>JABFER010000075.1:0-307623 GCA_013618295.1 Fusarium armeniacum | reverse complement strand
GCGGTATGTAGCCTTAAGAGATACCTCAGGCAGCTTGCAACTCGGTTTCCACGGCAGGGGGTCATTTGCGGCTGGATCCGTGAAGGACAAGGGGGGCTCAGTGAAAACGGAGAGGCTGGGAAGCCAAACCGCGTATTCGGACAAAAGAACATTCCGAAGACCGAGGTTCTGTCTCGGTTGATTGGAGCCATTAAACTAGCGTATCCTTTTCGTCCTTTTTCAGTAATTCCCAACGCGTCACATGACGCGTTGCAGGACCGTTTCCTATTCAAAGTTGGCTGTCTCGTCGCAATCAATTCTTCTTCTTGCGCACAGCTATAGCAATATCTCTCGCTCTCTGTATGGCAATGTATTGTCCATCGTAGCAATGATATGTCACGGCGGTGCGCTTACTACTGTTAGCCTTTTGCAGGAGCCATTTAGCCCCCCTGTTCTTTCGATATCCTGCTCGCGTGCACCACCTCTTCACATATGACAAATACATATACTTGTTACCTTCATCTAATCCGTTAACATTTTGACTTGTAACAACCATTATTAAGCACCGGCTCATGCATAATGGACCAGCATAAATAAGGCACGAGGTTAACACAACCTTGTAATGATAAGAGCTGAAGGCTGAAAAGACGAAACAGAGAAAATCATTGCCCATACTTACCTGCAGGGCTGTGAGTTTTTTGCTCTTAGCGCTTACTAGAATCCTGCGACACTGAATCCTGCCATTACCCCAGGCGTCGAGCTGTCGTCTGGACAGTAAATGTTACCCTGCTAATTAATTTGTTCTCATCGAGGTTGCAATCGTCACAGTATCCGTATATGACAATGTAATTATCGTCTGTGAGTTTCTATACTGGTAAGCTCCCCGTAAGACTGCAAGCAATTGCTATTCAGTCAAATCGAGACATCCGCCGACTTTGAAAACTCATTAGCCCTAACATCTTTCTGTGCATGGATGAGTGTGCGGGTGGTGTGATGTCGGCACACATGAAACCCCTGTCTGAAGGCTGTGCTGCAGAATCTCTGGATCCTTCGAATAGCAGTATAGGTACTTGGGGTTGTAAGACAGTGCCTGTCACCTTTTAGCCCCCACAGCGATAATGGTTGCATATTATGTGCGAGTTTGATAGCTGAGAATAATAAATACCCAATGTTGAACACTTCCCATTCCGTCATAGCGATACCAGGTACTATATTGTAGAAACTTCTGCCATGACAGACAAATTTGCTTCAAGCAGCCAGCCTCGCTACGAGCCTGTCAATCCAGACGAACATGTTCCATATCCTCCATCACAAACGACATCTGCAGGACACGGCAAAGATAATAGCGCTTTGTTTTCTATCGAGCGTCGGGAGAAGCAGGGAACAAGAGTGAAACCAGCAGGCTGGCGTTTAAACACGGTCCTCAAGAAATGGCGCATGCAAATCCTCGACTTTTCGGCGCGCAAGAAAAGGAAGCGCCAGGTGCCTATTGTGAAGGATCGCTTTACAGCCATACTGGCTGCTCTGGTACATTTGCCAGCTATTGCTGGTATCATAACCTTGAGCTTTTACATCTTCAAGAATTACTACGTCGGTAAAGAGCTCGAAGGGAAACCCAACTACGATGTCGAGAAGAAATTGGGGATTCAACTTGCAGCGAAGCTCATGGAGATGTTCATTGTGCTGTCTCTTAATGCCATCGTATTTTCCATGATTCGACACGAATTTACGATTGGACAGTCTGTGCCGTACGGTGCTTTGGTGGCTGGACAACAGATATCCGAGATTAGCTTTCTATGGTCCCAAGAGTTTTTCTCTATCCTCACAGGAAAGTTCTCCCAGACATGGAAGAAGATCGGTTTTATTCTCACTGTCTTTATCTGCACCATTATGGCGCTAGGAGCCTCGTCCCTTAGTGCAGTTGCGATGATGCCCCAGGAGGGTGATTGGAGAGCCGGCGGGAGCTTTGTGTACTTCAATGGCACACGAGAGGAGATATTCCCAGCCGTAGTCACAGAAGATCACACAATAGGTTCTGCCTGCAACGTCACAGGGAACGAGTTGTGTCCCTCTTGGCAATGGGATGTGATCAACAGCCAACTGATTTCCAAGCTTCGTCTGTTAGGCGAAGTGGATAACGGGCTATTCATCAGACGACCCCCCAACGAGATTCTCGTAGCTGGACATTCCTCAACACTGGTAAACCTCGTTGTTGATGTTAGAGAGAAGTGGTTTAATTTGAACAGCCCCAACCACACAGTTGCCAGGGTGCCGCATCTTGGACCGGCTGAGGCTTGCGTCACAACGTCGTTGCATTGGGAACAGGCTGCGGATGATTCTGCCAAGAGAGGCCAAACCCGTTTCAATAACTTTCAGAAGGTTGCGCATAAACTCAGTGCGCCCATGCCTATTACCAACACCAGGTGTGAGCTGACATCTGTCAGAGACGCCAAAGCAACGACGTTGCTGTTTCCTGATTTTGTCACTTTCCCCCCTACAAACCTGAGTGTTAAAAGAGATTTCATCAGCGACTGGTTGTCGGATACTCTCACTGACTTGAAGAAACCCGAAGTCCTTTGGTTCGACTCGGCACCTGTTATTGCAAACACTTCTGTGGGTTTAATAGTAGCTGTGCCGTCAAACAAGTCAGAAGAAACAGCAGATGTTTACGGTTGCATGATAGATGCCAGATGGGTTACAACGGATTTGAGTGGCGATGCGGTAGCGTTGACCAGCAAGGGATACCCGCCTTTTTCAGGTGCGATTGCTACTTCACTCGGGGGTTCGTGGATTGGCAACCCAGGCTACGGTCAGCGTGTTCATCTAGCACCTAGCTTTGCCAAGTATCTTAACCCTCTGGACATGAGGAGCAACCGGACGATCATCCACGAGATGCTCATCAACAGTGGTGTATGGATGTCTAATAGTGAAGGATCAAAATCTACGGCGCATTTGGAGGCGATCGTTGGAGCATTAGCAGCTAACGGCTTGGCACGTTCGACCCCAAACCTCGGCGCCATCACCACGTTGGCTGAACCCGATGGTGAATGGTGGAAGAGTTTCATGCCTCAGGATAGCAAAGTGTTTGGCCCTGGAGGGAGTCCTTATACTGTGTCAGACGAGGACAAGAGGCGTTTCTTTAGGGCTGAAATGGAGACATGGGTAACTGGTTTCGCATTTGCAGATAACAGTTTAACCATGCGGGGAGCCATGGCGGTTTTCTACGTGTACGCACTTTTGGTGGTAGCATACTCGATATGGTCTATCTGGTCTGGAATAACCTCATCGTCGTGGGAGTCTGTACCCGATCTACTTGCACTTGCACTTGCAGATCGAGAGTCGAGACCCGACTCGGCAAATCTTAGCGGCGGAAGCTTGGATGTCATGAAGAAAAACTTTTGTATCTCCGTGGACGGCGATACGCTGAGACTCCGATCTAGCGACGGAATGGTGGCGCCTCCAAACCGGGTGAAACCTAATGTGGTTTATGACTGAGTGAGCTGTCATACGAGGCTGAATATGACACGGGGGCTATGTGTAGGTATGGTGGATGCAACTATGAAGACTGATGATTATACGAGTAGAGTACATCACAATGAGCTACGATATTGCTCATCTGACTTATCGTTAGGCTAAACTATCATTTTGTTTACTTGTGATAATTCGGCTATCGCGATGTGAATATTGCATAATCTCATCATCGACGTCACAATAGTGTAATGTCACCCAAATATTTTCTATTGGATCGGCCACGTGAGTAACGCGGGGCCTTAGCCGAAGTCGAAATCTTCCCTTGAAAACTTCAAAGGACGCGTGTTCCAATCCAAACTCGCCAAAGGGAAAACCTACAGAGACCTGAGTGAGTGAGGGCAGAAATGCGATTGATGCTTCAAACCTCACCGCTCCTATCAACCCATATCTTGAAGGCTTATTGACAAAACTGAGCAACCAGCTGTGGCCAATGACTGACCCACAAACAACAAAACCTACCTCTACAGGACATGTACGTCGTCTACTACCTGCAAGCCCAAGACCAGCTTTGCCATCCAGGCCAGTCCTGGTAAGGCCGAGACTGAACCCTGTACTTGCGGCATGTGAAGTATGTCGGAGGCACAAAGTCAAGGTATGTGAACTCGCGTGGAATCTAGTCCAGGCCCAGAGAAGGAAACTCACCATTGCTGCTGACTAGTGCTCTGGCGACAGACCGGCCTGTCTTCGTTGTCGACAACGGCAACTCGCATGTAAATACGTGACCAAGCCGGGAGAAACGAGGTCAGAGGCCCTCAGCCGATGTTCGAGTAACTGTCAAGGATACACTCCTACCATCTACGAAGAGTTGGTTGGCCTGTTGCAAAATTTGCCGGACCAAGATGCTCAAAATATTCTTCAAAAAATCAGGTCTGGGGCAGATGCTGGCTCAGTCCTCCAACAGGCTAAAGCCGGAGACGTTTTGCTTCAGATGGCTGTTGTACCCGAAACCCGGTACCGATACGAGTTTCCCTACAGATCAGATATGCCCAGAGATCTTCATATAGACAATCCCTACTTGAAATCTCTGATATATGAGGCAGCTTCTCTCTATTCGTACGGCAATGGCCCAGAGTTGACCACGCCAAGCGGGGTTATCGACCTTGCTTCCGAAGAACAGAGGAGTCTCTACTTGAAGCCTTTTCATGCAGCACAAGTCATTGAACCACTCCTAAACGACGCCAAAATATCGAGTTGGACTAACGTCAGCAAGAATGATGCACTGATGAGAGATTTACTGCGTGTCATGTTTCGCTGCGAATACCAGTTCACTGCAGCCTTCCAAAAGGATCTGTTCCTACAAGATCTAGTTGCGGGACGCAAGGACTTTTGCTCCCCTCTTCTTGTCAATGCCGTTCTTGCTTATGCATGTGTAAGTAATGTTATCACTCCGCCAAGTTCATTCATTAACAGGGTGATCAGGTCTGCTATCCGTCAATGTCTAACCGTGTTGAGTACTGGAATCCGAATAATCTTATATATCGCTTTATAGCCGAGGCCAAGCGACTATGGGAACTTGAAGCCAAAGTACCTCGAATCACTACCATCCAAGCTGGTGTGATTCTCACTGTGTTTCATAACCTTTGCGGGGTTGATGAGATTGGGAAACCCTACAGAGTGCATGCTGTTGCTCTGGCTAAGCAACTTGGTATCTTTGATACAGTTGTGGCAGGTCGATGCGAAAGGTTACAGAGGGGCAGAGAATACACTGCATGGGCTCTGTATAACTGGGAGACGTAAGTGCTTCCGCCGGTTTAATTCTTGCTTCATACTAAAGTCTCCAGCCTGTCTGCATTTTTGTTCATGTCCGCTCCTCTCATCAAGGAGCCCCCAGTCTGGACGCTGCCAGACCCAGCAAAAGATAAAAATTGGTATGGGGAGACATGGGTAAATTACCCATTGAACCATGGTCTTTCGCCCTTGGATATGGGTCAAGTTCTTCGAGCAAGGTCCCAATTCCGGATCATCATGAACGAGTTTTGTAGTGCGGCTTATTCAGAAGGGTCCAAGATAGATCTTAACCTCGCCCATCGCTTTCGTAGACGCTTGGAAAGTTGGTATCGTGATCTACCAGAGTCTTTGACACCAAAGAGAATAGTTCTTCCAGGACAGTTACAGATTCAGTAAGTCTTCCAGAGACTACAAGAAGATATACGAGAACCAGCTAACAGACTACAGTCTGTTTTACCATCATCTACTATTAACGATTTTCGAGCCTCTGCTCGACGTAACCGATTCGACCAGCGAAGATTCACCGCATCAAATAGTCGCTAGCGCTAAGAGGAACCTTCGGACTCTCGTTAGACTTTACTTTCTCCGGCATGGCTTCGAAGCCATGGACCTTTATATGGCTATACCGCTTATGTTGATTGGCTACGAGTCCATAAGTCTCATCACCGACGACACTCCAGCAGTCGAGATCGAGTCGTTACGGGCGACACTCATTCTAGTTGCTCAAGGGCTTTATTACCAGCGCCGGAATCATTACTTAGCGCAAGTTCTCTTTCGAGTTATCCGAGGGAAAATGCGTCGGCAAGAGATCGGGCTTCTAGAAAGTTCAATGGCACCAAAACTGGGCAATGCTGAACCCGAAACAGCGTTGACTGTAGCCGTGCGAAGTCAATGGCCGGTCACTAACGTAAAGAAACAGGAAGAAATCGAGGCACATGTGCTGAATAATATTATTGACAGCTTTGGCGACAGAAATGTTGAGGAAGAGAGAGGAGCCATTGGTAGGGGTTGGAAGGATGCTGTATTGGGATGATGGACGATGTGCATTTTGGTGGTGCAGTCGAGAATCAGATAGTCACGCAGCGCAGCGATGGAATGGAGTTCCAAGTCTTTTTAGTTAGAATAATTAGGTAGATAGATATGTGTGTTCGAGGTCTCCTGACCTTATTAATAGTATGAGATGAGTTACACCGAGGCTTTGATGACATCTTCCAAAGCCTGATCCTCGAGCCCAAATTCGTGTAACTTCTGTATCTCATCATTATTGACCTTTTGCCTGAGATCCCCTCCACTGCCCTCCTGGAAATGGGTCAAGAAGAATTTGAGGAATGGAGCACTGCCATCCTGTTGTTGGATCTTGGCTTCGCAGTCCTTGAGAGCATCATGAATGTCCTGATACTCTATAGCCCAGCCCTCTTCCATTGTCCCAATTGCTCTCTGCACAGCCTCTAATAGCTCCTGCTGCGTGAAGTGAAAGGCGGGTGCATAAACTGCCTTGTTCTTGTACTGCAACAATTCTTCTTCGGGAAGAGTGAGGACTGCTGCTACTGCTTGACCTGTATGAGTAAGGTCAGACGCGCTAATTTTGCCAACGTTGCCGTCCCATATAGTGGCTTTGCGGTTTTCGAAGTCGATGCCCCATAGGCCGCTCTTGATATTCAAGTCGAGGAAGGGCCCAACAGTTACTGAGATCCAGCTCGCCACACTAAGTTCATCGATCAAGTCGCGGATCCTTTTCTTGTCTTGCAGAAGCTGATTCTGTTCAATAAGTCGATTCGCAAATGGGTCTGGGCCATACTCGGCAGGAAAAATGTATGGAATGCCGACTTTGGCAGCCGCGCGGACAGCGGACTCTTGGATGCTGATAATCTGGGGAAGTGGTGGCATCAAGACTACTACATCCTGGCCCTGAAACGCACTGGCCAGGAAAGATTCATCTTGTAGGTCTCCCGACTTGACTATGACTTCGGAAGGTAAGTTGCTGGTGGCTCCAAGGCGTTGAACAGCGGTGATGCTATGCACTCCTTGAGCAAGAAGGGCTTTCACTGTAGGACGTCCTACATTTCCACCGGCCCCGATGATGGCAATTTTGCGTCCCTGCGGTTGAAGAGTCATTATCTAGAAGTTATTGATGAAATAGTTTTGGCCCAGTGGAAACGATATGACACAGTTTTGATGAAAGAAAAGACCTTGGACTGAAACTCCGAGGTCAGGTACAGCATCAAAGTCGACCAATGCGTCATCGATCTTGCTCACATACTCCAGGTCAGCCATTCCAATAAATGGCTCTCAGGAATGGCCAGGGTGGAAATTGGTACTAATTATTACTTGAAATAAAGCCTTTATTTGATCTGTTTAATGTTGGCAGCTGGAGAAAGATTGAACGTATCTTATCACAGACCTATTGACATGTTCAAGGAAGATTGAGGAATGATGATAGTTGTTAGCATGTACATAGAAGTCAGCAGTGACAGTTCGTGAGACGGTGTACCTTGTTAACTCGACCTAACAAAACAGACGCCCCGCATCAACTATGTCCTCATGCGGGGTGATTACATAGGAGTCCGTTAAGTCCGAACTGATGATATAAATCAAGATCTGCTTGAAAATAAACCTACTTTTACACCTTGAAGAAATTACCTCAAACCATACTCTATTGAACCTTAAAATCATGTCGCCCACCGATGTCTTCAGCTCAGGCTCAACTGCCTTGATCACCGGAGCGGGATCAGGAATTGGGCTTGCCATTGCAAAGACATGCCGAAGCAAGGGCATGCGCGTTGTCCTTGTTGATAACGATGAGGAAGCTCTTGAGAACTTGAACAAACAGCATTTTGTCGACGACTCCGATGTTGTCACATCAAAAGTCGACGTTTCATCCCTTTCTGACTGGCAATCGCTGAAGAAGCTCGCGCTGGACAAGTTTGGTACCATCGAACTTTTAGTCTTGAATGCAGGCCGAGGTCCAAGGGGAACATGGGGAGACAACGATTACTTTAGAGAGGCGAGTGAGCCCTGAGATGAGCTACTGGGCTGATGCTAACAAGAAGAAAAAGACCCTCGAAACCAATCTTTTCGGTGTTATCTATGGCATAAACACCTTCCTCCCTGTCGTCCAAGAGGCTGCCAAGTCAAAGCCTACAAGCATCGTTATTACAGGCAGCAAACAGGGAATCACCAACCCCCCTGGAAATGCAGCATACAACGCTTCAAAGTCCGCAGTCAAAACCCTGGCTGAGCACTTGAGCTATGATCTGAAGGATGAGAGTACGACTGTGCACCTACTTGTGCCCGGTTGGACCTTTACTGGACTGGTAAGCAAAATTAACCAAGACTCTGTACCCCATGAACATGATCACTCATACTGCCATAGGCTGGTGCAAAGGTGTTCAAAGAAAAGCCAGATGGGCCTTGGACACCCGAACAAGTTGCGGAATATCTCTATGAGAAGATGGGCAAGAACGAGTTTTACATCATTTGTCCTGATAATGACGTATCCGAAGAGATGGACAAGAAGCGTATGACATGGGCTGCAGGCGATGTGATCAATCGACGACCACCACTGTCGCGATGGCGTGAGGAGTGGAAGCAGGAGGCGGAAGAAACCATGGCAAAGATGGAAGTTTGAACCTAGATTGGATCTTTTCTGTAGAACCTTGTCGCTACAGTGGCCTTTCCGAAGATCTGTAATAACTGTTCATGTATTCAAGGTTACTGCAGACAGACATTCAGCGTCTTCAGGTAATTCAGGACAGAAAGAGTTTGACACATAAACTTTATTTAACAAGTACCGCAAATACAAACGAGGAGTGTGTGCCTACGTAAGGAAGGCAGAGAACAAATGTTGTCGAGGCTAAAATAAGAAATCACCTCTCACCAACATTAAAAAATGAGGTTGACAATCATCAGGACATCTGATCAATTGTACTGTCGATACACCAGGGACTCGAACCCTGAGCCTTAGTCTTAGGAGGACTACGCGCTACCATTGCGCCAGCGCACCGATTGTTATTGAGGTTGGCTCAAAATTTGAGTATATAATCACAACTCTCCGTCGCCAACAGACCTCCACAACAACACTGCAGGACAGCACAAACTTCTCAACCAAGGCAAAGGTCTCTGCCGCATTACAGTTTGCGGAGGGATGCAAAAAGAATCGCCCAAATTCATCTACGATGGGACTAGTTGTAAGTGTGGATAAACGATCGTGGTGTTCTCCACAAGTTGCTCTTGGTGTATCGTACCCCAGACTGGGACAATTGAAAACGTGGATATCTCCAGATCAGCACAATTTTCTATCCACACGACACTGGTTGCATAGTAGCTTAGCCTAGAGTTATAAGTAGAATCACCCTGCTGGGCTACCTAGTAAAGTATTGGAATCCATCTATACGCGCTATCACTGCTGACGCTGTAGCTCAAGTTGGCATATTCAGTACCTGTTTTCACAAGGCTGCGAAGCCTGATCAACCAGCTCAAGATCATACTTCCCAGCCCTACCTTAACAAGACGCATTGGGTAACCATGGGTGGATGGATGGATTACATCCAGTGTGCTGAGATGAACATTCTATGTACCAAGACTTAAAAGCCTTGGTCCTATCGTCCTTAGTAAGTTCCTGGCCATCCTGGGTTGGGCGCCGGCTAGCATCCGCTACTCAAATGGCTAGATCCTATAGCATCAACAGAAGTAAGTCAACACACACTCCCAACTTGACCAGTATTGATTGCCACTTTGGATCCTGTTCTCCAAGGTCCGGATACCGTTTGTGAAGGGCTAGTAGCGACCAGGAAGCTTGGATGAATTCGCAGAGACGACATTTCTCTGATGAGTTCCTTGACAGTTCTCAAGTGGGTCAGAGGAGGATAGTCGTCGATGGAACCGGGAGGAACCTTGGCTCCATGCTTCTGGTTCAACCTGTAGTGAAAGGATACTCGCGCAGTGCTCACAGAGCTTTTCCATTATATGCAGGTACCCCTCGAGCCGTGCCCCTGTCGCTTATCGAGCCGGCTCTTAGGGGTCTAGAACCAAGGGTAATGTAGTCTCACGTGTCTTTTGGGTAAAGTTGACAATAGAGTTTGTGAAACGCTAGGACGATAGCTGAATTGTCCTGTGCTACTGAGATTCAAGGTGGGGAAGTACGCAAGATTTATTTAACCCCCCTGTTGTCAGCATAAATAATTTAAACGGTTCCTACATGTTAGCTCGGAAGCTAAACGGTTTTGGGCCCTAAAGAAAAGGCTCCAGCATAGCAACCATTGACAATTCGAACAGTTGGCCATGACTTTATCGTTTCTATCATTTGCATGAACTCGGAATCAAGCACATGTGAAACACCAATCTCACGGATGGATCAAGATAGTTCGCATGTGTCACGGAGAGTTCGCTGTGACTACTATCATATCCTTGAAAAAGGCAACCTGAATGCTGGCCTTGGCTTTGGATCGGTAGAGTGTTCTGTATCGCTTGAAGCTCAGGTTATTCGATGTCAGACATCCTTGGCACCATCTTATCTTCGAGCTGGAGCCATAGTACATGCGGTACCAAGGTCATCTTATGTTAAGCAAGTGTCATTCTCTGACCTGAGGGGAGGCGATCATCACCTGATCTACGAGGAACGTGCTGGCGGAATATCATGCCGATGAGGGGTCAGTGAGCAACGATCTGCTGCCTTCCCGCAACATCCCTTGAGATCGGACAAGGGAAGGTGTCGATCTGTCTCAACCTTGGCTCATGGTGCTTTGTTCCCTCAAGTCGAATTGCTTTTGCACAAAAATGTAGAGTACCTATGCGATTACAGGCAGATCGGCAACAGAATTATCGGTTTCGGTAACTTTGCATGAATGCTTAATGCTGAACGTATGTTCACCAATTACAGAGGCTGGAATCTGACTCCGGGTAATGCTAGGATCCTACTTGTACTTTTGTTCTGAACTCTGTCTTGTCACAGAAAAATGCCAGTCTGTAGCCCCTGGTTCTCAACAAAGCTTCCAGGTGATTGGGTTGCGTTATTGCCACAAGAATCATTCCGCGTCATCTGAACTACGACACTGACAGTCAATGACTACAGGACTCAGCTCCCTCGTCCTAATGGACGCCAGTGCCCAATCTTCAGTCTAGTGATTTCTTGAGATCAGTTGGGCTTAGCTAGTCTCAAGCTTAGCTTACACTCAATCTGCCAACCTCGGGCTGAATTATCGCCCTTCTGAGTATCTTTCGCGCTATAAATAGTGCTGTAATAGATATCAGGCCACAATTCTTAATTGGATAATTACTTTGAAACGAGCTACAGAAGAAATCATCGTCTCTGCCCAAAGCTCAGATCCCAGTTCTCAATAGAGTTCAAAGCTAGACGCCAGGCTCCATGATCCATTCGACGCCACTGTCACACTGTCAAATGACATGCTCTCAATTAGATGACAAAGCTTGTTAAATGAAACATAGTTTGACCCCTGCCATGATCTAGATCTCCGAAATGGTAGCAAGCTCTGGCCTTCGTCTCTAGGTTCAGCCCTGCTCAAACGCCCTGAAGATTGAATCCCCTTCCAATTAGCAATCAACCGGCGTTTCTCCTCGGCAGGTCCGGGTCTCTATTGGGGATGAACAATACGAAACAAAGTGGCTTTCAATCACCCAGGTACCGCCTAGCTTCTTCCCCAATCTCGGTAACGCTGCTTCTGGCCCGATACCCAAAACAAGATCGTGATTACTTTGGTGGTGGCTTATGGAAATAGAAGCTTGCATCTGGCAACAGCGATGTGCTGAAACCAAAGAGGCTTGAGACTCTTTTACCGACAAACTGACAGTGACAAATTCGAGAATCATGCAAAGACGGACACTAAAGGCTGCATGGACGATTAACTCCCGACGTTACTCGGACTGGTGTATGGAATACGCCCATGAGGCTAGAGCCAGGGATCTAATCGTATGCACACCATACCGACATGTCAGTGCTCGTAGCCGACATGGGATGATCGATAACGTTCCCTCGTCGGGCGTATATCATCCAGGGGTGGTCCCTCTCGCTCCGATAATCCATTAATCCTATCAATCATCTCTTTCCTTTGTCTTTGTGAACAGACCAGAATGTCCTCACTACAACCTGACCTCTGGGCTGCAGAGTTTGTTACCTTTCCGGCTGCAACCATATTCCTTATTCTGCGACTGGCGAGCCGAAAGATCACCAGAATACACCTTTGGTGGGACGATTATTTTGCGATACTCTGTTATGTACGCGAATTTTATTTTCAGCACACGATTTGAGCCGCCTCGTTAACAGTGAATAGGTCATTGCAGTGGTCTGGGCCATTATGCTCCCCATTTGTGTGTATGCTCGATCATGATCATCAGGCTTTGCGACACTAACCTTCTTCAGGGATACGGCATGGCTTTGGCTTACATTCAGAGGACGTTCAAGGAATGACTATGCAAGAAGCAAACTACACTACAAAAAAGTACCTTTTCATCATCGAACATCTCTACGCATTCACTCTCTTCTTCGCCAAGATCTCCATCTTGTCCTTTTATTGGCGAATGTTCCGCGTCGCCAATATTCAACTTGCAATCTCGATCCTGTTGACTTGTTCCATTCTTTGGCTCATTGTGCGAGTGAGTCGTTTTGTTGCTACAAAAATCCCTCTCTTTTTGCTAACACAGGTCCTAGATTCTCCTAACTACTTTCCATTGTTATCCAGTAGAGGCATTTTGGGATCCTCATGTTGACCATTTCGTCTGTCCCATCAAAAGTTCGGACTTCTTTTTCGGCACCGTGCTCGCCCACGTCTTAATTGATGTCGGTATCTTGATTCTGCCCATCGTACAAATCCAGAAGCTTCAACTCCCTGCTCTTCAGAAAATAGCAATAATCTTCTTGTTCCTATTTGGTATATTGTAAGACGCTACTAAAGACAGCACTGACTCTTGTTCCCCCACTGACATATTCTGTAGGGTGTGTGTGGCTGGTATGGTCATAGTTAATGTATCTGCCCACTTCAACAACAAGTCAGACGACATGACATTTCAACTGGCTCCCGTCATCATATGGGCTTCAGTGGAGGTGAACCTGGTGACAATATCCAGTACGCAGCTTCCCCGTCCGTCCGCTCTTTATACCAAACTAACTCAGCAATGTATAGCCTGTCTCCCAATCATTCGACCAGCCTGCCTGTACCTGATGACTTGTACAGACCCGACCTCCACGATCGATTCCGAATCCAGCGCATACCGCCGTAATTACCCCCGAACCCAAACGAATCCTTCGATACACCTTGCAAAGCTACCCTGTGCTGGGTCGAGTTCTACAGACGTACTCACACAAGCGAATGCGTCGACAGCTTCAATTGAAGAACTAGATCAGCGCGGGCATCACGGACATACGGCTTCTGTGATTCTTCCAAGCCGACCAGTCACCCCTGGTCTTGCCGGTGTCGGTGGCATAATGGTCAAGAACGAGACGTTTGTACATAAGGAGGATGCAAGACATTACCGTTAAACAGATTTAGTTTATAGATATGCAACATAAAGATAATACCTTAATACAGACTGTATAGTCATTTCTAGCTATTTTTGAGCACTATTGCAATACCTGACCTTCTTTCTAAAGTGCTCTGCATACTCCCCAATTCTGCTTCGCTTTGACTTCATTATGTTGTTTTGTATGGCATCTAGCGGCTGCTCCCCATTCCGTGTTTGTTTCAGCAGGCAAGACAAGGAAAAAGAGGAAAACAGAAAGACATAATGTAATGTAAAAGATTCGACAGAATAACTACTAACACCATTTATCAAGGACATGCATGAAAGTCAAAGATAGAAATAAAGAGCCAAAGTAAAAAGGGCATTTGCGTTATCCCTATCGGTACATCTGCTGCATTGCCAGACTACCTGTATTGAATAATCCAATCTCGTTCAATGCCATTCAGGATGGCATTGCTAATTGTGGGTCTACAACTTGAAGCACCAGAGGCTGAAGGCGAGTTAAGAAAGATGGGATAATTGTCCCAAGCAAAGCGAAGCTTGGAAGAAACAGAATAGTGAACTGTTGTCAGATATTACTCCAGAATAGTTTTCGATACAATATCACAATGTCACAAGAGTGGGCAACAGAAAAAGTTTTTTGAAGTACATATATTACGTTCTATCTGATTCGGGCATTGAAAATTATCTGATGCGGACATTGAAAGCAAAAAGGCTTTCAGTAATTAAGCTATTTACATAACAAAGGCGAGAGCCATAGGGAGAGCGAGCAGCATGCTGCCAACGCTGACAAGAGAGGCTCCGGCAACGACGGGAACCTGGGAAGGAATGGTTCCGTTGTTGGGAGACTTGTAGGTAGGAACGGCACCGGGCACGTCGTAGCCAGGAGCAGCAGCATCAGAGCCGCTGTCAGTGGCAGCAGGGTAGTCACCGGAGTCGGTGGCAGAGGCCATGACTCGGGTCAGAGTGGTGAAAGCACCGGGCTGCTCAGTAGCAGTGTCCTGAGGGGCCTGGCCAGTGTGGTTGTCAATGATGGTGACAACGGGGGCAGCAGGAGCGTGGACAGTGGTAGGAGCAACGAAGGTGCTGGTGACGAACTTGGTGCAGGGGACAATGGTGGTGACGTCCTGGGTGATAGTGACGAGGTCGATGGTGGTCTGCTCAGCAGCGGGGGGAGCGGTAGGAGCAGGGGCATCACCGTTAGCACCAGAGCCGTTACCGCCCTCAACAGGAGTCTTGTCACCGGGAGTAGGGTACTCAGCACCCTTGTCACCGCCAGGGCTCTGGTTAGAAGCATTACCGCCCTCCTGGGGAGAGGCAGGAGTCTCAGCACCGGGAGCAGCGGGGGTCTCAGCATCGGGAGAGTCGGGGGTCTCAGCAGACTCGTCAGAGCCCTCAGTAGGGGTGTTAGGGACAGCAGTGGCAGTGGCAGGGCAGACAGTGGTGCGCTCAACGACAGTCTGGGTGACAATCTTCTGGGTGTAAGAAGCAGGGCAGTTGATGACAGAGGCAGCACAAGAGGTGATGGTGTAGACGTGAGTCTCGCGGATAGTGCTGGTGATCATGCCAGAAGCATCAGGGGCCTCAGTGACATCGGCAGCGGGAGCAGAGGTGACCGCAGCATCAGAGCCAGCATCGGTAGTGGCATCAGCGGGGGTACCGTTGTCGCCGTTGGGAGCAGTGGTAGCATCAGAGGGGGTACCGTTGTCGCCGTTGGGAGCAGTGGTAGCAACAGGGAGAGATCCAGAGCCAGACTGACCGGGAACGTTGCCAGCAGAAGTGGCATCAGCACCGGGGGAAGGAGGGAGGTCGTAGTTGTTACCACCAGTAGCAACAGGAACGCTGCCAGAGTAAACGGAAGTGAAGCCAGCACCAGGGACGACCTGAGTGAAGGTCTCAGAGCCAGAGACAACAGTGGTGAAGCCAGGAGTACCGGGAACGACCTTGGTGACACCCTCAGATCCAGAAATGATGGTGGTGAAACCCTCAGAGCCAGAGAAGTAAGAAGTGAAGCTGCCCTCAGAGTCAGAGATAACAGTAGTGAATCCCTCGGAACCAGTGATGTAAGAAGTGAAGCCCTCAGAGCCAGACATGATGGTAGTGAAACCCTCAGAACCGGAAACAGTGACAGTCTCGCCAGGGCCAAAGATGGCAGTAACATCGCCGCCCTTGGAAATGGTCTGGTTGGGAACCTCACCACCGGGGCCGACAGGGACCTCACCAGCAGAGGTGGCAACAGGGGAAGAGCCAGACTCAGTAGCACCAACGGGAGGGCCGCCTTGAGTGACAGAGTCGGTGGTGTCAGGAATCTCAGCAGCGGAGGTAGCGACAGGGAGAGAACCAGAGCCAGTGACATCGCCAGGACCCTGAGGGGAAGCAGAGTCAGTGGAGTCGGGGATCTCAACAGAGCCGGAAGCATCAGGGACAACAACGGTGCCAGAGAACTCGACAGACTTGGTAACACCAGCAGGGACAGAGATGGTCGCATCAGAGCCACCAGCAGTAGCAGTGATCACACCAGAAGCAGGGATGGTAGGGCCGCCAACGAAGCCACCCTTCTTGAAGTGACCGATGAAGCTACCGCAAGTACCACGGGTCTTCTGGGAGAAGGTAGACTTGATACCCTTGGCGAGACCGACAGACAGGTTGGGGATGAGGTTGAAGAAACCACCAGAGAAGTCCCACTTCTTGTCAACAGCGAGACCGAGGTTGCAGTCGAATGAGCCAGTGACGTCGATACCAGCAGAAACACCAGCACCGCCGCCGATCTTGGCAGAGTAGTCGAGGAGGGAGAACCAGACACCAGCACCGAAGCCAGCATCAGCGCCAGCCTTACCAGTGAGACCAAGGACGGGGATCTCGAGACCACCAGGGATAGCAAGCTCAGAACGGAGTCGGAGACCGATCTGGAGATCAATACCAGCACCAAGCTCGACATCAGCACCGACACCAACGGGGAGAGCCTTGGTGACGAGACCCTCGAGAGAAGCGTTGATAACCTTCTTGGTAAGAAGATCAATGTCGACATAGGCTTCGGCGGGGAACTTGACGTAGACACCAGCAGAGAGATCAATGGCCTTACCACAACCGACGATAAGATCAAGAGCGATGGCAGCCTCGATGGCAGCCTTCAGATCAGCATCGGCCTCAAGGCCAGGGATAGCAACACCGAGCTTGGGGGCAGTGAAGAGTTCGACAGATTGGTGGACGGCAGCAGAAGCAGAGAGATCGATCTCGATGTAAGCAGAGATACCACCGAGGCCGACACGAACGTTGGGAGTCTTGAGGAAGTCAGCACCGCAAGCGAAGCCGATATCACCAGTGATCTGGCAGCTGGGGAGGTTGAGACCCAGGTTGACGGCGGGGGTAGTCTCAGTCTCGGGAGAGCAGACACCCTGGAAGAGGATGTGATCCTTCCAGGTGTTGCCAATGCTGCAAGAAGTTCCAGTGTGCCAGTCAGCACCAGCACCGGCGTTCCACTCGATACCACCACCAAGGAGGCCCTTGAGACCACCGAGGCCACCAAGTCCAAGTCCGATACCAGCACCGACACCAGCACCAAGGCCAGCGCCGAGACCAGCACCAACACCGAGACCGCCTCCAAGGTGACCACCGATGCCACCTCCGAGACCAGCACCAATCTTTCCACCACCACCAATCTTACCGCCGGCACCACCCTTGACATCGCCTTCAAGATGGCCTCCAGCACCAGCACCAAGACCAGCACCAGCGCCAATACCGGCTCCAGCACCAATACCGGCTCCAGCACCAATCTTACCACCAGCGCCTCCTCCGATCTTGCCTCCAAGGCCAGCGCCGGCTCCAATACCAGCACCAGCGCCAAGGCCACCCTTAGCACCACCACCAACTCCAGCACCAGCATCAACGCCAGCACCAGCACCAAGGTGACCTTCAGCTCCTCCGCCAATCTTACCTCCAAGGCCAGCGCCAGCTCCAACACCAGCACCAGCGCCGAGGTGGCCCTTAGCATCACCACCAACACCGACGCCAGCACCGATCTTGCCTCCAGCACCTCCTCCAACACCGGCTCCAGCACCGATCTTTCCACCGGCACCTCCACCAATACCAGCACCAGCATCAACACCGGCACCAGCACCGATCTTGCCTCCAGCACCTCCTCCAACACCAGCGCCAGCACCCAGGCCAGCACCAGCGCCGAGATGGCCTTCAGCACCTCCTCCTACACCGGCTCCAGCACCGACCTTACCGCCAGCACCGGCATCAACACCGGCTCCAGCACCGATCTTGCCTCCAGCACTGCCGCCGACACCGGCTCCGGCTCCGATCTTTCCACCAGCGCCACCGCCGACGCCAGCTCCGGCGTCAACACCAGCTCCGGCTCCAATCTTGCCGCCAGCACCTCCTCCGACTCCAGCACCGGCATCAACACCAGCACCAGCGCCGAGATGCCCGCCAGCTCCACCACCGACTCCAGCACCGGCATCAACACCAGCACCAGCGCCGAGATGCCCGCCAGCTCCACCACCGACTCCAGCACCGGCTCCAAGTCCAGCACCAGCTCCGAGGTGGCCACCGACATCGCCAGAAGCACCGCCGCTGCCTCCAAAGAAAGTGGGAGTAGCTTCGCCCAGCGAAGCAATAGCTCCCAGAGTTGGGAGGATTCCAGTTGTGAAACGCATAGCGTTAAACGAGAGTAATTTTGTTGTTGTAGTTGTAGTTGTTGATAATGCTTAACAGCGAGCGATTGTGCGATATAATTTGATAATAGTAGCGAAAGACTTAATGAAAATAGCGAGTGACCAAGTGAAACCACTTAGAAAAACGAAAGAATAAAGGAAATGAAAAGGAAATGATAGACGAAATCAGATAGAACGATTGATAGAGTAGAAAGAAAGAGAGAATTGAAGCTGCAGATGTGCTTCCTTTTAAGCAAAAATCAAGCTCAGTCCATGGTCTTGTCATCTTGTCAAAGTGCCCAAGATTTACCCCTGCACTGTCGCCTTTGCCCTGATCGGCAGCTCTCTTCTCAGCTCTGAGCACATTCGGCCTCGGCCTGGTCGGCTCAGGAGAGAGGGTCTAGTTCGATGCCTGTGCCTGGATCTAGTGTCAATCCGATCATCGCTCAGACGTTTCATGAGCTTCTACCGCATGTTGGTGGTGACGGTGGAGGGCTTGGACGTTGCTTTGTTTCCTTTTCCAAATTTAGTATGACAGGGGGGTTCGAGTCAGTTGACGATCAGGAGCTTGCTGCAGAGGCTAAGAGGATTCGAGACTAGACTACTAATTCCGCAGCCAAGTGGTTCAGTTACTACTGCACAATTGAGATTATATCCGACAGGAATTTAAGATTGCTCATCAAAAAGACTACTGACATTTGTCGTGTAGTCTCGTAGAACAATCAATTAGCTTGCTTCTAGAAGCATCGGGGAAATTTCTCGCTCTTGTGACGATTCACGTTCCATCTTCGGCCAGTATCTTCAGCTGAGGCGAGGCATAGGGCAAGGAAGTATGCGGCGAATTTTTAGCGACAGGGCTGGCTGGCTAGCTAGCTAGCTGGCTGGACTCGAGATGTCAAGGTATGTCCTGGTCACGGCATGCAAATCCAACATGTTCTCAGCATAGTTTAGTTTCAGTGTTCGTTGCAGAGATATTTGTTTCAGGTTAATTCTTTCTTTTCATAGAAACTTTACAAGTGATGATATAGAATAGGTAACTCTAGTGTGATGGAAAGCAAAGTTGGTGCAGGTGCCCTCCATCCGTAATTTTAAAAGCATTGATGTGTGTAAGCCACCGTCTGAGCCCGTCCCTTCTCGAAATCCTCTACGTCCAATGTAGTATTGACAAAAAGTGGGATTCCCCCGGTCGATCCGTCTCGTTTTGATTGCTGGAGCGGCGACAAACCCCGAAAAGGTTTGAAACAAAAAAGATGGCTAACCAAGCTTGGAGCACATCACGGCCCGCTGCCAGGGTAGGGGATCGAATCTGGTAACCTCACCTGAATGGTAAAACAGACTACGGATTTTGGGTTGACGAGCGAACAGAAGCCTGTTCCCTGTTGAAGACGCTGATCCACTCCTTCAGTGCTTGGACTGACCTTGTTGAGGTAAACACGCATCAAGGTTTACCCTACAGGAAGCATTTTTGTTGTATATCGCCTGCATGAGAATTGCCACCTTGGGCATAAGACGTTGAATTGTGACGAAATGCAAAAAAAGAAAAACAGATAGTGACAAGAATGTAAACCCTTTGTATGCATCAAGGTACGAAAATAGACGACATTAAGGCATATACTTCCAAATTGGTTTACATGTTTGTGGTCTCAACATGCAGAAGCCATCACCATACCAACCACTACATCACAACATCCATCATGTTTTTCTAATCACGAAAAATACAAATGGAACTTTAAGAACGGACCATACTGTAACAGTTAGTCTTGTCTCTGGTAAGCGATAAAGCCGAGTCAGTAAATCGTCTGATCGAACCTCGCCTATACAAACCAAGGTCTGAGCACTTTGACCTAGCGAAATCAACACCATGATCGCGGCCTAGCTCATCAACTAATCAACCTTGTTAGTAACTCGCATCTGCACGACGTATATTAGCCTATGGCAGGTGAGCTGAAACCTCGTAAAAGAAACTCCTCAAAAGGGATGATTTATTATCATGTTGTTGGTCTCTGACGAACTCGGAGATTTTTGCGTGCAGATGGTGGGTCACTCGGATTTTTGGTCGCTTGGCCCGGAAGTGAGCGATGGGCTTATCTTATCATTCGCATCCTACGCTTTACCTTGTTGAGCCGTACTTTACCGATGGAAAGGGGGCAGGGGAATACTCATCTTTAGGTGGCTGGGAAACAAAGCGGAGAACGTATGACCGTTGTAGCCTCTCTGCCTCTGCATCTGACAGTCTGTTTCTATTTTCACATTTCATACTTCCAAAGCAAAACAAAAGAAGAAATTCACGATGCATCAACCGACATAATACTACGGTGGAATTTTACAACAAGCAATCCCAGCAGTAAGAAACGTTGCTGTGCCTCGCTCCGCGGATATAACGGAAAATACCATAGCATTGATAGAGGGGCTTTGTGACCGATCACGCGTAAAGAAAAAGCAATGAATCTGTTTTCTCATATCGCTAATACTTCAAGCGACCGTTGAGAAAATTGAAAAAGAAAGAAAAAAATGGCGACTAGATGGGTCACGTCCCCACGAAAATGGTAAGCTTGTCGCCGTGTCTCAACATCTAATAAACAAGCAATTTGAGGCAATGTAACGGACTGATAGATCATACGTTTCTCGAACACTCGCTGTGAATCGCTCGAGTTCAATAGGGGCAGGCAGTCGAGAACTGGTCACAGTTCACATACTATGCACACTGATTTTAGTTGATCGTTTGTCACTTGAGCCATCATCAACTTACCCTGAAGTGATGACATTTTCTTGACTGGCGCTGTTGCATTATGTAGTAACGGTTTGATGATGCTTCTTGAGGAAACTTTACCGAGTATGTCTAAATTGGAACAAATTGTTATAATCCGCTTAAGCCAGGTTTCTGTGCTGAGATAAATACTACGAACTAAGGTGGAAAACTTGTAGATGTTCTTTTGGTGTTTTGTAGGTAGGTCAAACACATAGCGGACTCGGAAAGATCGGTTGGGATCGGAATACTTGCACGTTAACAATCTTCCACGCTTCAAAGGTGCTGAAATGTTATGCTGGTTTGTTCTCGCTTGCTTGCGAGGCTGGGGCATCTCGATCAGACTTAAATCTGCGATAAGCTCCGTCATGCTTATCGAGCTTATCAAACGTACCAGGCGTATCAAGCTTATCTGGCTGATCTGGCTTATCGAGCTTATCTTATCGGACTCAGTGGGCTAGATCCGCTGGGCGTTATACCGTCAACAATTTCGCACTGAAAGCATGTGCGTATATGATAGCGTCGTAACTATCATTTCCTATTGGCAGTGAAGCGACATTCTAGTCTACAGGTCAATAAGCGGTATCGGAACCTCGGTAACCTTGATAGGAATGTCCTTAAGAAATGACGCATCATGGACTAACTTAGCATTATGAAACGGGCTTGACGGGCTATCGTTGACCGTTGACGGGTAAATCGGCATTGATCCGCAACGATCACCCAAACGCCTTCACCTCCGTCGATGCCTCTACCTGCCTACATACATACTTAACCAGTGTCTCTTCTCGATGTAATTGGTAGATAGCTTTGAAATTATTTAAAAGTGAATCTTTCATGCTATTAACCATCTCAAATGGTATTGGCTGACCTCTCAACCTTTAGTCAACCTCTCGGTGGCTCAAAAGTGCACCCCATGTTGCCGATCTACACTTGCCATGGTCAATTGCGTCATCTCATTGGCTGAGAAACCTAGCGACAGACAAAAGATCCTGATGGGTTTTTTAGAGATACAATGCACGTGGGGCTTTTGGACGATACAGATTGCAGAACCATACCTTATCGCAAAGTCTACTTCCTTGCAACTGCTTCATCTGTCAATTGTGTCCGACACTAAAAGCAACACGTATTCCGTCTGCCGAACACGTGTATTATAAGAAGAGCATATAAAGTATCGCACAGTAGTTTCCAGATATCATCCTTTGTCTTCTGAATAAACGTTAAACTCAACTCAGACAAAATGGCTTTCACTAAAGCTCTTGTACCGCTTGCGCTCTTCCTTGCCAAAGCGCAAGCTGATGCCTTCTCGTCATGCCCGAAGGACTTGCCGCTTTCTTGCCACAACACGACTGCTGTTGAAAACACCTGCTGCTTCGTCCCCGCCGGCCAGCTCCTCCAAACTCAATTCTGGGACTCTGACCCCGCTGCAGGACCTTCAGGTGAGTACCCATCACCAGCAGATCAATATATTGTCCAAACTGACCAGACCCAGATTCATGGACCATTCACGGTCTCTGGCCCGACTACTGTGACGGCACATACCCTCAGTTCTGCGACAAGAGCCGCGAGTACACAGACATCAGGTCCATCGTGTCCAAGTTCCTTGGTAACTCGACGCTCTCGTACATGGACAAGTACTGGGTCAGCGAGGACGGCGATGATGAGTCTTTCTGGGAGCACGAGTGGGACAAGCACGGAACCTGCATCAGCACCCTCGAGCCCAGCTGCTACAGCAACTACAAGACCGGTGAGGAAGCAGCCGACTACATCAAGAAGACCATCTCGCTTTTCAAGACTCTCCCAACGTACAAGTGGCTCGCCGAGGCAGGCATTGAACCATCCACCGACAAGACGTACACCGCGAGTGATATCGTGGATGCACTTGCATCACAGCACGGTGCGCGTGTTACCATCGGGTGTCAGGGCAGCTCTCTGAGCGAGGTTTGGTACCATTTCAACGTGCAGGGCTCGATCCAGGAGGGTCAATTTGTGGCTTCTGAGCCCGATGGCAGCAAGAGTTCTTGCCCAAACAGCGGCATCAAGTACGCACCAAAGAACTGAGTGATCAATGTGTAATTTTGGGATATCTAGTTAGTCTAAGTATATAAAACAGTATGTTTGTGACGACATCAAACACTTCTCTATCGCTGTGTGAACGTTTACTCATTCTATCTAAATGTCGCCTCATAATATTTCCGTATCTTTTTGCATTCTTCCATTAATCCGCGATCGCAATTCGCCTTCATGGCCTCTTCCCATATGACTTTTTCTAGGTCGTATCCCGCTACGTCGGAAACCTTGTCGACATCGTCTCCCCATAGTCGCGTTATACGCCCATCGGGATGTTCAGGCGCCAAATCCTCCAATATTTGTATCGGATGCGTCATGTCGAACTTGACTCTGTTGAGATGAGCAAACATGGTACTCGTGACTTTGACTTCTTCTTCGTTCAGCCTTTGCTTTCGTTTCCTCATGGAAGTAGTTGTCATGTTTTTCGTCCGTTCAGTTTCAATTTTCCAGTCGTACTGGGGATCAGCTTGCCAGATTCCGCTGCCCCAATTGATCTTTTCAGATGTCACCAGCTCAGGTGGCTGTTTGACTTGCCAGAAAGGATTGCCCAAAACGTAAGCACTCTGCATGAATGTCTCCTTGTCTCCCGAACCCCAAGCACCTTGCGAGTGAAGTTGGTAATAAAACCTCGGACCATAAAAGTTGTAGTAAGCGGCCAGCAAGAGACTGTCAGCGTGTCTTGCTTTGTTATAGAGCATGACTCCTGACTCGGAGCTTCGAGAGTTGATCGTCACGTTTGGCATTTTGACCCCAGCGATCTTGTAAAACAGGGGAGATATAGTAGGTAACCAAAAATCTGGCCATGTCACTAGCCCGCTGCCCTTGTACGGCTCCACGTCGAAGAGGTGATCGGGATTTCTGAGAGGAAAGGCGTCTGCATCAAGAAATAGGATATCTTGGAAGCTGGAGAAGATGATGGACAAGACTTTGTACTGGTAAGATTGGATGCTCGGTTTGCGAAGTGATGTCGTGTTTGGTAGGCGCAGAAAATCGTCAATGTTCAAGCATTGCACATGCAGATCTGTCAAGGTGTCATCGCATCTCTGCAACTCTTCTTCACTTGCCGAGTCAAGAAAAAGCTGGACTGGTAGGATTGATCCGACATGGCGCAGCATGAGTACAGCAGTAGCTGCTACTCCGAAGCCGGAACCCTTAGAGGTCATGACGATGCCCTTGGTGCTACGCTGGAACGGAAGTTTCGGGGCAAGATGTCGGAGATCCTGGATAAAGGTTTCGTGGTTTTCCTTTAGAGAATCGATTTCTTGGTCTGATACCTCTAACCAGTCTGTGTCGGTCTGAGGATTGCTTCCATGAGGGTCAAATTTGTCGCGCGAGAGAGCCTTGGGAGGTTTAATTTTCTTGCCTTCAGGTTTGGCGTCGTAAAATTGTTGGAGTAAATCAGACCAGAACTCGGTTGTTTGGTTTGTCGGACCAGTAAAATGGAGATCTTGGAACGTTTCACTTGGCGCACTCGCTTGGGCCAAGCTTGATGACGTGACTCTTTGATACGCGAATGAGAGATCTGACCAAAATTCCCATAAAGTGAGGAGGCATATGAAGGTGATGAAGATCCCAATGGTTTTTATGAGGCGTTGACGCGTGGAGAAGACACTGAATAGTCCAGCGCCTTTGACGACGTTGTCGCGCCAAGACGAGACCTGAATCATGATGGTAGCTGGAGAAGCTGGAGCTGCTGTGAGGTTTCAGTGAAAGCTTGGCACTCTCTGATCAGAGGCTTTCGGGTATATTGTCGCTGTAGGAAGAAAAAGATATCGCTGCGCATTATTGTATTCCGATTATAGAGATCGCCTGGAATTATCAGCTGTTGTTTGAGCTCGCCATCCAACGTTCAGTTCAATTGAATTGATGGTGAAATCTGAGGTTTTTGTCTGTCGCAAATTTGACAGTCGCTGAATCAAATTAACATGGAGCCCCGCTGGGCGCTAAAGTGTCTGTCGTGAGAGCGCTAATTTGCCATTGCGCCGACCAGTTTGAGAAACACAAAAGGTAATTGAATCAAGATTGGGCGCAAAAGGCCCTTTTCGTTAAATAATGAGTAATATGAGAGAGAAGCAATTGAATGGATGAACGGATGGAAAGATGAATGTGTCATGTCATACCCAACAGAACGAGACTGCCAATCACAGAATCACGTGCTTCGTATAACATTACGCAATCCCCCGTAACACTACCGGCCCTTCCATGGATGACGATGGGCTGTGCCACTGGGAAGTGGGAGAGAGAGCGATAACAGCCAAAACATGATTGGGTAACCACTGAGAGTCGCAGCACTCAGTAGGCGGTTATTCACAGCACGGAATAAAGTACAAACTCAATTTCTGATCTTTTTTACTCCGCATCTAAAAGTGTAAAAATAGATTCATATGATTGGGCATGTCGTACTGGACATAAAAACATCAAATACCCGTGGTCCCCTCACCCTCTGACAATATGCGTCTAGAGGAATGGAACGAGTAGCTGACATCTTCTCCAGAAATATCGAAATATTGAAATATTTAAAAATAAATCTTGCCCCCATCCAAGCTATTGCCAGGCTTGGGTATCGGAATAATCCCTTCATCTGCCAACTCATTAATCAGGCTCAATAGCATATGATCGCACCCCTTGGCCGCCATCATACGAAGTGACACTGGCATCTTCTCTTCCTTATTTGTTACGGTGCTATTGTATGGAACCTCACCAAGCGGCACTACGAAATCCGGGTTTCCTGCCATTGGTGAGATGAAGCCATCATTGAATCCCAGAAGCACGCCTGCCAACCCTTGCGTTCCGATTGTCTCGCCGGATGTGAATCTGTATGCTGGCTGTGCAGGTTTGAAGCTGTATAGAATAAGACTTTCGGAACAACTTTCTAGATTGGTGGGCAATCCAGTATTGCTGAACCAAGTCGCAAAAGTCGTCATGTTCTCGACAGCTTCATCGACCAAAAGTGGCAGACTATCACCCCAAGCCCACGCTCCATTTGTTGACGGGTTCACGTACGGTTGTCGTCCATCGAATTTGGCTGCATAGTCCTTATAAAATGGGCTGCGAACAAGACGGATTTGCTCTTGAGCCGCAATCACTGCCCATGTCAGACTGAGCAAGTCCTCAACATTGGCTGGTGCGGAGTCTGGTCGGGTATCAGCCCAATGCTTGGAGAGATCATAATTAGTTGTTTCGGCTCCCAGAAAGACTCCCAGCCTTTGTACGAAATTCGCAATTATGTGGTCAGACGCGCTCAGCTCGGCAGTGCTCTCGATTGGGACCCCCATGGCTGAGATTTTCTTTGGGTAAGTATTATAACTCTTTATGAAATCAGAGTAGATAATCTGACAAGCCTTGGCCCAGAGTTTAGGGTCACGCGCCAGAAACCCTGGTGTGTCGAATTGGGGCGCCAATGGAACAACGTTGTTCAAGTCGGCCAGCCCATGCGTTGGTCGGTTTCCAAAGATACCGTTGTCCTCAGCTGGCACACGAACTGAACCACCAGTGTCGGATCCCAACGCGAGATCTATCCACTCGTATGAAGCTACAGCACTGCCTGGACCCGACGAAGAGGAGCCCACTTCCTGGTATCCATCACCACGGGGGTTGAAAGGGGCCTGATAGTCAATGGCATCTCGAGCGTTTTCAGGGGCAGCGAACTGCGTAGTCTTGAGTTTACCAATCATGACAGCGCCCGCGTCAATAAGACGCTGTACGATAGGTGCTGTTTCATTGGCTGCCGGATACAACTCATAATATGCCCGACTTCCTGCTCCGGTCTTGAGACCCTTGATATGATATATATCCTTGATTCCGACCCGTATGCCATCGAGAGGTTTCTCTGCTGTGGGCTTGTAATATAACCGGGACGGGACGGGAATGGTTTGTGAGGAAAAGCCGCCATTCGACACTGGGAGTGGCTTGAATGATCCGTTCGTGGTAGAAACAATGCCCTGGTGGAACGCGCCTTGGAAGTCTGTATAAAGCAGATACGGGACATGGAACCCCAAAGGTCCTGTCGAGAACATGTATGGTCCAGGTGGAATCTCTTCGCCCAGGCCAAGAGGTTTAATGAAATGAGTGCCATAACGATCGGCGGCTCGACTGGATGAGACAGTTATATTTAGTGACATTCCTTCGGCAGGCCGAACATAAATGCCTGTATATCATATTCAGCAAACGTGTTATTACATGGAACAAGTCCTTCTGACCTTTTAGGAACGCAGTACTAAACACATCGTCATGAGACATGTAGGCATCAATAGCATCTTTCAGATCAGAATCGGAGAATGCAGTACTTCGCGCGTGAAAGATTGTGACTGGACTGAAGCCGGCAATTGATGCCGTGTATTCGTCCTTTTTGCAATCATCGCAAGCTGCGAGATGAAATCGCGGCTCAGGATCGATGTAGTAAGATTTGTTGTCAATAGATATGCTGAAACCATGATTGATGATGTTGTCAATACCTGCGGCAAGGGACTGCATGCAAAGAATGACAACAATCACACTGAAGGGCCAGAGAGACGCCATGGTGCGCATGGAGTTGCAGTATAGAGAGTTTGTCGTACGTTAATTATCAGCGCTTAATACTATATCATACCAAGGTAAAGCGCTATGAGTTGCGTCTTTACAGTAAAAGATGCGAGACTAAATTGTCTCAGAAACTGAAAGATACTGATCTCGGATAGATTCCGGCCTAGTGGACCCGCGGTTGTAATCCGAATGGACGAACAACATGCATGTCGGATGCAACCCGAGTAACAGGTCAAGGACAATAGAAAAACAATACTTCATTTCGCAACCTCAATCCATCTCTAATGAAGACAGCATGCGTCAAAGATACGTGAAAAAAGGCAATAAGACGTGAGTTACAACTTGGGAAGAACAGCTGTTATCAGTCGACGGCACTGTGAATACTCTTCTGTCGCTTGATAAGTATCATTATCAACCTATATAGGTTCAAGACCAGAACTAGCTCGTGGATCCTTGATGAGATCCCAAACTCTAATTGATATTCATTCTTTTCATTACTTCATGTGCTTTTGTAATCTATCATTAGCGACGATATTGCACTTGCTATTGATAAAAATAGCTGCAAGGGAGCTTGTAGACAGCTGACATGCGAGCAAGATTAGCATTATGAGAAGCTCGATCTAAGAGAGAGAAAAATATTAAGACACGCAGGGACAGACTCTTCCTCCGACACATGAGCTGATAGGCCCTAAAAGGTTATAGTGTCAGAGGGCAAAAAACATACAACAGCGGGGATTCGCTGGTCGTCACCGACCCAACTACTAATCCGCCCCTTACCAGCTTGACTATGGGAGAGCGGACGGGATCCCGTATTTTCTGGTAGGTATGGTCGTATGTGCTTATCGTGATCATTTTACGTACTATATCCTTCAAACATCGTAACGTGTTTACACAGTGAGCCAACATTGATCACAGCATTGACTATCACTGCGTCATGTTATGCAGAGCAGGGCCTGGACTCGTCCAGTCTGATGTTTATCCCGTTGTCTAAACATATCAAGTTCCTGAGGTGAGAATAGAAGACTGCCCTTTACAGTGTCGTGTTCTATGTGTTTCAGTTGTCGAAACAAGATAGATTTCTTCAGTCACATTCATCTCAAGGCTTCCGAATACAGATCGTCATGGTGCACGAAAAATTCATCGATCACCAGGGACGGAGACCTCAAATCCAGGTTTCACTATCCAAATCATAACTTAATAGCCACATACCGGTAAACCAGCTATGTTTGCACACAGGTGCGGTAAACCTAACCCCATAACTGATATCACCTGACCAGTAGCCGGTAGAATAGAAACTCATGACCCAATTGGACATGCCAGACCAACCCAGATATGTGAACTACTGGTCCAACTACAGTTTCTAGTGATACTGTACACATTGATGAACACTTAACGGCGTCTAAGGTCACGCGTCGAAGACGAAGCAAGAATCTTTTTGCCCAGCTGAGCAAGCAGTGGTGATGCATGCATGGCAAAGTTAAACTTAGTGTGCTGAGATTGAGTCTTAAGCATAAGGATAAGGTTAACAGTAGCACACTATCTAGTCGTTTTGAAGTACTAAAGGCTCGTGTTATGCACGAAAGAATCATTATCTGATCATTATTCAAGCCCATAAACAAGTCCGGATCGATGCAAGAACGGCCATCGGTAACTAACCTGAAGTTGTGAGGAGTAAGAAGACACGGGAATACACATCTAGGGTTGATAACGCATGCAGGTCAGTAAATCACATCAATAGTCTGAGAGTCTCTTCTTTTTAGCTTCGAAGGCTTGCAGAGCTGGGGCGAAGATTCCGCGTCCTCATAATGTTAATGGCTCAAACAAACATGCTAGTATCGTTAGTTGAATAAAGAACTTGTTCGGACTCCTGGGGCTCCGAGACAAAGTTATCCATTTGAGGGGCACCACTGAAATGTGGCAGCGGTCGACTTTCGAGTTACCCTACCAACACTCCAGCTACTGGCCCATTAACTTGGATGGTAAGAACGCATTCTTGTATTAGTGCTGATACTAACACCGAATTAACTTTGTGATGTTTCGACGTTGGGTCCCGTTATGGCTTCGTGCCCGCATTCCTGAGCTTAAAGCCACAGCTAACGGCTCAACTAATCCAGACCGAGCCAGACCAGTACCAACTACCATCATCTCATGTCCTGCATACAATTAACCATACCCAACAAGGTTTTGGGGAAAAGCTTAAAAAGTGTGAATTGACAGATCGGTTAGAGACTACGATGGTACATACCTGTAAGGTTAAAAGCAAGCATCAATTGCAGAGTTTCTGTTCTTTATTTTGGGACTAGCGGAGAAGATCTAGACCAGAGGTAACGACGCAAACAGAACGAGACTGCACAGAAGGTCAATCAGGATTGTGCATTAGCGCTTAGATTTGTAGATTCCCGACCTGTCTGCAAGGAATATTCACAGCACCACTAGGTTTGGAGAGTTGGAGGTACGTCCTTTTTGCAAGACTTTCGACAAAAACTATATTCAAATAGAAGGTCTTGCCATTTCACCATTGTCGCGGATTCGTAGTCACTTGGTATTGCTGGATAGTGATCTTGTGTGTGTTGAAGGGCGTGGGTGGAGGTTGCGAGGTCGTTTCTCACCAACAGTGTTGGTTGCACAGTAAAATTTGTTGATGGTACCAGCTATAGCATAAAAAGAAGCGCACATTATGCTTGTCATACATCTCTCAGCTTGCAGCTACTACACCATCAGTTATGCATTACGAGGTGGGTAAGACGTATGGCGTTTGAGTTCCTGTGGAAGGTGGAGATAGGCAGAGTTCAGTTTAGCGCAATCGACTACCTTACTGAACGTGTCTTGTAGGATCATGATACACTGAGATAACATATTGAACTCATGGTTGCTAATAAGATGATTGAGATCGAGAAGAACATAAAAGGCAGCAGTATTCTTCTCTCCATTACCTTTCTTTCACTCACCATCCATCTCTCACTTTCCCACGCATTCACCCTCTTTCTTCACTCTTTCAAAAGACACTACTTACATTCTTTCGAGACCTTGCCTGGCCAAAAGCCTTGGCTACATATCTACAAAGATGAAGCTATCCACCTTCACACTCTTGGCTTTGACTACGGGTGCTATAAGTGCCCCGGTGGTCGAACGAGGAGAATACGTCGAATACCGCTATTATGAAAGAAAGAATGGCGGCGACTGGGTGTTGATCCCATATGATCCCCGCTGCCCTCCGGAGAAACCCGTACATCCCAAGCCTGTGGTGACTTACCATGAGCCCAAGCCGTACCACCCCGAGCCAAAGCCAAAGCCACACTACAAACCTGAGCCTAAGCCTTACCATCCCAAGCCCTACCATCCTGAGCCCTACCATCCGGAGCCTCATTACTACAAGCCTGAACCAAAGCCTTACCATCCCAAGCCGGAACACAAGCCTAAGCCGAAGCCAAAGCCTCATTATCCTCCTCCTGAGCACAAGCCTGAGCCAAAGCCTTATCACCCCAAGCCTTACTATCCCGAGCCGGAACACAAGCCGAAGCCGAAGCCGTATCAACCCAAGCCTTACTATCCTAAGCCGGAACATAAGCCTGAGCCTAAGCCAAAGCCTCACTACCCTCCCCCGGAGCACAAGCCTGAGCCTAAGCCAAAGCCTCATTATCCTCCTCCTGAGCATAAACCTGAGCCTAAGCCAAAGCCTCACTATCCTCCCCCGGAGCACAAGCCGGAGCCAAAGCCAAAGCCTCATTATCCTCCTCCAGAGCACAAGCCTGAGCACAAGCCTGAGCCGAAGCCAAAGCCTCATTATCCTCCTCCTGAGCGCAAGCCTGAGGCTAAGCCTTACCCACCTCCCAAATAGCTTTAGCTATTTCATTGAACTACAGGGTGCATCGAATTTGGTTCCACCAAGGACCTGTCTTTCCTTACTTGACGTCAAGGATTACTGTGGCGGGATCTCAGTCTGGGACAGAAGAACCAACAGACTTGCTATGCAAGTACTTTACTTACACATTCACTTAATACCGTACTTCAGCCACTTTGACACTCTCTTCGATCTCAACCAGAGATACAATTACCTAACGAATGTATCAGTCGGACTGGGCAAAACGATCATTTACTATTCAGCTTCACTTCTCACACTCTCCTTTAAGAATTCTTGTTTATTTCTAGTTGTTCTCAGTTAACACCTAATAAAACAAGCACTTGCACTACTAAGTGTAATTACTACGATACGCTTCGGCAGCAGTGACCTTGAATTCTGAAATGATTCCTACATCCGTTGAACTTTGTCACTGTACCAACGTGGTGGCCATTGACGTAGGTATATCTAAGAGTTATAAATGGCTTGTCATAGCTTGAGTAACTATGCAGCTTAAGCTTTATGTCCAAGGAGGGAACTACGGAGTGACATATAAGCTTCGTTACAAGTCGTATAACAGATAAACCAAGAAGTGTGCTCGTTTTCTTACTATAATTAATTGTTCAGGCGTGACTTTAAGCAGGAGGTCTAGAGATTTAATTTCTATCATCCACAGAAACCCCTCATGACCTTTCGGCCTTGAATTTATACTTGATATGTGCGACAGGGATTGGGGGTTACTTTGAACTAGGCTTAAGTCAGTAGACACGGACAGATGTTCTGCAAACATGAACAGATGCGTAGGTGTGGGTGTATTTTGTACTTCACTGCCAAGTCACTTACTTCTTTAATGATATAAAACATGCCGTTGCCCGCATGCCGGCTTGAGTAGCATGATCAGTGGCGAACCCGCGCTATTCTAACCCACTACTTACTGAATTTCTGGTTTTGTCAGGGGTTATAATTTGCAGACACGTTATTTTGGACTAATAAGAGTAAACGACTCGTGAAGACTACTTCCAGGCAGAAATGATCTTATGCTGTCGTCCGTAGCCGCTAGGCCAAGTACCCAAAAACAAGGGCCCCTGTTATCTAGATAACAGTGGCTTAGGGCTATAGCGTGTTACGATATATGCACTTACGAATATCAACAACTTATTGGTTCATCCAGGTCAGCCTGATAAGACAGGGATTCGTTACTGGCTCTCGCGTAGGTGGCCAATGTAGCCAGCCCACACCAAGTTTTCTTTGCCCATAAACCCACCACTTCTATTTTGCTGACCCTTAGCAGACCCTCATAATCATAACTATTACCACTATCAAAATGAGCGCACAGATCAATCCAACCAAGAAAGTAGCTGCGGCAGAATTCTGCACTAATTGCAGGGCTATCGACTTTGACGAGATCTTCAGCATCGACCCATCAAGTATAGCATCGGATTTTGACAGTCCTGGTCGCAAGGTCGCAGATTTCGTTGGCGACCTCCAAGAACTGTCCAGATCGTCGTCTTCATGCCCTCTCTGTCGCTTATATGCTACAGTTGTTAGGCCACATGTACGGCAAAGGGGCGTAGATAAATACTCATTAATAGTGCCGCCTACAGCGGAGTTGCACGAGAACAACAATGCCTTCACAGGCGAAAAAAGGACGGCTGATCCGGATACTCTCCCGCGACTCATATTGCAAGTCTTTCCAGAGCGTTATGACCCTTTCATGGCTCCGTTTACAGACATGTTTCTTTTTGACCAAAACTCTCTGCTGGATGGCCTCAATGAAGCAAGTAAACCGCAGCCTGGTTCACCGACCGAAGGCGGCAGCTGCGGCTATGTTAATACCAATATCTTACGGTCATTTGTTGACTACTGTTGCAAAAACCATGCTGATTCGCCCATATGTGGTGACGGTAATCAAATACGGGGGTCTGAGTTACCATCGTTCAAAGTCATGGACGTTGAATCGCTTCGCATCATCTACGCTGGTCCAGATCCAGTGTACGCGGCCCTGAGTTATAGATGGGGCGAGCAGGCTTACGATCCATCATGTCAGCCGTTTGATGAAAATGGTGATTTAAAGGACGCAAGTGCACTACCCCTGGTTATATCGGATGCTCTCAAAGTTACTAAAGATATTGGGTTCCGATATTGTTGGGTTGACAGGTATTGCATTCCTCAGAATGATCCTTCAGCTATGGAAGTTCAGTTCGGTCACATGGACCAGATATACCGCCTTGCAGCAGTTACAATCATCTCAGACTCCTGCTCTCCCTTTCTACCAGGCGTTACACAGAAGCTAGAGACGGCCGTCTTGCCTGTGCGTGTTGGCGAATGCAATATCTCAGTGGGGAGTCTGAAGTTCGATGACATGCAACACAGAGTACGCTGGTCACCCTGGGCGGGGAGGGCATGGACGTACCAAGAAGGGTTGTTCTCTCGCCGGCGCCTTTTCTTCACAGACGAGGGAGTCTATTACGAATGCGGCCGCATGGCGTCGGGAGAGGCAGGGTTCGCCGCCCCTCAGCCACGATGGAACCTAAGAGAGGAGGACAAGGCTCCGTGGCTATCACCTGCGACATCTCCCAAAAGAGAGCAAGGGTTACTTAAATGTCTTAGCACATACAGCAAGCGAAATCTGACCTTTGATAAAGACAAACTTGCCGCCGCGCTAGGTATCTTCCATGCCTTTGAAACTCCTGGGCAGCTGATGCGCCATTATCTCGGAACTCCTGTTCTGAAATTGGTATCAGCCGAAACAGGATCTGTTAAAGATATGATCATCGGTCTTATGAAGGGCATGCTTTTCTATCGAGGGTCAGCTCGCTGCTATGATCTCCCTTCTTGGTCCTGGGTAGGCTGGACCGGCGAGATATCGTTCTTCAGTATAAACCTAAAGAACCCACCGATGTCAGAGACAAGCTCCAAACACATGATGCCTCACATAACATCAGAATTGATGGACGGTACGCTGTTGAAGTGGGATTCGGTTGGCAATATACAGCGGCTGCATGCCACCCCGATATCTGCCATTTCTAGATACATCCATCTTGATGCTTGCACCATTCAGATGCATATACCGTGGGCTGGGTTCGAGGAAGCTCATCCAGTCAATAATCCCGTCAAGTCCTACATAATTAACTTCGGCAGCAAAGAAGTGGATAACGCCAAAGATAATATGTTCCCTGACCCAGAATGTCGTTACAATATCATGGACATTCCGGGATGTGGACAAATCTATGTTGAAATCGATATGCAGCGACCGCCCTCTCGAAAGCTTTTGGATTCACTTAACGGGCTGAGCACAGGAATTGTTATTCTATCAGGTCATGCTGGGAGTGAGCTAGCCATCATTCTTGTGGAACCTGTTGGCGATGTGAATGGCACAATGGAGCGTTTTGGGATTATTAAATTAGTCCCGGACATGGTGTTCTTCAGGCCGCTCATTAACTCGCAAAGGCAGCGTATAGAGACAGAGAAAAGTGAGGGCAGTTTCAATGATGAAGATGAAGATGAGTATGAAGACTTAAGTCACCTCAGCGATGAGCAGTGTAAGGAGCTAGGGATGCCGACCTGGGAGGAATTCATGGTGCACTTCTGGGATGCAGGGCAAGCCAAGCGCCAATCTATTCGATTGGGGTGATGTATTTCAATAGTACCGAGGCGTGACTTGCAAGATAAAGGCGGCAATCTTACGGGCTTTATAGTGGGTAACTCTGACCGGGTCATTTACTAGTATTACGATAGTAACTTCCAAGATGCAATTCTGATGGAGATGCACTGGTAGCCACCTTCGTTGTACAGGCCTTGACTAGGATTTACCTGGACCAGTGATTGTAGCATTGTGGCTATAAACATCTATAATATCTCATTTGTTGCGCATCCCATCAACTTCCGAATAGCATCTTTGCCGTTCTCTTGGAGAACACGAGCGCCAATACCAGCCCAGATACCCGTCGGACGAGGCGGCGATTCAATGATGACCCAAGATTCTCCTTGCCACTGCAGCCAAACACCTCTGATTTGGTCAAATACATAAAGACTGCGACTTTCTGGATGCAACTGAGAGAACATTCTCGTTGCCCATACTGTGCCTCCAGGAGATTTAGCATCATCCCCAGCCTCTGAAACATAAGTGACAGCATAGCATGCTTCGCTCCAGGCCACTTGGTAGTAATTTCGACGCAACAGGCGCGCAACAGTCGGTCGACGCGGTGGGGTTTTCCCAAGAGCTCTAGCTGCATTTTCAACGGCGGTATCGCCTACCTCGAGTTCTTCATCATTGAGTCGAATAATCTGGTCTTCTGGAGCCTGGCTTGAGTGCCCGGCAAAGCTCCAATGTATGACTTGATGTCCCACAGATGCAGCACAATTGCCCCATTCCATGTCGGCACCGTCAGCGCCTCCGGACAGACACACGTTTGAGCTTGTTCTATTCTGAAGATAGTCCATTTCTGTTTTTGAAGGAATAAAACTTCGTGTTTCCTGGGGAAGTCTGTTGACTTAACCAGTGACTAAAGGATGAGTCATCTTCAAACCTTTGCTTACCGTACGAGTCATGGAGATGGCCTCGGCACTAATTACGATTATTTCCGCTACATATGTACTGTGCACAATTCAGTATAATTGCTTTGCTGTAAGTTGCGAAATATTGGGACCGAACGGGATCCTTTGAGGTCTTTTAATTTAGTTTCTTTTGTTAACTCTTCTGTCCACTTTGGATCGCTTGGCTAGCTGTTTGATAAAAAGCTATTGAGCAAGGAATACACGAACCGCAGCTGATAGACATCTTCCCTCTTTTAACAAGCCATCCAAGATAATATTTCCTCGACTCGATAAATCCAATAGTTATGTACTGGTGGGAATTGTTTACCCGGGTCGTCGTAGTACCATAATACTTACTGTGGATGAAAAGCACCGTTTTTCTTGTTGATCAGTCCACTACCCCAAGGATCTGTGTCGATAGGCACCAATGGTGTTTTACACTTTGCCTTTAGTGCTACTTGAGCCTCGTCGCTTTCATATGGAACACAGTCCACGCCGACATTGCCATGCATTCCATCACATATAACCACGGGCTCCCCACCGCACGGCGGTTTGACGTCAAAGTTCTTGAGAGTAATGTTGGCGCAAACAGCATCTTCGGCAGCCGAACAAGAAAGACGAGCTACAGCGTTACCATAAACACCAGACGTATAACCTGTAAAGTTCTCGAAGTGTATGTTGGTGATTTGCATGCCTGATGGATGAGCGTTGCACTCTTCGGCTGATATGTTGAAATAGCAAGAATCGAGGAAGATGCCGTAATCCATACGCGCGACCCAGAAGTTTCTGTCTGAATATCAATATCATGACCAGCCGAATATCATTCGAACTCACTTGAAAGTTACGTTGTTAACAAACCCCGTGCCAGTTTCGTTCCCAGCCCAGACCTTGATACGAGCGCCGGAATACTGAGGGTGTCAGAATACATAGCAAGTGAACTGGGCAAACAACATACGTCTCCATTCATCATCCACACGTTTTCGATATGCACATCGTGAACATTTGAAACTTCCCCTTTGTATTGTCCCAGGGATCCCATAGACTCTCAAAGTTAGCTTAGTCAGATTGGATCTCTTGCCCGTGGTACTCACCTGGCCGTGTGTACCATTGCAATACATCGTGTTGACGTACAGATCAGAACTGTTGGGCTTTGGAGAGAAACAGTCATCGTCGATGTTGACCCATGCCCTCTCAATTCGTACGGTGGACGTGTTCATTGTGTTCATAAAGTCAGTGTTCTTGGGGATGATACTGCCATTGTTTGACAGAGCAGTTGCTACGACATCGGTGTATGTGATGTTCTTGGAGCTCACAATGAAGTTATTCCAGCACGGTGAGTCTTTGAGATGAATGCCTGAAATATCAAGGTTGGTTGTATTCTCTGCGTAGAAGAGAATCGGACGGTAGTACTTGTTGTCGGGATTTAGGATGCTAGTTGAATAGTAAGCACAAAGTCATCCATCGGAGAAATTGTTTAACTCACGAGCCTGTGCCAGCTTCAAACTCGTCCCACCAGCGTTGTCTGCTCCTGTCAGTCATGAAACCCTTGTATTCCTCTGTTTGATATCGACTGACCCTTGACCTTCGATGACGCCGCTGCCATATATCTTGATGTCTTGTCCTCCCCATTTCCAGAACATAATGGACTTTTGGAACGGGTGATACCAAGCATTTTTCTGCCAATACTCAACATCATCCGTGAACTAGTTCAATTAGATTCCAAGATAGTTTGCGAACACAAAGGGACAACTGACACGGATCTCACCATCTAAGTGAATGTGGATATCATTGAGCCCAGTCAAATCGAGCGCCTTTCCAATAACGAATGTCTGACCATGTGGCAAATACAAAGTGCTACCCCGATCGGCCTGACGTACGCCGCGCTCAAAGTCCTCAGAAACATCATCCCGTTGATCTACCGATGGCCGAATTTTGATTAGCTTTCGATGCTCATGCTTGGGAGGCTTATATGGGTGTTTCTTTCGGAACCCCGAAATATCGCGAGGCACATCCTGCGGCAGAGATACAGCACCAATGGTGGCGATAGTCAACGTCTCGAGAAAAACTAAGATTGGAAGAAGACGCATTATGAACAGTTTAAAGCACGCGAATTAGTGCTATGGTACTGGCACTGAACAAATTGCGGGTGTCAAAACATGGGAGGTGTACCTCAATGTCCCAAATTATTTCGTCGATACTATATACCATTGCTGGACTAAAGACTCGGTCGATCATTGCAAGTTTACCGACATAAACAAATAGGCTTCAATCTTGCAGCATGATGAGTGTGCCTCCGATCATCTCCTTCCCGTATTTCCACATTGCCAAGGCGGAAAAGGTAGTTGTTCTGCTAGTACAGGGAAAACTGGACGGTGGTTATTGGTGGAACATCTTCGTGGTCGACGATCTCTCGATTAAACTTAGGTTAGCTACTTGTTGAGGCTTCGGAAAACTGATGTTATATTGAAAGGTCCTTTATAAGGCTTTTCTTTTCCGCATAGAGTACCACATGTCCTGTAATTCCCAACATTAGAATATGTCGTCTCGACACCATCCTAAAATTGCTTCAGTATCGGGTAGGCCACCGCGGCAGCGGGCAGCGGGCAGAAGTTTGCTGTGATCATTATCGTTAACGGCTAAACGGCGGATGGCATTAGACTGGAAATAAGCTTGTGGTCAGCATTTACTCAACTTGATTGGTCCAGATTGAAGCCCTTGTCTGGATCATTCTCCGTGATCTGTCTTGATTTGTCAAGTGGATTGCAAAGCAAAGCACACAAAGACGCCACAGTGGCTGAGTGGCTGACACGTCAAAGGTTTCCTGACAAATAGCGTCTCACTCAGCCAGAGAGAAGCTCCACGAACCTTCTCGACACTTTGAGTAATGTCATGGCCCTTCGATATGGTGAGTAACGGCTTGCGCATCAACGCGATGCCTAAATGCCTAGTTGTGAATTATCTCTATAAGTAAACGAGTCTCGACGTGTTTTGGGAGTTTTTGTTCATCAGAATTCGACATCTTTACTACTCATTCAATTGATACAAAGCAAAGCACAACACAAACACAAAGCCACAACTGCCTACACTCAGCCAATCATAATCCCATCTACCTCTTTTTACAAAACACAACCACAACATATCAACAAAATGGCCTTCTTCCTTCCCCGTACTGTCTACCACACTCAGGCTCCTGTGAACCCACTCTATCATCTCCTCAGGGAACTTGACCAGTCCGTTCAACAGCCTCAGCAGCCTCAACAGCCTCAGCGAAGAAGCCGATGCCAGCCTCAACAGAAGAGCCGTGCTCAGGCTGAGTGCCCAGCCTACCGGATCACTACCCGCCCATGGGAGCCCCGCTTTGAGGCCCACGAGACGGAGGACTCCTTTGTTCTCTACGGCGAGCTCCCTGGCATGAACAAGAATAACGTCACCGTCGAATTCCCTGAACCTCGCAAGCTTGTCGTCAGCGGCAAGGTCGAGCGATTCACAGAAGCTCCCAAGGCTGCTGAAACAACCACTACTGAGCAGACTGCTCCCGCCCCCACCATTGACTCAGACAACGAAGATACCCAGAGCAGAAGCTCATATCAAGCCACCGTTGAAGACGATGTCGATGACGATGAGTTTGAGGTATTGAGCCACACATCAAAGAAGTCAGAGACCGTCAGCCAGCCAGAGCCTGAAACTCCCAGCCAAAAGCCCACGGAGAAGCAGCCCGAGCAGCCTGAGGAGCCAAGACGCGCTGGCTTCACCAAGGAGTTCTCGCGCTACTTCACTTTCCCCACCTATGTCAACCACGAGGCAGTCACCGCTAGCCTCAAGGATGGCCTCTTGACCATAACAGTTCCCAAGGCTATCCCCGAACATCGTCGCATTGTTATCAACTAGAGGATCGGATATTAGTATGGTATTTAATGGGATATTCTTTGTATTGGATATAATTGGGAGTTCGTTTTAGTCTTGTCTTTCTACTCAATTGAATAAGTATTTTCACCTTTTTGTGCCTTTACTTGATAATATGTTGCTGTGAAGGAGTGAAGCATATTATATAACAGCTATGACTTGTCAATGCCGTCTTTATACTTTACTATGTTCACGGTGATGACTGAGGAAGACTTTTATTCCAGGGCTGGAACTAGTGTACGGAATACCCCCCCATACTTGATACAAGATCTATCTCTACATTCCCGGACTTCTGTCTACGACTTCACGACCTTCCAGTTCGTTGAAGAGGGCTTCAGCAGCGTCCATCCTAGCACGATACCCAATAATCTCCTCTTTAGTTTCCTCAATATGTATCTTTAGCTCCTGAATCTCGACGTCGAGCATTTTCGCCATATCCAAAGTGCTTCTCGACTGTCGACCACTGGAAATACCCTCAGCTAGTGTTTTCTTCCCGTTGTAAGTTGCCTGAAGCGAGGCGAGGCGAGTCTGGGCACCGTTCCAGTCATCCTGAGCTGATTTGGAGGCATCTATTGTTTGTTGGATACGAAGTCTCATTCCTCGATCGGGCATTGTGATGAAGAGGATATTACGACGAGATGGATTGGTAATCGGAGAAGGTCGATCGGTAATGGATTTTGTAATGCTATTGTATAGCAGGTAGGCAGGCAGATAGGTAGTAAAGAGTCGAATGTATCTGCAGAGAAATAAGAAATCTAAGAAAAAGTTTACTTATCGAGGATGGTTCTGAATCTCACAAGTTTATAAGAAGTTATGTGAAAGATAAATGAATAAATACAAACACAACGCCCTGTGTAAAAAGCCCGAGAAAAAACAACTGATGCACGACGATGTCTGCTAGTATCATTGATTCTACTTCACCGAGTGGATATGAAGCTGATCGCCTTATTTTCTCTTATTTCCTAAAGGTCTCCTCGAGTGAATGAGCTCTTTTGGATCTTGTTGCTGCCTATAGCTTTAGGATTGTGTTAAAGCACTAATATTAGTACTCAACAATCACTACCTGTAGATACGTCAAGGATCTCAAAGTAGCAAACTATAGGCGAGCATTCACATGCACAGTCGTTAAAGCTGCATGTATTAACCACATATCGTTCCAGGGCCTCTTCTGGGTTAATAATGACGAGAAAGTGCCTCCGCGGCGTAGACTCGATAACATTTCCTTATGACGTAGACCTAATGAAAATGGCTATTTCCAGGATGATACTTGTAGAGCTTGCACAGACTATTCATGCACGCCTAAGGTCGAGAATGGTGTTTTTAAAACTGGTTTCTAAACATTTTTGTATGTAACTAACTCGTTTTGAGATCAATTATCTACGGGATTATGATCAAATAGTCAACATGCTTTGCAAAGGAAGCTCCCGGCTACTGCTGCCAACAAAGACTTTGTAATCTCCTCGCTGAAGCTGCCATTCTTGGGCAACAACATTCCAAACACTCAAGTCACGACGGGTGAGCTCGAACTTTACTTCAATAGTTTCTCCCGCCTTGATGCTTGGCTTCTTGAAGCCACGAAGTTGTTTCACGGGAGCGTCATCCCCAGGAGTACCAACGTACAGCTGCGCAACCTCCTTACCATCGACATCACCAGTGTTGCTGACCTTGGCCGAGATAACAGCAACAACGTCCCATAGATCTGCGCGTCCACCTTCGGTAAGAGCCCCAGTCGGGTACTCAGAGGTCTGTGCCCCAGGGCCGGAGACCTGGAGATCAGTGTACTCGAAGGTCGTGTAACTCAAACCGAAACCAAATTCGTAACGGGGTGTAATGTTCTTGGCGTCGAAGTGTCGGTAGTCGATGAAAACACCTTCCGAAAAGTCGGATTGCGGGAAGTGCTGGAACTTGTTGGGCGCAAGAGTCAAGTCTGGCTTAAGGGTAACACCGTAATCTGTCTCGTTGCGGGCGACAGTGTATGGAAGACGACCTGATGGGTTCTCGTCTCCGTAGAGCAGAGAAACAAGCGCATCTCCACTGTCCTGACCGGGGAGGTGTGCGTAGATAACAGCAGTGACATTGGGATGGCTAACAAAACCATCCACCAGACGTGCACCGGCATTATGAAGGACGACGATAGTGTTTGCGCACTTGTCAGCAACATTGTTGATCAGGCTGTCGGTATAATCATCGTAAACAGCAGGTCTGTCCCAACCCTCGCTGGCCCATGCATTTCCAGCAACGACGCAAGCTTCAGAGGTTGGGTTGACAGATGGATCCCAGCTTTCGAAATCCCAGTAAAGCGAGGTACCATCCTTTCTTGCCCGAGAAACAAACGCATCGAACGGTGAACTGATCAGACTTGCAGCAGCGGCGCCAGAACCTCCTCCAGAGATGATAGTGCCGTTGGGTGCAATGGCTGAATATGTAAGGTTCAGGTTTCCTAAGAAACCCCCGTTCAGTTCAGTGATGTTGGCAGATTGGGCACCGATGGCCCAGGGCGCAAACATGGCACCCTTAACTACCGGCTCTGGGTTGTTCTTGTCAGGGGCCTTGTGCGAGTATCCAAATAGAGAGACAAGCTTCAGATTGGACTTTAAGGGCAGCGTCTTGTTGGTGTTTTTAACAAGAACATGGCCCTCTACCGCACCGTCCCATAGCGTAGACTTGGAACTCGCGTTGCGAGCATCTACAATGGGGTGAGGTGCTGTGAGGTCCTTGGCTAGTCCATGACCGGGAGTAGGGAAGTCTGGCTGATCCTGGTTGAGCTGATACCAAGTCGCGAGGATTCTGCAGGAGTTTCGTAAGTAAAGAGAATAGATATCTGGGTTAGGTGTTAATCATACCTGGTAGCCATACCGTCGACGTGTGACTCAGGTATAGTTCCATTGTTAACACCAAGGGTGAGGTTGGCACCCCACACGATGGAGCTGGGCATCGCAACGTCAAGGCCTGCGAGAGCAGAGGCCATGCCGGAGTGCTGTGCACCCCAGTCCGAAACGACGAAACCTTGGAAGCCCAACTCTCCTTTGAGAAGGCCATTGAGAAGTTTCGAGTTCTGACAAGCATAAGAGCCGTTTGCTCGGTTGTAACTGCACATCACACTAGCAAGTCCTGCATGAACTGCATCAGCGAAAGGCCTGTCGAGAGTTGTTAGCCGTAATTTCGTAATGAAGAGTCAATAGATCTTACCACATGTACAACTCATGTAGCGTCTTGTCATCGACATTTGAGGATACAGCCTCTGCCTTGGTAGCGGCAGCGGCAAGTCTGTGAGTCTCTTGCTCTTGGGCAAGCCAGTGTTTTCCACACGCAACAACTCCTGCGTTCTGAATGCCAGCTACAGCTTCGTGTCCTAGTCTACCAGCAAGATAAGGATCATTTGAGAAGCCTTCCCAGTTACGACCTCCTTCGACCACTCGGCCCAAAGGACCAAAGACTGGACCGAGGAGGATATTCACACCTTTGGCCTTGGCTTCAGAGCCCATGTAATAGCTTCGACTGTAAGTCAACTCAGGGTTCCAGCTTGCGCCGACATGAATCCCTGCTGGGAATGCGCTAACATAGTCCGTGTTGCGGACACCGTTGCCAGCATCTGCTAAACACAAGCCTGGAAATCCCAAACGGGGCACTCCGGGAATGAAGCCAGAGCAACCAGTGGTTGTTTGTCCTCCAGCAGTCAAATTGACCTTCTCCTCGAGAGTCAACTGAGACACCAGCTCTTTAGCTTTTGAGACAGCGATGGACCATGAACCAGTTTCCGCTTGCTCCGCTAAATACTTGTTAATCAGAGCTTTCAGCACCAGAGTGTTTCAATACTGACGTGTAGGGTATACCGGTGGCGATTGACCGTAGAAGTAGGTATCTTCAGTGATGACATCGGGCTGGCTCTGGGCTAGGACACCATGGTTCAAAACAGACAGGGCCAAAAGGCCCGACACAGAAGTCAAAAACATTGTCAGATTCGGGGTATCTTGGAATCTCAGTGCCTTGGATTCTACACTTCTTTTGAGGGTTTACATCCTTTATATCTTACGGGCTACCTACTTAATTGCTCTTGGTCATAACAACACCACTACTCAACGATGTGTTCCCCGCTCATCGGCAAACTCTTCATCTCATGTAGTCACTTGATCAACAACCTCGGTGAAGTCGACGAATAATAGGGTGATTCCGGTCATCTGGTTGATGTGTGCTGGGGTCTCCGATTTACGCAATGCTTTGCAATGGTAGCATAGCGTGACTGTTGAAGAGAAAAAGTCGTTGGCAATCGGTCCTTTTAAATCCCAATAACTGGGACTGCGGGGTTCTTCTGTCTCCTGACATTGGTCCTCTGGGTTCCCCGACTTTTGCAGCCCTGGAACTCCAGGTTTAGCTTAAATTGACAGACCACATCCCCCGGTCTTCCCCATCTCCGCCTTTCTAGTTTGGGGTATGGCTTGGTTGTATTTACCCCAGGTATTTCCGACAGACGGATGTAGGACCCCATGAAGTTAGCAATAGAGTCCAAGAGTTTACCGTTCGTAATTGCCGATGACACTCAACTATCACTAGGCCCGGGGACGACTTCATTGGGGCGACATGACTCAACTTGTTGGCCATGGTGGGTGCCGTTTTGATCTTGCAACACTGTTTTCTGTCAACCACACTTGCTTTGTGAATTCCGTTTCAATCCTAGCGATAAAGATGCGGAGATGTGGAGAAGGAAAAGGATTTCCGCTTGCGATAGACGCCGTTCTCTATATGCTTAATGATATGCTTCAAACCTCTCTACTAACGGTTCGAATCCACTTCCATATTTAACAAATGGCGGCATTCTGACATTGAGATGCGATGCCGTGACTCTCGAAGCCAGCTATTAAACAATATGAAACACCAGAGTTAAATCCACGAAGCGCGAGTAGACAGCCCAAGGAGTTGGAGCATTATCAATACGCACTTTGCGGCAGAAAGAACTGTAGAGTAGTCGGCGGGCAAAACTTTACCAAACTGCATGTGTTATCAGCACCGTCACAATATTACGAGTAAACTATCACTCAATGGACAAACTGTTTCTGGGAGACATTTATCTTAACATCATTTCAAGCTATATCCAAATCCTTTGTCTACTTGTGATTGAACGACGGATATCTAAGTAGGTAGTTCGGCCAGCCATAGATGAATATCCATCCTCACGTGCTAAACACCGACATTGATCCTTCTCTAATTCTCATCTCCCTCAAGCTTGGTAAATTCGGCGGCAACTGCGTTAACAGATCTTTCAGACTCAAGACGCAGTTGTCGCTTGTGCAGAAAGTCGGCAATTACTATTGTCAATCGTCAGTGTATCGTAAATTAATATGACCGAACATATCGTCACTTACGCATCAAGACGCATGCGCCCAAAGCAAATGCAAGTACTGAGGGGAAACCCCTCTCAAATTTGGGGGCCATGGTTTGTGGGAAAATAAGGATAGGAAGAAATGAGGCCGTGGCATAGAACAGGCCGTTCATGCTGGAGATTGTAAGAGCACGCTCTTCCGCACTGCCAACGTTGATCTCGTTCGCCCAGGTCTGTAAAAATGGGTTAGTCACTGTTTGGATGCGACTTTATTCGGTTCTGGTTTGCACTTACCCAAGTTACACCAGTAACAAAACCACTTGAAGCAAGGAAGAATGCAACCACTCGAGCAGCATCGGCAGCGGGCCATGCTGTGAGGATAGAAGAACTGACCACGGTCGTACACATCTAATACAAAGAGCACGTAAGTAAGAAAACTAGAGGTCAAGACAAGAGAAGCAAAGAGATACGTACAATAGGAATGACCATCCACCAGACACGATTGCCTGTGTAGTCAGACCCGAAGCTGTATGAGAAATCGGTAATCATGGAAACAAGGTTAGCGCAGCCTGGAATAACATTGCGCGCTGTGACACTATATCCTGATGATCCTGAAAAGACATTAGTAAGACTGTAGAGATGGTGCCTGGCCACAGAAATGAACATACTAAGGTAGATGGCGAAGTAAGATGCACCCTGGCAAGAGTTTCCATACTGTAGAAACAGACTATTAGTCAATGTAGTCAAAGTAAGTCGTCCCTTGGAATATACTGACCAGAACATATGTGAGGCAGAGTACCCACCATCGCCAGTTCCCAAACATGCGCTTCGCAAGGGCTTTGTCCAACTTCCCAGTTACTTGGGCTTTTCCTTGGGTAGCAGAGCGGCGTAGTGCAATCTGCTTCTCTTCTTCCGAGATGTACCAAGCTTTCGTGTTGTGAGGTAAATCTGGTAGGAGAAACCATACTGATAGAGCAACAGGTAGAGACATGCAACCGCAAACTGCGACAAATGATTAGCCAAGTTCGAAATGTGTGGATCCCGCAAAAGTACTAACTGATATACATCCAACGCCAGCCAGCGAGGCCGAGCCGCCCATCGAGGGTTTTATGAACAGCAGCCTGCAGGAAGCCTGAGGTTGCTGCACCAAAGAAACCTGTAATGTGCCAGATAGCCATTCTTTTGGCCAGCTCAGATCTACTGTACCAAGAACCCAAAAGGAAGATTATAATTGGAGAGAAACCAGACTCGAATAATCCGATCATGAATCGGAAGGCATACATTTGGTTGGAGCTGGTAGCGGCTGCTTGGGCAAAACTGTTTGGAGACGTGACATATTAGTAAATAGACCAGCGACCAAAAGTAAATAAGTGGTAGACTACGTGCTACATACGTGAAAATGGTCCATCCCAATTCGCATACAACGATGCAGATCCGGGGCCTAACTTTGAGAACGATGGCGTTGGAGGGGATCTGCATGATTGCAAAGGCGACGGTGTAGCACACTAAGTGGGTTAAAATCGTGTTTTCCCGTAGTGTTAGGATATAGGCGATCACTTACTCAACATGTAAGTGTATTGGTTGCCCTCAATGTTTAGGTCTTCCTTCATGCCACTGACATCTTTGAGGTGTTAGATCAACCGACTAAAGGCAAGGAAGTGAGTGATAGGTGGAATAACTCACAAGCATTGACAATGTTATTCTGGTCAACGTATTTCATCCACTGTGTACGTACACGATATCAGTATCAAATCTCTTGTTGGGGTTGATAGAGACAAGAACTACCTACCCAACCAAGAGTTGCACAAATCAGAATACCAAAGTCAAGCTTCCGGACAAGCTTTCGCTCTTCAGCGCTCTTCAAGTGCTGGTCATTGTCCCAAAGATGATAAAGAATGTTTTTGAAGAAAGAGACGCGCTCGGGATGCGCGTCTTCAGGCACTACGACAACACTGCCAGTTGTAGTAGCCTGTTCCATCTTGCCCTTGGTGTCGCTTTCCATGATGAGGAAAGGTTGGCCACGAGACTGAACAAGCACGATTGAAGAGGTTGTGTGAGATGAAAGAACAATATCAAAGAATTGCTCGATGAAAACGCTGATAATAGAATGACCAGATTGTTGCATCCAGTGGCCGAAGCTGAGTTTATAAGTCAAGGGATCCATTGCCTATTATCTCCAAGGGTCTTGTCCTACCTACTATTAGCGCTTCTTCCCCCGCAATCTTGCCTATCTCACGATAAGATGGGGTAGATAGGTAACCAGTCTTGATAACGCGCAAACGTTAAAAACATTCTATGAACCGAATAGGCGGATCGGCGTCTGTCGGAGACGTCGCCGATGGGTATCTTGTTTCGGCGGAGGCACCCCGACGGTTACCGAAACATCCATCCACCCCTTCACAATCAGATGCTTCATTCCTATCTGCTTTGCATTTTCGCCTGAGGTTATCTCCATTCAAATCAGTCTGCATTCTCATCTGATAACAAAGCAACAAGATACTCGCATTAGCCCTGTCTCGATCCTTTCTTTGTCCGTCCACATCTTGCAATTTCTAGCTTTTGTCTGCTCTCCATTCACAAGCCAAGCCACCCCTCGAATTAAACGCCATCATGTCGCCTAGCGAGTCCAAAGATGACATTGCACAAGCACGAGAGATCTGCAGAGGCAATCTGGTCAAGCAGGTAATGCTGGACAACAAAATTGCCACATCGTTCGGGCTTCGTCTTTGCTTGTCCGCTGAGATGCCACTCATTGCCAGGCGGGCAGGATACTCGGCCATACTCATGAACTTGGAGCACGCACCGATTGGTATCGAGACCATGAGAGATATCTCGGTTGCGTGCCTCAATGTCGGGTAAGTCTAAGTTGTCTCACCCTCTTCCCAGATACTAACGCTTCCGTCACCTCGCAGCATCACACCAATGGTTGTAGTACCTACTTGTGAGGCTCAGTGGATATCTCGATGTCTGGATTCGGGCGCTCAAGCCATCGTCGTACCGCACGTCAATAATGTTCAGGAGGCCCAAGTTTGCGTCAATGCGGCGAAATATCCGCCTTTGGTCAGTTCATATTATAGCCTCACAAGTACCCATGTCACAACATGCTGATCTCTACATTATCAGGGTCGCCGATCTTTAACGATGGCTCAACCAATAACACAATATGAAACCAACATTGCACCTCATGTTGTTGCAGAGGTTGTCAACGATAACGTCTTGGTCCTGCCTATGATTGAGACAAAGGAGGGCGTGTCCAATGCAGAGTGAGGCCATCCTCGAACGACCGAGTTGTGCGTCCTTCCAATGCTGATGTCCTCAATAGATCTATCGCGGCGGTCGCAGGGATTGATGCTTTATTCGTCGGCTGTGCGGATTTGACAATGGAGTAAGCCCCAATCCAAGCAAGCTCGATTAATACGACGCGTATCCCTACTTCTAATGGCTGACGGAAACATAAAATAGCCTCGGTATTGCGGGCCAATATGACACGGACAAATTCCGCGACGCTATCGATACCATCTCCAAAGCTGCTGAAAGTGCCAGTGTTGGTGGCCGTAAAGTCTTTGTCGGGCTCGGCGGCTTGGAGGGAAGGCCCGATCTTTTGGAAGCATTTGCGAAGCGCTATTCAAATATACGGTAAGTCTCCTGTGGTTCGCATCTGTCGATAATCTGTGTTTGACCTTGACTAGTTTTACCATGGCCGGTCGTGACCTGTCGATTCTTGTAACGGGCATGTCAAAACAGCTGGACTCGATCCGCGATATATCCGCTCGTATTTAGTGTGGTGACAACATAACAGAGCACGTTATTGTAATATATATAGAATAGAATTCATATTTAGGATACTATGAAGCTCGTATCATAATATTTTTTTCGAGAAGTTGTGTAATAGCCTGGCGTGCTCGAGATCGGAAGAGAGCATTGTAAGAAATTTTCAGATGAGGGCTTACAATGTTTGAGCTATGGTGACATGTAGTCTAGCATATGCAGTACACAGGGAGTATTGATGAACATTGTGTGGTGTATATTCAAGGACGACGTTACTTTTCAGTGCAGCGGCGAATTGGGATATCGTTTCTGCTATACTCTATACATCCTTAATAAAGATAATATACATTTATACAAATTGATCTATCTCGACTTCTTGAATTCTGCGCTCACGCGTTGCCTCAATTCGCTGTCATTGAGAACGCGAATCCCAAGCATGGCAAGTCCTCTCCCTACCCTGACTGCTCTATCTACAGCATCAGGCGTTGCTGCTGCGGCTGCGAAACCAGCGGTGTGGTTGGATGCATTGCCCGAGTAGATGCCATAGGAGCAATGGAACGACGGTACAACGTGGGAAACGTTACCTATATAACGGAGATAAGTTGTCAGATGGTATTGAGACAAAAAAGGACAAAGGTCTTGACATACCCATATCGGTAGATGCTGAAACGGCTTCCTCGGCCATGGGAAGAAACGTGTCGCCAAGGAAAGCCATTTCATCCGTAAATGTCTGGCAAAGCACACGGTTAAGGATCTGATCCTTGTATATGAAAGGTCTGGAAGTCTAGATATAAGTAAAAAGTTAAAAGACTATTGCATGTTGGAATAACTTACGAATCTGTCTTTACTTCACAACACGTGGCGGTCGCGGCAGCCTCGAAACAGGCAGTGACTTTTCGAATGAGATCGCTGCACTCGGCTGCGGTTCTACCACGGACTGCGTATTCCATACTAGTCTTTTCGGGTATGATATTGGGAGCAACGCCTCCGTTGGTTATGATGCCATGAATGCGTTCCGCAGGCTTGATTTGCTGTCTCAGCATGGATATGTTGACATAGGAGCCCACGGCAGCGTCTAATGCATTGACACCTTGCCAAGGCGTGGCACCTGCATGTGCAGCCTTTCCAAAGAAATCCGCTGTTAGCTTAGAAGCAGCGACAGTAACAAGACCAGCAGCTCCAGCTAAACCTTCAACCTCTTTGATACGGCCCATGCTCGTCGGGTGCGACATTAGTGCGGCGGCTGAACCATCGAAGGCACCTGCATCTAGGAGTCGAATTTTACCGCCGCCGCCTTCTTCAGCTGGCGTACCCAAGATGCGAATCCTACCGGTGAGGCCAAGTTCGCGGGTTACCCTTGCTGCAGTGACAAATGCGGTAATGCTGGATAAGGCAATGAGATTGTGCCCACAGGCATGGCCGATACCAGGAAGTGCGTCGTATTCTGCACAATACACGATTTGGTGCTCACCAGAGCCAATCTCAGCCTCGAAGCATGTTGCCATGCCATATGCGTGACGTTTCACGGTGAAACCGTTGCTCTCAAGAAAGGTACAAATAGTATCATGTGCGAATACTTCCTCGTAGCAAAGTTCAGGGTGTGAATGAATATCGAGACATACTTTTTCGAGTTGGTTTCTGAGACGGTCTGTTTCAGTTCCAATGATGTTGCGTGCCTTGTCGGCCAAGCTAAGTTTTGATATGATAGTCATGATGGAGCGACAAGTAACTTAAGGGTTCTGTGAAGGCTGGGTCGCGTGTAAAAGAAAAGGTCTTGGTTTCAAATCACCCGCGTTAAAGTGTTGCGAACTGCCAAGCCCAATAACGATAAAAATTCGATGAATTATTTCTCTCATGACCAAACCCGCAAAGAGACTATCAATGCCTTTTCATCAATTACTAGTATCGGGCAGGCGCCTTTGATCCTGGTCTTCAAAGTGGGTGTTGTCGGCGACGGGTCCGATGGAGCCGAAAAGGCCGACACTGCCGATACGCCACCCAAACACCGTCGTTACGGCGATAACGGGACTGACTCGTGCGCCTGCATCTTTGCGAGAAGGCCCCGAAGCCTTGATAAGATCGGAAGCGATCGGAGATGGTCACCATTGTAGCATTCTGAAATGAGCAGTCACAACGGCGCCATAATGGTCCAGACTACAGAAGCGACGGTACTTTACTGCAAGCCTTACATCCAGTCTTGATAGCCATGTTGGATTTTCCAGGCTTCTTTTCTCTCCTTTCGCAATCTACACAAGAGTTGAGATTTGCTACGTCGACAAAATAAGCCACCATGACAGCGAAATGGGATAGCGTCGAGGCCGAGAGTGAAGCCTTCCTATCTGAAGTCAAACAGATCGAAGCCTGGTGGCAAACCGATCGCCAAAAAGGAATCAAGCGGTTAGTATCCTTGGTTAGTCTCTACGGAGAGATTGCTGGGGTAAAAAAGGTTGTGTTCATTGCTAAGCATGGTGTTGTTGTACATTGCAGGCCTTATTCAGCCGAGTCTATCGCTGCTTTACGCAACATTGGGTTCAATACTCAGTACCCTTCAAGCATCCAGGGTCTTAAATTATGGCACATGTTGAAAGATCACAATGCCAACGGGACGTACGAGCTGACATTCGGTACTACCGATCCGTTAGTAGCCAAAGAGATGGCCATGTCAAGTAGGTTCACTCTGCCTACCGTGCCCACAGTTGGCCTCCCACGTTCCTTGTCTCTTATACATCAATAGTGCGCACAGTGTATGTGTCCGGCGGACTTGCGGGCTATGCTGTGGCCAATTTCCCTGGCGATGACCACGCAGACTATCCGGCCGACCTAGTACCGTCAATCGTTAGGCGTATCTTCAACAGTCAGCTTTATCAGGATCAGAGCCAGACCCAGCTACGCATGAAGTACCCGAAAGAAGATCGTAAGCATCTGGAGTGTATCGACTATATGCTTCCCATCGTTGCCGATGCAGATATGGGTTTCGGCACACTCACAGGATGCATGAAGCTCGTTCGGAACTTCGTCGAGGCTGGTGTTGCTATGATACATATCGACGATCTGGCTATGGGTCTGAAGAAGTTCACTAATGGAGAAGGCAGAACCATCGTACCAACCTCGGAGTATCTGACGAGGCTGACAGCAGTCAGGATGACATATGACATTATGGGGTTCGTTGTTGTGCTCCTTTTCTCTATTGTGCGAGGCATTAATGTGTGGATGAACTGCAGTGTAGATACAATGTTATTATGCAGATGCGATAGCTACGGAGCTGAGTTCATTACAAGGTAGGTCGGCTACAACCTAGCCTTGTCTCCTGGAACTCGAATTTGAGTACTGACAGTCAATTCATACCTACAGCGTGGCAGATCCCAGAGATCATCCGTATGTCCTTGGTGCTACCAAGACTGTCCTCCCCTTTGCCGAAGCCATGAACGACGCTACCAGAATCGGAAAGCCTTATGCTATTGCCAAAGCGGAGTGGAAGGCCGCTGCTGGATTGATGACTTTCGACCAGGCCGTAAAAGCCATTGCGACTGACGATCAATACGTATGCTACCAGAACGAGGTTGCTGGTCAAACCATGGCACTTCGTGATCGCCGAGCGCTAGCCGAACGCTTGACTGGCCAGGATATTGCCTTTGACTGGGAGCTTCCAAGGACATCGGCTGGGCAATACATGTGGCAATGGTCAATCAAGGCCGTCGTCGACCGGTGTATAGTCGCCGCGCCGTTAGGTGACCTGTCGTGGAGTCGGCAAGGTAAAACATCATTCCTCCATCCGTAGATGTATGCCTTCCAGCTAACCAGGTGTGTGTAGATAAACCGAGTAAGATCAAGATACTTTGCTTTGTTATCGACAACCCTTTCTGGTTATAATCGTTCCCATTTCCCAATCATAGTTCCATCATTGCTGTATCTTTGGGTGAGCTAACATCTATGATCTTCAGACAAGAAAGATATGTACGAGTTTCACAGCGCTATACGCGCGGTATACCCGGACCGTATGTTTGCCTTTGGCTTCACTGGAGGTTATGACTTCTCCAGAGGAGGGTATACGCCTGAGGAAATTAAGTCATTTCATTCCGACATAGCTAAGATGGGCGTCGTGTGGCAGTTCCAGCCGGTCTGGGCGATGCAGGGTCCCACTGTACAGAATCGCGAGTTTGCTGCCAAGTTTGCAACGGGCGGCATGTCTTACTACATGCGCGAAGTCGCTGCACCAGCCATTGCTAGTTTGCCAAGGGACAGCAAGGGAAACACTGTTTCACGAGCAGGCCATCTAGCCGATGCGTTTTTTGATGTTGTGGAGGGGCGGGATATTGTGTGTCGTGAATGAGTTCAGATACAGCATACCAGATTGCGATTCAGGGAGTTGTACTACCTAGGTATTGCATCAAAGACCTATCTGAATTGTTCAAAAGCATCAATTATATCCAAAGCCATGTCGAAATGTGTACTTTATACGGAAAGTGACCAAAATGCTCAATTCGCGTGTTATAGATAATTTGAGAGATCAAAGTATGCAGGGAACTCGATCGCACCGGATGAATCTCCAATATTCTCAAGTAGAGGCTCGACAGCGTCCATATGGAAAGCAGAAGGTGTTAATGGTTGGAAAAAGTCGACAGATATTTCTATATCCTGTGATGGCGAGTCGTAAGTAACCTCTTGTGACTCCACAGAAGCCTGGGTGCCTAAGCTGGCAGATGGTTCTACTACCGCATCTCGAGGGCTCAATTGATGGAAAGGGAAATTCTCTGTCGCCATCTCCCTGATCATTCGTAAAGTATCTCTGTGGACCACGACTGGCTCAATCTGCTTGAGTAGAGACAGTAGACTATCCTTGGCTTCCAGTCTCACCCTCCGCACAGCTGGGGGAGTTCTAGCCGATGCATGCTCAAACAAGGGGATCTCGCGTGCAAGTATATCAAATGTGTCCCTTATGCACTTGGATTGTGGCCAGCGTTCAGCTATGAGGCTAAGGGTGATGCTGCACACCCTCACGGCCTCTGGAACATCGGGATGTTCGTACACTGCTGGCCGTAACTGAGGTGGTGTTGCAAAGAACGTATAAAGAAGATATACGCCGCACTTGAACTGGGCAATGAGACCCAGCCATAGTTCCGTAACAGTAGTGTCCTTCTGAAACTTGCGGAAAATAAGACACGCTTGTACGCAGGCTTTCACGGTCCAGGTGCCCGCAGAATGGAAGACGGAAGTCTTGGTAGGTTGATACAGCATGCACAGGCTGTAACTATACATCATGTTAATCCAGTCGCTACTAGCAAGTTGTGGTGACGGTATGTCACGATATCGATCCCAGAGTGACCTCCAACGATCGAGCTTATCTAGAACACGCTGGCGCCAGCGATCGTTTCGATCAAAGTGTTCCGTATAATCACGATGAAGAGTCGAGTTGAGGATCTCGCTTTGGATTTGCCTACAGTAAACAACATGTAGGGCTGCTGACACATCGGTATAGTGAGTCACCCCCTGAACTTCGTCGGGAAATGCGCTCTTGCATCTGTCATCGAGCTCGGCGTCTTCAATGTTGGCGTACACCTTGACGGTAATCTGAGAGTCGGGAATTGACATGGGTAGGTGGTATGTTCCGCCCACCGTTCGGTCAAGTTTGTAGGCGCACCAAAAAATGCGCCGGCGGAGCTGCGTTCGAATCCTGGCAGCAACATCAACAGGTTCGGGTTCGGCAGCTGCGCAGTGCAGTTGAGCCATGACGCAGTATCTCATGGCCGCTGATGTGATGGTGATGATGCGTTCGGTGGAGGGGGAGTAGACAGCATGCATTGCGATGATGAGATAGGCCTGTATGTGCAGCAATTGATCTTCCTCTTTGAAGATAGGGGCGAGATATCGCGTGACGGCTATACGGTAAAAGTCTTCCTGCTTAAATCCCGAAGAAAGGACCACGCTGTTCCTCGCAAGAAGGAGACTGATGGAGTAGATCATGCTGACGAAGAAAAGAGTGCAGGGATCTGATGGTCGCTGGTGACGATCTCTGAGCTTATGCAAGCGAAGGAAGGGGTACCGCCATTGGACCTTGTCGCTGTAGATACTGAACAGCGTTTCCTCTGTAGCACTGTCAACCATGGTCCCAATATCGTCTTGAGGGCACTCTCTAGGTGTAGCCCCCGGAACGAAGTTCGGTGATCCTTGTTCTGACGTCGGTGCTGCAAAGGCAGCCAAGAGCGCCATAGCAGGTGTACTTCTTGATAAATGCAATGTATCCAAAAGTAACGAGGGTGACGCAGCAGCAGCAGGATTAATGACAGATGGTCTTTCTTGTGTATTGTGGAGATTCTCAGGTTGACCAGAGTCAACCATCAAACGAAACCGGTCACTCATCTGCTCAATTCTTGAGATACGCTCCTCGAGCGCCGCGAACTCGGCCAGGCGAGTGAGCGGATCTTGGGCAAAAGCTCCTACTGTTGTCGCAGGAGCTTGCGGTTGTTGAACAGAAGAAGCAGCGTAGCATTGCTCATCAGCCTTGACACAATTACCACAAGGCTTGCGGTAATCACATTTTTGCTACAAAAAGTCACACCATGGGCGTCAGTAGATTGACCTGTCGGTGATGAAAATAAAGGCGTGACTTACCTTGCGCCGTTTGCATCGTAGACATGCTTGTGTCTTTTGCCGCTTTGACGGCCGCGTATCCTGCTGGGAGTCGTTGAGGTCATTGCTCGCTGTAGCAAGGTCGAATACAAGCTGGTGTGAAGATGATGGGGATGAGGCAGATGGAGAAGGTGAAGAAGGGCGAAGAGCTACGTGCGAAGTGACGGTCTCGCTGGCGACATTGCGCATCATTCTATCCAAGACTCATGGAGTGTAGCAACGAGGAATTTCGTGAGGGTCAAGCATCAAATTGAAGTAAAAGTTGGAAAATTAGGTATGTTAGTTCAATTGCATGGGAGCAGCTGGTCCAAGTCGCTATCGTGGTTGCGATGCGATCCATTTTCCAGAAAGAGGCAATGTAACTGGAACAGAACATGCAGGCGAGCGAGTCGGGCTCGGATTAAGTATTATTCGGGCTAGAACGCGCTGCTATCATTCCTACCTACTGATAGATAACAACCCTTTTTTTCCCCTCACTACATCTTTCCTATATCATTATTCGCCTCCAGAAAATATACCAATACATAAGAGTCCGGCATATTGTACATAAAGTTTTTATATCTAGTTACCTTTACACTGTAGTGTTTGTTCTCTTCGGCTCAGCAAATTTAGGCTAGCTGAGGTCGGAAATATGGACATGGGATTGGTCAAGAGTCTCTGGTACTTATCACTTGCATGGATGTACAGAAAGAAATGAAGGGACAGGACGGAAAAGATGACCGCTGATTTGTCCATCCTCTATAAATACTTGGAACCGACGACGGCACAGTTCTTGGCAAGGCTGACCAACAACTCGATTCGGTATATATCACGGCCAAGAGGCCTAGCAAGAAGGGATATACTGAGCCGAATGTGGTATAACATCCGTTAAATTTTTCCAAATGTAGATATCTAATCTGTACCATATAAGCGCTTGCGATTGAAAGGCAGCCTACCTGTCAAAGTGGGCTTATAATAACTACTACTCCCACCCATTATCTCACAACACTTTCCTTCATCTAAAGGAAAGATAATTCTTGTTTATGAATTAGTAAACATAGACTCCGTCGAATGTCTGGTGAACAGCGTTTCTCGACCCTTCCATACAATCACCCTAGTCATCCACCAAAACTCGTCGCTGACCATGACTGCCCCTTCGTTTGAGACCACGCCAGAGGGGCAGGCCGGCTTTCTTCATTTCTTCCGTCAACAGCTTGGGTATAAGCCCGAGGCCGTCACCAACGCCAACCTTGAGGGAAAGACGGCCATTGTAACTGGGTCCAGCTCAGGTATTGGCCTCGAAACTAGCCGCCAGTTTCTTGATCTCGGTCTCAGCAAGCTCTACCTAGCTGTTCGGAACGAGGAGAAGGGCGCTGCAGCCGTCAAAGATCTGACTCTAGGTCGAAACCCCCCTCTCCCTCAAGGAACTATCGAGATATGGAAGTTGGATCTTGACTTTTACGACTCTATCGTGGCCTTTGCTGAGAGGGCTAAATCCCTATCGCGCCTTGACATTGTTGTTTTAAATGCTGGGCTATGTCCCGCCAAGCGTGTTTTGAACGAACAAACAAAACACGATGAGATCATTCAAGTCAATTATCTTTCAAACGCTCTACTCGCTCTCCTGTTGCTGCCTGTCATCAAGGCCACACGCCCAAACCAACCTGGTCCAACTAGAATGACCTTCACATCCTCAGAAGTGGCTTCCTGGTCCAAGTTCAAGTACCAAGAAGGTAATTCCATCCTGGAAACATTAGACTCTCCTGAAAAGGGCTCCGACACGACTAGCCAAATGTTTACATCCAAACTACTCTGTCAATTCTTCATAGTCGAACTTGCCAAGCGCGTACCCTCGTCTCTCGCTGTTATTAACGGTGCATCTCCCGGGTCCGTTCACGACTCTCAGTTTGATCGCGACATTGACCAAACATTTGCGGGTGCCATGGTCAAGAGAGTCAAGAGATATGTCGCTTATACATCAGCCGATGGTGCGTGTATGATGACAGATGCCATTGTTAATCACGATGATGAAGCACATGGACAGTTCCTGTCATTCCAGAAGCTCGTGCCGTAAGTTCTTCCTTCCTGCTTTGCTAATCTGTATTTTGCTCCAATAGATCGATTACTGACTGTAACAGGATGGCACCAATTATCTACACGGAAGCTGGAAAGAAGTGTAGCGGACAGCTATGGAAGGAAACAATGAAAGAATTTGCATTCGCGAAGCCTGAGGAGGTATTGAAATCTGTTTTGGATTAGGTTCTGTGTGTCATGCCGTAGCGCCTAGACCTTTTCGGCGTATCCATTGATCTAATAATTCTTGCGTATATGGTCATTGCTGGTAAATGAACAGGACTATAGCCGTCTGAGCAGTGTTGCAAGAGATACTTCAGTTCCCAACCTCGGTTTGAGTCTAGTAACGAAAGGGATTACTGGATTCAAATAGCTTTAGACATCTCGTTCTGCCGCAGCCTTAAACTATGCAACGAAATTGGCAATTCGGCCGACTTGCAAAATTATATCCCTCATCTCCTCTTCCGCCAACACGGGACTGATAGAGCAGATCCTCAGGACAACTCTACCTCGCACCTTTGTGGTCAGAAGCCCTGCAATGTTATTCTCCAGTATATGCTTCGAGATAGCTGCATTTAAAGCATCCAGCTCTTCCTCAGTCTTTCCCGCAGGAGCGTATCGGAATGTGACAATTGCCATGCTCGCTGGACTGATCACTTCCCAGTCTGGTAACTTTCTAACCTCAGCTTCGGCAATTTCGGCAAGGTCAAAACCGTGATCAACCATCCTCCCAATCCTCTCTATGCCCAGAACTCGCAGGGTGAACCAAAGCTTCATAGCGCGCGAAGGGCGAGTGAGTTCCATACCGAGGTTCCAAAAGTCCGGGATCTCTTCATGCTCAAGTGCGTCGCGTAGATAATCGCCATCATTGGAATAAACCTTTGCAAGATCAATTTTGTTCCTGACCAGAATCAAACTGCAGCTATATGTCTGGAAAAGCCACTTGTGCGCATCCCAAGAGATACTGTCTGCAAACTCGAGCCCTCTAGTCACTGAACTTCTCGTCGTACCAAGGACAGCAGAAGCACCAAATGCCCCGTCAATGTGAAGCCATATCTTTTCATCGTCCCGAACTTCAGCCAAGGCTCCCAATGGATCGATGCTCCCTGTATTTGTCGTGCCACACGTACCAACGATGACGAATGGCTTCAGATTCGCAGCACGATCTGTTTGAATCTGTTTCCTTAGAGCAACTATATTCATTTCAAAAGAAGAGTTTGTGGGTATGAAGCGTATCTGGCTGCGTTTGATACCTATGATGCGAAGGGCCTTTGTCACTGAGTGGTGTGTTTGATCAGAGAGATATGCGATTCCCAAGCTTTCGGTGCCTTCTTCCAAGATATGCTCTCTTGCCAACACCATACCACTCATGTTAGCCATAGAGCCACCTGAAACAAAGACGCCCCCAGCAGTGTCTGGAAGTCCAACCTTGGAGGCGAGCCACTGCAGTAATGTCTGCTCGACGATAGCCACACCTGGACCTTGTAAAGCCGATCCAGCAAACGAATTGAAAGCGCTTGTTAGGCAGTCTCCTATCCACGAAAGGGGGGTAACGGGAGCTGGAATAAAGGCAAAAGTCCGAGGGTGATTCATCCGAAAGCGAAAGTCGGATATGGTGAACGCGTCTTGTATTGCGTCTCGTACTGGATGAGCAGTTCCTGGAGTGCTCATGTCTCTCAGACGGGGAATTTCTGCCGGGCCAGCCAATCGTATAATAGGGCCTTCCCTCACATTCTGTGTCGTCTGTAGCAGACGGTCGAAGATTGCTTGGAAGGATGAGCTGATGGCATCCAGCTCCTCGGCTTGGTCTTGGAAGATTGAAGTGTCCATTGCAGGCTTTTCTCAATTCTTCAAGCTTATGTGATATCAGTGGACACGCAGATATTTATAAGTGGAATAAGCACAACAGACAGAGGCTATGAAAGGCTTATGTCATTAATTTGAAAGTCATGCGACTGTGAAGGTCGTAAAAGAGTTGATTCAAAGACAAGTTCCCCGCCTTTTATGTCATCGACACCGCGTTTGGGTTGTCAGTCAAACTGCCATGCAGCCGATTCTCGGCATTGCACATATTTGTATTGCCTAATCACAGTAAATACGGCTATTGCAGTGACTACTATCATATGAACAGTAATCGTGAATATTATCCTTGGTACTGCCTACGACTCAAGACCATCCACTTTACTCTATTCTATCGTTTGCGATATTTTCAATCGAGGCATTGAAAAGGTCCCACCATTGAGTGTCTGGTACCAAACGTATACGGGGATCAGACATTACTAATATGGTGTTGAGCTTTCCTAACGCTGTCCATGCCCAAGTTTGAGCTACGTATAACGTTAGCAAAATCAGAACATGAAAGTACTGACGACGCGGTAAAATTACTTACGGCCAAATAGGTTGCTGACTCGTGAGTAGAAGGAAAAGTCATCAAGGCTCAGCGCAGGACCCTCGCCTTGATCATCTTTGCCGTAGGTCCCCTTAAGATGTGTGCCATCCATCAAACCGGCGGATGATAGTGGCGTATACATACCAGGTGGCCTAGAAAGCAATGTCATTAACTGGTGCTGTCTCGATAAAAGTCGCAATTTACTCACGACGGGAGATGGCCTGCTTTCATAGCTTCCATGGCATGAGCAACACCGCCAAACGCAGCGGGGCCTTGAGTCCAGTCCACATGTTCACTTATGTTGCTCTCGACAGCAGCTTCAGTTGCTGAGCTGACGCTTCTTGTCACTTCCCAGACATCCTTGAACCATTTTTGGCTGCCGATCGGCAGATCATCTTTCTTCAAAAAGGGTCCGACCTCGAAAGGGGACACAAGAAATGTGGTCGCCATGACTGGTCCAATATTCGCCGCCCCCTCAAAGATTTGTTGAGTTGGCTTTCGCAAAGAAGCATCGACATATGCTAGTGAAGTGTGCTTCAGCCGATTGCTTACGCAAATAGGTGACGCAACGGAGCATGGTAGACTCTGTGGCGGAAACGTCTTGAGTAGTGTGAAAGCTTGCAGTGCTGTCAACAGCGCTGTGACAGTTACTCCTCGAGCTTTACAGATATCTATAATCCTCTTTGTCAAGTCCTCCGAGTACACCCGTCTTCGCACAGCGTATTCGGTACCTGGAATGTCCTTCGTAGACCCTTCGGTGATAGGACAAAGTGTGATGTTCGCAAGGTTAGCGCCGAGTAGCTGTTTCGCCTTTTCCTGATCTTCTTGATCCATTGGTGTATTTCCCAGCGGGTGTTGAAGGATATCCAAGTAGCATGGATGTAGGGCAGAAGTCGAAGCAGACTTGTACGAAGGCAAAGGTAAGTTCTCGGCCAAACCATCCGAAAGCCTACATAGGATGTTGTCCAAGATTGCAACACCGCTCCAGAAATCGTTCAGTGCATGGTTGCAGCGGATAGCCACTACGAAAGTGCCCGGTTCAGATGATGGTACAACAAGTGATATGTGTATTAAAGGCGGCCCAAGCTCAATGCTGATACGCTTTTCGGGGCTTGAGTAGAACTCGTCCGTCAGTGATTTGAGCCCTTCTTTGGCTGACTTGGCAGTGTGAAGAATTCTCGTCCGTTGTGCGATCCTTGCAGCTAAATCATCGTCGGACTCGAGCGGAGTATAAATAAAATCTCGAGACTTCTCAGGCACGGAGTCTTGTTGACCACGATGGATTGTTGCTAACAAAGAAGGTTTCTGGAGGCAGAGGAGGGTAATCGCTCTGTTGAACCACGTCTCAATGTTGTCTCTGGATTGAACCTTGGGTGTAAGAGACGGCGCGACCGTGAATATGACAGCGCCCATCCATTCAGTCCAGCCATCGAGTTCCAGCCACTGATCAAACATTCGCTCAGGTCCGATGAGCGGACGAGTCCAGAGCCCATCGGCTCGCAACTCCCAAGGAGCAACACTAGCAACATTAGCCATGGTTAAAAGTGAAGATGTTGTTTCTGAAGTATAGAAGCGATTGGCAAGATGGACTGACCAAGTTATAAGGCGAAACCCCGCATCAGTTGTTCCTTATAAACATCAGGTATTCGAGAAGGATTGTCGTTAGATAGGGCTAATTTCTCACGTTGACGTAAGCTTACTCAATTCCGGGTCAGATTGTGTTATTAATTCCCAGCTTGTTGCAGTTGAAAAGTAGAATTGGGAACATTGCCCGTTGTTGTGTACAAGTAGAAGGGCATCAACACTACCTGCCTCCAACAGGGACTACGTGCGCTGTAGCAATCAACTAATTATCCAGGCTAGGCCTCAAGCGGCGACAGTCACAGTGAGTGTTACAGCGTACTACAGTGGACTATTGCCGGGCTACAATGCTGGGCTCTGGGAGCACTGGCGATCTTGTCTCCGTTGCTAAGCAAATAACTTTGCGGTTATGTTTGCGGTCTATTGATAGCTGGCCAAGATGAGAAGAACGGACGAACAGAGAGGATTCGCATCGAGTATCAGTTGGGAATGACTTATAACAACTGAATGGAAGTGACCTGTTTCCGGACCAAGGTTCCGAACCGAGCCCCGAGAAACAATTCCCCGCTTGGAAAGATCCCCGAATTCCAGCGACGAAGAAAATTCCCCCCGTACAGAGAAGCATACGCGACAGACTCAGTCCTACCATCTTCCGCCTACAAGAGAATTGGGAAGACCTGGCAGGCTGGATTTTTCAAAAAACTAAAAACTAAAAAAAAAAAACTGTGGTGAATATTATAACAACGACAAAAATGCCGCGGAAGCGGGGTATGTCGATGTCGAAGCCAAAGAGTCAAAGAAGCCAAGGGCATCAAGGCAAAGGAAAGACTAGAGGCAATAAGCCATTCTCTTCGACATCCATAACTCTGACAATCGGAGTACTGGCTGTAGGAATACTGGTCCCTTGGGCTTATCAACTCTTTGGAGGTGCAAAGACAAAGACGGCTGTAATCGACCTGGCGAGACTGCCAGAAACGGCCCAGGTAATCGACCAAAAAAGCTTCAATGTCTTGGAGCGTGTTCCGCCACCTGGTGAGGCCACTGCTACAACGGTAAGAATTGCATGGTGGAGATGTATCGGATCCTTACTAACTTACAATCAGAGATTTTTGTGGCCAGGAGTCACACATGAATCTCTTTTAGAACGACCTTTCCATGTCTATGATGCCGAGTTTCTAGACATCATCGGGAAAAGGCCGACGTTAACGCTGCTCGCCACCTCAGACAAGGACCCGATCTTCCATGAGGCTGTCGTATGGTTCGTAAATCCCCTCCTGGGAAACAAACAAGGCAAGAGGGCCAAGCTGATTCTCAATCATAAAGGAATCCGCCAACTGAAGAAGTGTTTTTCGTGCAATCCGCCGGGTCTCCAGACGCAGGAACAGGTCTGGAGAAATCTTCCATTATCCAGAAAGTTTTCCTGCCAGAGGCTGAGGCCTTACAAAATGGCTCGCATACGCAAAGTCATGTTGAGATAACAGTGGTAGACTCTGAACCCCAAGTCATCAATCCTAACGGTAAAGAATAGTGCTCCTCTCACATAGAGTAAAACTAACTGTAGAGCAGGTGGAACAAACTATAAAGGCCAGATCATCTTTGCAGGCGAAGGCCAAGGAGAAAACGTCCCTTCAGCTCTTTATCTAATGAATCCGGAAAAACCATATAACACCACAAGTAAGGGCCATCTCTTGTACAACAGAGATAATGTCGTCGTGGCTAACATGAGTTCTGCAGTTCTTGTCAACAACTACTTCGGAAAACAGTTCAACTCGATAAACGACGTCTCTGTCAACCCACGAAACGCACATATCTACTTCACTGACACAATGTATGGATATTGGCAGCATTTCCGTCCCGAGCCTGGGTTGAGAAATCAAGTGTATCGTCTTGATCCGGACACAGGAGCTCTGACTGTTGTTGCTGACGGATTCGCTGCCCCGAATGGTAAGCTGGTGAGGGGCGACCACGTATAAGTGTCAAGATTAACGTATGATGAATTGCAGGTATAACATTCTCTCCTGATGGAATGCACGCGTATATCACCGATACAGGGTTGAGCAATGGACTCTTTGGAGTCAATCCCACCAGTCCCGCATCTATGTAAGAGATGGGCACAACACAAGTCATTTCAACAAACTCTAATCATGGGCTTAGCTACCGCTTCGATGTTCAGAAGGATGGATCTTGGGACAATCGAAAAACCTTCGCATACGTGGGAGCACGTTTACCTGACGGTACGTCCCTCACCTCTTAACAACGTTCGACTCTAACTGCTGTGTCGCTACAGGTATCCATTGCGACTCAAAGGGTAATGTCTATGCAGGTTGCGGCGATGGTGTCCACGTCTGGAATCCTTCAGGCAAGCTCATCGGGAGGATATACACAGGCATGAATGCAGCCAACTTTCAATTGGTAGGAAAAGGTCGGATGATCATAATGGGAAGGACAAAGCTGTTCCTTGCTACAATTGCTGCGTCTGAGGCCCCAATGTGTTGATCGAGAGGTGGATGAGCAGGAGCAGGAACATGACCTATGCTTTGTGGTATGCATGTCTTGTCTTTCTGTGGTAGATACGATGCTAAGGATTTACACGGATTTCCTATTTGGTTTCACTACATCGTACATAGTACGGATTTAATTCTGTTGCCTAGATCAAGCTTTGATGTCGATCGATTTGTCATAGCGCAAGCGGTGCTGGCTAACTGCGTGAATAGTAGAATTCCGTAGTTATCACCACATTCTAGTTACTGTTACTTGGTTGCCAAGAGTCAAGATCCTGATCGATGCACCCACAACATGAATCGAGTGTGAATAAATCATCATTGACCTCTCACTCAATGCAGGGCGGTAGAAGTACCGGTCCCGAAATTCCCAGATTCATACCGTTGTGACTGCCGATCCTTGACGAGATTCCACAGGGCTGTGCAGCTGATGCCGATCAGTCAATTTGTTGGCCAAGTTTCGAGATGCACCAGAATCCTTCTGCCGATCGAAGGGCTCACAGTGACGTCTACAAATAAGCTCATGTGTTGTTAAGCTTAATTGTCGAATGAAAGTAGTCACCGACATCTACCGAGAGATACATGTCAATAAAGTCCCTACTAAGACCCGATTAGGATGTTGCGAAAGGAGCCCCTGCATAGTGCTCTGGGATCATCGTGCCTGGCCTGGGTGGAGCTAGACGAGACACGAGTTACCCAATCCATGTGTGGGTGAATGAGGCAGTGTCATCAGGTTGGATCTGGTAAGGCAGATTCATTATCACTCAGCCGATATGTCACTACTCCCGTTGATGCCCATGAGCACAATCAAGCTATAGCAGACAGAATATATCAAGCGAAGGCTAGCGTTTTTAAACCGTTTTCTCATATAGCTTTAATTACCAGTTGTTCTGTATTTCGCGTCCTTAGACACACCTTTTCTCAAGCCATGGCGTCTTGGCGGAACTGCTTGTTATGTACTCGATGTATAGAGTACTCCATAGCCTTACAATCGTTCGATTGACCCCACGTGCTCTGTGTGCACGTCTTTTCGCGACGATCATCTTGAATCCTTCACCACAAGTTATCTCGGTCAACAGAATATTCACCAGCAACCCTGAGGGTTATGATGTAATTGACTCTAATGTTTCAAATAAACATGGGTGAAACAAAACTCTTTGAACGGCCACACTTGACTAGTGCAATGCATAATGGAAGGATTCAGTAAAGCAAAAAGTACCGTTACCTCGATTTTAGTGTTTGTTTCCCGTCATAGTTAGGTCAGTTGAGACTGGGGATATCCTCGTAAAGTTCCAGAATACCCTGCAGTAATAGCCAATCAGGACAACTGAAGTAGGATTATGATCTTCGTCAGTGCAACTTAGTGGTGCCTACTCTATATGGAAGCTGCTTTGGAGTTGATTGATCGGCAGTACAAGCACTAGTGGGGACCTGTTTATCGATCCATAGCTGATGTACGAAGACGACAGACTGAATGTAGGTCTATTTGAGTATATATATCATACAATTCCTCTCAAGAAATAACTATCTTCTCATCACCACCATCACTTCTTCCCAGCACAACCTCATTCTACAACCTTCACCATGCAGAACAAGCTCCTCACAGCCGCAGCCCTCCTTGGTGCTATGGCATCAGTTCAGGCGTCTCCCGTCACCAAGCAAGTCAAGCGAGATGTCCTCACTGCCCTTCCTCAGAGTGCGGATGACATCGAGCTCAAGTTCCAACCTGCTCTCGACTTTGACAGTGATGGCTGCTACCAGACTGCTGCCATTGATCCTTCTGGCAACCTCAACCCTGGCCACGATGCCACGGGTACCCCTCAGGGAGATTGTCGTGATCCTCCCCAGCTGGAAAACAGCAACACCTACTCTCGAAAGCGTTGCAACAACGGTATCTGCGCCATTATGTAAGTCTTGCTACCTCTTCTTGATTAGAAGATTGAGTACTCATCATCGAAATACAGGTATGAGACATACTATGAGAAGGACCAAAGTGCACTAGCCACCTTTGCCGGTGGTCATCGCCACGACTGGGAGAACATTGTCGTTTTCGCCAGGGACGACACTGTCCTTCGTGTTGCTCCTTCATGCCATGGTGGCTATGGTGGTGCCAGCAATGAGTTCCCCATCGACGGAACAACTCCTCTTCTCGTCTACCACAAGGATGGTGCCGCAACACACTGCTACCGTTTCGCCAATGACGATGACCGCAACAACCCCGAGAACCCTACTGGCTCTTTCTTCAAGGCTCCTCTTGTCGGTTGGGACAGCTGGCCCGATGTTGGTCTTCGAGACAAGATGCTGCAGAACTGGAGTGGTGGTGTTGGACCCAAGTTGGACGATGAGTTCGGTGACTCGCTGAAGAGTGCTGCTGGTGACGGTGTTGAAGGCTTTGATCCTTACCTCGACGCTTAAGATGTTCTTTGATACAAGATTGATAACGGATAATATATGAAATTCAACTACATTGATACGGCCATGTCCCTGAATATGAAATGGAATGACCTCTCTCACTACGTAGAATAATCTTAACAGATGGTACCGTACTGCAACTATCTCGAACTACCACAACACAATGAGATCTCAACTACTTCAGATCTTCAGGCATTTAACAACAATCTTTCCATTTTCTGTGACCAACGTTACAGTATCCGCTACAGTTTAAGTATTCTATGGCCATTATCTAAATGATATACCCATGGTGAGGAGTACGAAATGGCGTGTTGATGACCTTCTCATTTACAAACGAACGGTCAATTACGGTAGCTGCAAAGCTATCAGGAACGTCTACCTTGCGCTTCGATCAAGTAAGGATTCAAATAGGCTAGACAGCAAAAACAGCAGTCACGCACGTTGAGGAGCTCATGCGCCTACCATTCATGTGGCAGATATACCAAAATCCAGCATTAACCGAGACACGACGCCAAAATCTTCGGCTAAGCTTGTTCTAAGCTAACGTACTAGGAAAGGAGTTTTTTTCCCTTCCCTGAGCAAACATCTTTGCAAACGCTTGTAGCTGCTTTCCCCAGTCATTCCGAATTCCGCCAAACACGAATGTTTCAGGTCCTGTCGCTTCGTGTGGCCTATTCATGAAAACGAGGTCTCGGCTGACCCGAAGAGTTAAATAGTTATTATCGATGAATTGCAGTATGAGTGAGAATCTTCCATCGGCGGTGTCAAGCCTGTAATGTTGCAAACTCGACTGTCTTGGTGGATAGAATGGGGCAAGTTCAGTTTCAACATCAAGGTTGAGCCATAAGATGCCCTCAAGGAGAATGTTATTTCCTGGCTCTTGAGCATGTCCTTCAACGTGCTGAAACCTCAGGTATTTTTTGCGACTACCAGAAGGCGTAGGATCGTACAAGTGGTTGAAGTAGTCGACTGAGTAAAGTTCGAACGTGGTGTCCAGAGAACTCAGAACAGGCAAGTTGTTTCCTGTAGGCATAGAAGATTCGAGGGTTTCGTAAGCCATCTGAACTTCTCTCACTTTCTCTATCTCATCTTCCCGATATTTCTCCTTTTGCTTCAGGACGAAGTCTTTTCGTCGCTGCAATTCTTGCTTCCGCTGCTCTCGCAACTCTCTCAATTGGTGAAATGACGTAGCATCAGGACCATTGTAACGGCTAGTCTCATCTTGACCTGACTCGTCGAGATCCGAGATATCTTCATCGAATGTCCATGGAAGAACAACTCCTCCACTCTTGAAATGAGGAGCCAGGCGGTGGTACCATGCGGGTAAATATTTTTGGGAAGTCGGCATATTATTTTATTTATTTTGATGATGGCAAACATGAATCAGAATGCGGGGGTTTTACAGAGTACAAGCTGTAGAGTTTAAATATGTTTTATTATTATTGAGCCAATCATTTGTCAATGGAGGCATCTAATAAAGGTGCTTTGACTCAAGCCAAGCAATAGTGACGCCAACAACAAGTAAAATTTGGGCATTGACGTCGGATGGGTAAGTAAGAATGGCAAAAAAAGAGGATCCCCGAAACCTGGATCGAACAAGTGACCTTTCGATGACATGCTTACAATTACAGTCGAACGCTCTTCCAGCTGAGCTATTCGGGGATAAGGTACTAAGTTGAAGTTTTGTGTCACAATTTGGAAAGAGGATACTCATCTTAGTTGGACGCAGCTCTCAAGTGCTTCTTTCAGTCCATCCTACCTTTTTGCCATTGCATAATAATATCCTCAATTGACGTAAGCCTTCTTTTTAAGTAGCTTCATATTTTCTCTAGAACTAGATTTTTTAGTTTAATTATTATTAATAATATTTACAATTTGCAATGCTAATTCGGTCTCTTTCTGGGCACACCGAGACTCGGCTTCAGAATTGAACTCCAGGAATACTCCAGGTTAATCCTTCTGACTCACGACCCAACATCTTAGCAAGTCGTTATAACCATTACTCTCAAAGCGGTAACTCGGTGAATCTCTGCCGACCACGGCGCCGATAACTCCGATCGGCGCCACCCCGCAGACTGGTTAGGCAATTATTAGTTATGGTAATCGACCATGCGATCAATTCATATTTTTCATTTTCTCCATCTTGTTCTTTCTCTCTGTATCCTTAATCGCATACTGTGATGGCGACTCAGAGAACCTCTGCTACCAAAACGATCGGTTGGCTTTATCATGAGTCTGGCATCTCAGCTGTGTACGGAGCCGGCAAAGATGCATGGCTTCTCATCCTCTCACGAACATGTCGCATGTTCGCCTTTAAAGCCGTTACGCTTACAATAGCTCAATTTTTCTCCGAACTGGGTTTCTCCGATTTTCGCATTGGACTGTTCATGAGCTTAACACTCCTGGGTGATGTCTTTCTCGGCTTGGTTGTTACTCTCATGGCCGATGGACTTGGCCGGCGAAGAGTTCTTATTGCAGGCGGAGCCTTGATGGCTTTTTCAGGCTTGATTTTCTCCTACTTTGAGAATTTTTGGATCCTTCTACTGGCTGCTATCGTCGGTGTTATCAGTGCAAGTGGCAGCGATTTCGGCCCTTTCCGAGCCATCGAAGAGTCCATGCTGTCTCACATAACAAGCCCCCAGACTCGAGCGGATGTCTTGGCTTGGTACATTACTAGCTCCAGTCTCGGCGCGGCGACTGGCACAGCATTGGCAGGGCGATTTGTCGAGAGGCTCGCGAACCGGGAGGGATGGAATCTCGTAGCAGCGTACCATGCCACTTTCTGGGTGTACGTAATAATGGGCGGATTGAACGTCTTGTTCGCGTTGCTTGTGAGTAGCAAGACCGAGGCAGCCCATCATGAAGATGCTTCAGAAGCGTCAGATGAGCTAGCTGAAGGACTTCTTCGGGAGTCGTCTGATGAGGACGAAGATTCAAGTGCGAGGACATCTATCGCATCAAACCCCCAAAAACCCACCAGTCGTTTTTCGGGCGTTTCCTCGGGTACCAGATCTGTCATGTATCGTTTGTGGTTCCTGCTTACCGTTGATTCTCTGGCCGATGGCATGGTATCAGAGTCTCTGACAACATATTTCTTGGATTCCAAGTTTTCCTTGTCCAAGGCTAGACTAGGAGACATCTTTTCTACAGCGCAGGTCTTGGCCACGATTTCGACAGTCTTTGCAGGCCCCTTAGCTCGCCATCTTGGTCTCGTCAACACTATGGTCTTCACTCACTTGCCATCTTCGGTTTCCGTCCTCTTCTTCCCCTTCCCAAGCGGAATTGTCATCACAGTTATACTGCTCTGGATTCGTATGGGTCTGAACAACATGGACCAAGCACCGAGAGCAGCTTTCATTGCCGCTGTGGTCAAGCCTGAAGAACGCACTGCCGTGATGGGCATCACGTCGACACTGAGAACACTAGCCATGGCTACCGGTCCATCACTCACTGGAGGGCTTGCGGAGAGCGGGAAATTTTGGATCGCCTTTGTCGTAGGCGGTATACTGCGAATCACGTATGACTTGGGACTGTGGTTGATGTTCGTCAACATGAAACTGCATACTCATGAAGCTCCGCAAAATGAGGTAGCGTCCAGAGGAGAGTCGACTGATGAAGAAGATGTAGAAATGTCGCGAGGATCCGTTGAGACAAGGCGATCCGAAGATGATTAAGTATGAATTGTTGGTAAGACGAACGCATGGCTTCTTTCAGAGAACAAGTATTAGTATCAGTTGGGGAAAAGCGACTCTTCCTTTCTCATGGGTCCTAGGCCAGCATATTCGAGGCCTGTAACGGACATCTTCCTAGACAAATTGATTAGATTGACAGGTAAATAGAAACACGAAATAACAATCTTTCTATCCATCATCATTCGGGTCAGGTACTTCAAGCCTGAGTTCCAGTCTTATTCAAGAACTTTAACTTCCTTCAATTGGCCGAACGGGAGCAACGTCGAATTATAGTTCCTGATGCCAACGTTTCACGAAGCTTCCCATTCGTCATATCATCGCTCTCCATAAACCGCCGAATACCTCGAAAGATTTATCGCTCCCGTTGTGATGCTGATGTCGATGTCGCGGAAGGTCATGACTTGCATCATAATCCTTCTGTGTCCATCAAGACGAAAAGTTCCGGCTAAATTGTTGACATATAGTCTTGATCGGCTCCTGATAAATACAAAAGGTTACCGTCTGGCTGGAGTTCGATAACGCCGGGGGCGGCGCCAACATGCGTGTAATTCATGGCCGGGCCGGCATTCCTGATCCACAGACGCTCAATTGAAGGCGTCGCGTGGGCCGATCAATTTCGTGTAGTAACTCTATAGCAAGTGCCGGTCTTGGCGCATCTTCATAGAATATTACAAGGATTCTATGACGCTTGCTTCGAAGTGGCAGGTCCGCAGCATTGTTGAAGAAAGCAGATGTTACAAGGTATGCTAAAGTTAGAGCGTTAGTGAGCCAAGCGAGATTTTCGCACGTGAGAAGAGCTGCGAATGTGATAAATACTACTAATTAAGCTGCATGCCTTTGCAAACCAGGATCAAACCAAGCTTTTTCTAAGACATGGGTCTGTCTTTTGCGAGTTAGATCTGCCGCCCACAACGGAAACTGGTCGCGTGTTGGCTTACTGCATTGGGCTTCAACCTCCTCTGAACGTACGGACTTGTCCTTAGTAAAGTCTTGCTAAGAAAGATTCGTACGAGCATCTACGTAGGCATTACAGCTTAGGTATTGTTGACGCTGTCAATTACGCGGCAATTGAGCAGAGATCAATGACCAGACCAAGGTTATTGGGCATTATTGCGTCCTTAGAGTTGGCGCTACGAGGCATTAGTCTCACGGGATGACGACTCGTTGGTGCTCGGGCCGTCTCAGGTCACGCAGGTAAAGCTCACTTGTTCTCAGCTTTCTCCCACATCTCGGATCCAGAACCGAAATCGATCGGAATATCCTCCAATAGTTCCAGAGACAAAGATGGATCGTGGTTGGAACCTTGCCGAGTAAACAGATCGACCAGCTCAATCGCTACCGATCATTTGTCAGAAAAGGTCGTGGTTTACAAGACTCGCTAGCAACGTCTCATCCAAGGCATTCAAAGTTCCAACATGCACCAAAGAATCTCCCGCCTGTTCCGTATCCTGTTTCTCACCAGGCTAATAACTCGCTAACGTTAAATTGATCGCTGTATCCGTAGATTCGGAGTAAAAAAGAAAGAGCAGGCGCCACAAAGTTGTCGTCGGCACTTATTGTCGACCACGTATACGAAATTTGCTATCCATGTCGCAAAGGCCCCCATTTAGCTTATTCCCCTTGCTTCAAGTCTAACTCATCTGGGCATCGTGAAGTATTGCTTTTATTCCAAACTTTTGAGAGATGACGCATCGATGCTTCTCTCAACACAGTCTTAAATGATCCATTGGCCATGATGTCAAACAACAGAATTCCCAGAAGGATCATCGCGACTATCCATCTTTGAACAACTTTTGCTGTGTACCTCACCAATCAAATCACAATGAGACGGCCGATCATCGCGATAGCTTCTCTCGTAGCGCTTGCTCGCGGCGCTGAGGTCAACAACTCTAACCTTGACCCGCTCCAGTTCAACAAAGATGGTAAATTTCAGATTGCCATCTTTTCTGACATGCATTTCGGACAATGTGAGTCTCGCCACCATCTATGGCTAGAAATAATAAAATTGACACTCTATAATAGATGAATCTACAACAGGTCCCGAGCAGGACCGCAATTCAGTCGAGGTACTCAACAAAGTGCTTGACTACGACACACCAGATCTGGTAGTCCTCAATGGTGATCTCATCAATGGCGACTCGACATGGAAACACAACAGCACACACTATATCGACATGATTGTTGAGCCTATGGTCAACCGTAGCCTCACTTGGGCGTCTACATATGGTAACCATGACCACAACTACAACATCAATGGCGATGATATTCTTGTACGCGAGCAGATGTGGCCAGGAGCACGCACTCAGAAAATGGTCAACAAGACGAAATCAGGCACCACCAATTATTACCTTCCTGTTTACCCCTCCAACTGCTCCGATACATCCGACTGCAGCCCCCAGCTTCTCCTGTGGTTTTTTGACAGCCGTGGTGGAAACTATTATCAGGGCAGCTGGCAAGAGAACTGGGTTGACCAGAGCGTGGTAGATTGGTTCAACAAAACCAGTACCGAGCTGACCAGCAAACACAACAAAACTATCCCGTCACTTGCCTTTGTTCACATTCCCCCCAATGCCACAGTCGCGCTCCAGACAGAGCTTGGTATTCGAGAGAACTACCAGGTAGGTATCAACGATGACCCACCAGTCCCTCAGCAGGCATACGGATGGTGTGCGGACGGTACACCAACCTACGACTGCCCATACGGTGGCCAAGACGTTCCTTTCATGGAAGCCCTGGTCTCTATCCCTGGAATTATCGGGCTGTTCTATGGCCACGACCACGGAAACACTTGGTGCTACCGCTGGGACACAAAACTCGATGGAATGGATATCGAAGGCAACGGTATCCATCTCTGCTACGGACAGCACTCTGGCTATGGTGGATACGGCGATTGGATCCGCGGCGCGCGAGAAATTATCGTGACAGAGGACATGTTGGAGAAGAACGAGGTGGAGACATACATCCGACTTGAATCTGGCGACGTAGTAGGCAAGGTCATGCTCAACTCAACCTACAACGACGATTACTATCCCGCTACACCGACCACAATGACATACATGTCAGAGGAAGAGAGCAGTGGTGCGTTCAGCCTTTCAGGGAGCTCGGAATCTGTTGTGGTGGCGGTGGGAGGATCGCTGGTAGCGATTGCCTGGTTGATGGTTTGAGAATGTCTTTTCTACGATTCATGATGATCTGAGATACCCATGCTCTAGTTTTATTTATACTTATACCACTTTTCTGATTTTATAGCATTGTTGTATTACTCCGATATTACTTGTCGGGCTTGACAGTCTAGTTGGAGGATTCGAAACACCTTTATAGCATTATGTTCTATCTGTATGCCTGTCCGTTGTCTCGACTTAGAATTTTATTCTCTCACAGCCTGATTTGTTGATATTCTGTTCAATGATAAGTTCATCGTATCTACTCTCTATCATACGTCAGACATAGAAATATGATGTTGTATACAGCCAATCACAGCGAAATCAAGTTACCTACCATACTAGATAGATCGCGCCATCACAGCACAATTAATAATCATACCATTGTACTGTCAGCACTTAAATACTCGGAGCGGATACAAAACCGCTCACCCATATTGATTTGCTTTCAACTTCCAACACCCACAATGTCTTCAAACCCAGGGAAAATCAAGGCAGTCTTCTTTGACTTTATGGGCACTTGCCTCAACTGGCACAGCAGTGTAGTGGATGCATTACCCTCTGCTATTCCCAAGCCCGAAGCCTCCGAGCTAGCTCTCGACTGGCGAAGAAAATACTTCATTGCTAATAGCGAGCGTCTCGCTCAGCAACTCGAACCCGAGGACATTGACGACACGCTCATTCGAGTCTTGGAGAATATTCTCGAAGACAGGCCAGACTACAAGCCGCACTTCAGTTCAGAGATTAAGAGGCAGCTCATCCATGCCTGGCATTCACAACCAGCTTGGCCAGAGGTTCGACAAGCGATTGAGTCAATTCGTAATGATCTCGGCCTTGAGGTATTCGTGCACGCCAACGGGACTACACGTCTGCAGCTCGACCTCACCCGCTTTGCTGGGCTCAACTTCAACATGCTCTTCTCGAGCCAGTTACTGGGTACATACAAACCAGACCCCGAGGCGTACAACAAGGCTTTACGGCTTGTCAAACTCCAACCCGATGAGGTTGTTCTGGTTGCAGCGCATGCCTACGATTTAAGGGGAGCGCAGAATGTAGGTATGAAGACGATTTATATCCATCGTTGGACCGACGATGTGGATGAGGATATGGAAAAGGTCAAAGGCGAGTTCGGTGCTTTTCTGGAAGGAATGGATGAACTTCCTGCTACGATTAGGAAATTACAAGGATAAGAGTCGACCCTTCTTTGTACAGATAGTTGGGCCCAACAATATGTTTCTTCTCTTAACTCTGCTCTTGGGCTTGATGCCATTTGAGTCGCTTTTTGTGTGTGTAAGCTCCATTGGCCTGGTTGGGAATATCAAGCTTCCTAACCCAATCCAACCCAATTGATTTCGAGCATCAGATGCCCGAATGACAAACAGTACTGTCGAACAATCAGCTACTTTTGGGATGGTCAAGGCCGACGATCAATGCCACTATTGTCAGCGATCGACTGTCAGACGGCGCAGCGCTGCTCGCACAATCAACCTTTTGCGGTTTAGCGCCTAATTCCAGTGGTACCGACCTGAATGGCCTCCATCTCGAGCAATGGTCCCAATTGGGAATAACCTCTTGTCAGTTGCTGTAAGTGTTGATAAACAATTATTCATTGAGGATTTTTCTCCCTCAGATAAAAGGCCAGCCGTTATCCTTTCCAGGTTTCATTCCTCGTCCTTCATTACCATTCTATACTCCCAAGCATTTGATCCAATTCAAGAAACATGTATCCTGATCAGAAAGGCTTTCAACAGCAACCGTTAGCTGAGCCAGAACTACAGTATCAGAATATCTATTACCGTCAACAGCCTCCCCCTTCTTACCAGGAGCATGATACCATGTCATGCATCTTACAACAGACCACGACTTTCTCCCGGCCTATCGTTCTCCCATCATCCTCAATTAAAGGTGGCTTAGAGGCTACACCCCCTTTCATCAGAGCATACCCTCCTGTTCTTGCCTCGTTTGGAATCTCTTCCTCTGAGTTCATGGCCATCGTTGATGCCGTCAACATTGCCCTCGCTGAACCCGCGCCTTTCAAAGCCATGCAACTTGCCGGTAACGGCCTAGGTTTCTCGCCTGATCCTGTTTGTCAGGGAGTTTCCTTGGGCCTCGGTCTAGCTGCAGGTGCCGCGACAGCCGCGACAGCATACATCAGACCTAAGAAGGTCCTTGAACGGGTGAACCGTGACATCTTTGCTTCCAAAGGCTTGAAGATGGAAATTGTGAAAGATGAAGAAGTCATGCGACAACTCAAGGTCACTGCGAAAAGCCTTGAGCCACTGCAAAGACTCCAGGAGATCAGCCATTGCGTTGAAGCCTTGTCTTTCGATGTTGAACCTCCGGTCAAATGCAGTAACGTGATAGATCGCGTGAGCGCAAAGCAAGCCGCAATGAAACAGGCCAAGAAAGAGGAGAAGAAACAAAAGAAGGAGGACAAGCGGCATCATAAGCGCGAAAAGGCGGCTGAGAAATACAACTACCCGATTGGATCTATCGAAGAGCGGTACGACTCGGACACAGAGAGTCGGATGGAAAATGAGGCCAAGATTGTGGGATTGGAGGATAAGATGGTGGAAATAAATGCCAAGGCGGATGCAAAGCTGCAGGGCGCAAGCGAGAAGAAGGTTCGCGAGATCGAGAAGCGACGAAGGAAAGACTTGGAGGAACTGGAGAAGGATCGAGCGAGGTTATTGGAGAAGCACGAAAAGGCCATGGCCAAGTCGCAAGAGAAATCGGGAAAAAGAGAAGAGAAGGATGAGAAGAAGATAGCAAAGCTGGAATGGCTCATGGTTCGAGCCCTCTAAGATCCGTGTCCTGGAAATGATTCTTTTTGCTTTGAATGGGTTTTTGGTATCTCACATAGACTTTGTAGACACAGTTGACCAAGATCAATCTAGCCTTGGCGGCCTCAGTTCTCGCCTTCGTCCAATCTCAAACCCATGTGTCCCAGCAATAACATCATTCATAACCTCTTCGGCCATTTTCTCCTCAGCACTTCCCGCAGGCAGGTTCATACTTGCAATCTGGAGGGGAAATATGAACAGCAGCGGCTCTGATCTTGTGGAACCTTCACTGAGACATGATATCGCCAGCTGACATATCTCGATCGCAATAGCCGTCCTAATTGCTTGTTGATTCTCAAAAGCAACTGGTATCTCGGCTACCAAGGGGATTCTGAGACGCATGCAAAGATCTGACATGCAAAGAATGATGGCTCTTTGCAGCGCAAGTAGTGCTTTGTCTTTGACAGTGTGTTCAAACTCGCCACTATCTAGCAATGAACCTGACAGAGGACGGGGATGATGGTACAGCTGCGCCCAATCTTCAAGGTCTGACAGCGTCATCTCGACACGCTGAAACAGGCAGTTCGCAAAGTCATCGTCGACTTGGCCTCTTTCCATGAGGTCTATGTCATGAAGCTGACCTGGAAGACGGGCAAATATATCATGGAGAGTGTCACTCGACGTCTTCGGCACATGTGCTGGCCACGGAATGGTTTGCCAATCAGGCTGTGTGAGGTAGCAATGGCAACGTTTCAGCAGTGCGCATACAATCTTTCCAAGTTAGTCGCGGTTTGATCGGACAGTGGGTGGGACCTACAATCTCGAATCGACACTGGCGTAAAAGCTCTCTGTCAAGAGGTGTTCGATGCCTCCACGGACCTCTCAGCTTAACCTGCATAGAACAACGGTCAGTGGGAGCTCGAGCCTAAAAGATATTGAGGCTTTCTACCAGCTGAGATATTCCCTCATAGTGTCTTAACCAACCATTCTTGTCCGTAAAAGCGATAGTCTCAAACATACACAGGCAAAGCACGCTCACCAACGTATCCCACTCCAGAACAGCAGTTGGACAGGACAGATCTGTCTGGACTCTCTTCAAAGCCTTAACGTACTCCCTTGTTCCCAAGTCGAAGATGCGCTTGTCGGAGTTAGTTTTGCCAAAGTACACCGCTGCCAGTGCTCGTATAGCAAGAGGACGCGTTGAAGTGGAAGTGGGAAGTGATTCCAGGTTGGTCATCAATGGTAAGACTCCGTCAATTTTTGATAGAAGATGAGAGTGAATTATGTCATTCTCGTTGATAAGTGGCCGGAACGGACGACAAACTTGTTGTTGTTTGTGGGCCAGCTGCAATTGAGGCTCCTCAGATTTCGCCTTATTGTTAGGACTGCCTGTAGGGAACCGCTTTGTCTCATCGACGAATTCCTCGTGAATGATATACCCTTCGCAGTTCAAACCGGCCTTTTCGCATCGTTGGCAATGTGGCTTGCCATTATCTATGATAAAAAGCGTTAGTCGGAACATGTCCCGAAATAGTAGGGTGTCTTTTGCACAAGTACCGCATTTGACACGCCTTCGCTTGCAGGTTCTACAAGCTTTACTTCTTCCGCCGCGGTTAACCATGTTTGCGTCTCTAGGTTTCGTAAACGCACGCTTCGCAGGAGGCGTGAGGTTGGGGATGCGGAGCCGAAGGATCAACACCTACTCCGTACCAAATGTCAGATTATTCTGCGATTAGGCTATGGCACTATGCCAAGTAGCTCCCTCACATTGCGCCACACTTTAGTCGTCATCATCATCAATATCCTCGATACGAGAAAGGGACATGCAAAAGTGCCAAAAATACTAACCAACACAGCTTTCTCTAGACTTTTTTCGGTATAGTTATTGATAGATTGTGTCTTCCATCACGCTTATTAGCAACAACTATTTCTAAACGATGCTTACTATGGGGATGTGCCTGACAGCAAAGGATCCGAACCCCTACTCCATTGACTCACGGTGGGCGGTGTGATGACAAAAAGAGGATCAGGACACACGACCGACTGTATTTATACTCTATATACCAGAATTAATAATATTGTGTCCAACAAGTAGCAGGCGTTTTTGAATATGAACAGTGTCAAGTCCTTGCTTGGCTCATCTCTTATCTGTTATCCCTTATCTCTTATCGTTCAGCCCTATTGCCTTTCTAAGTAAGCGGCCGCTCTGATATCGTCCCCTGTAGCTCTGTACGCTTTCACCAATCAATACCAGTTGCCAAGCTCATAATCCCAGCGAGTAATCACATCTATGGGACCCTCGGAATTGACCATCTCCGCAAGAGAAGTCCTTTGGACTCCTTGCCAAGAACAATCTGGAAATTAATTCTTGCCTCAAAGTGAAGCAAGGGTTCTTTACGCCGTTTCACAGCCACCTCAGGGGTCACATCAGCGATTGTAGTCAGAATCAGTTAATTCTCCAGATGGCTACCTGCCTGCCTCTCTGTCTAACATGCCCCAAACTCCATATCCCAAGGTACTCACTCTATCCAGTTGAGTATACACTTGATTTAATCTGTTCTCTTTGTGTCTATGTAAACATGCTATCTATGCCTGTATGTAATACACTCCGTGCAAAATTAAAATGCCACTCTATTACCAATTACATTGTTCGTGTCTCGTCATGATGAATGCTGTTTCATGCTGTCCCTATACCCCGATGTTGCACCCTGGCAGAAATAGTGATCAATCACTAGCTCCTCCGCTTTAATGTCCAGCCATCCTGGCGCTGAGTCGCCGATGCCGAAGCTCAGCAAGATCTCATCATCAAGGAAGCCATGGCTACGCTGCGATGGCTGGTCACCGTGGTACACCATGCTTCCAGTCCAAATGTACTTGCTGTTGGTCTCGCCGTGGTATGTGAGCTTCTTGCTGACACTCATCATATGATAGGGCGCAACGGGCGAGTAGACAACGATTCGATGGTCGTACCACGTATTTGTGTATTGAGGTGGGTCGTAACGCATCTGTACCATGCCCATAATGACCGTGTTGTTTGCCGCAGGCTCGCAAGCCCCGCGATTGCAAAGGGTCAAGCTCAGCATTGGCGTCGATTGGTGGACCCGCTTGTCGGTGAGCATAACGTCGTTCATGCAGGTTTGGGTGGCCGAATGCCATGTCTTGCCTTCGTGATCGGGGGGAAAGGGCTCGTCGACAGCGGACTCGGCTTCCGCTTCCATGTTTTGAACAGGCTCTTCAGTCGAGTTGAAGCGATACAGCTGGCTAGGCTCAACCATGAACATCATCTCGTCATCGTCATCGCTGAAAGGGTTGTAGACGGGGGCCCAGTTCTTCTCGCGTTGGTATCGAGCATCTGATTCTTCGCCCTCGGGGGGCTGGCGTCGGAGAAGAACAGGCTTGTCGAATTCGATAGCTGGGAGTTCTTTTGCGTGCTTGCCCATTTGCTTGACAAGTTCGGGGACAGCAGCACGGGCATCGACAATGTACATACCCTCGCAGAGGTTTTCGTCGTTGACCTGGTGGGTGAAGATAAGCATGGGAGTGCCGTTCTTCCTCCAGAAGAGCTTCATATCCTCAGGACCAATGTATTTATCCATGTCGGGCTGTCGCTTGCAGTGATGCTCGGGGCCTTGGGCTTCTGTGAAGTCCTCAACAAGCATTTTATGCCAATCGTTGTCCGCAGTAAGCTCGGGCCGGCCGAACGCATCCCAGGTGAGGCTAACAAAAGTGGCGACTTGCTGGGCGCGTCTGTACTTTTTGCCCTTGATGTCTTGGTCGACATGGGGAGCTCGAGCAATGACGAGGAAGTCATGCTTGCTACCCTTTGGCAGTTCAAGAAGGGTCGGATTCATAATCTTTTGACCTGTCTTCTTGACGTTGATGGTGTTGTAGAAGCCCAAGTTATTACGTCGGCTGGTGAGGAGGCGGTAATCGTTGGTTCGCGAGAGTAGAGGATCGAAGCCGGTGTTTTTAGGACCAAAGAGGCTATCGCTCATGGTGAAGATGACGATCATGCCGACCATCATGGCAGTGATCATTACATAGAGCATGATGCGCCTCGGGTGAGGATGGGGGATTCGGACTTGAGACAAGCGCACGCTCAGGTTGCGCATGCTGTTGGGCAGACGCATGTTGGAGATGCGCATCTTGGCGTCGATTGACCGCTTCGGCGGGGCAAGATATGCGACGTCGCGGTTGAGGTAGAGGAGGCTCGGGGACCTCACCTCACATCGAGGGAAAGAAAGAGGACGTGTCTCTGTTTCGCTGAGCCACGAGCTGGCTACCTTTTCGACTGGATCGGCTTGGATTGGAGTGTCAGGCCGGCAGACAGTGACAGTGACAGTGACAGTGACAGTGACGAGGAGTCGAGGGAACGAAAAATGCGGAGAACAGGTACAAGAAAAAGAAAGCGAACGGCAAAAGAGCGGATAGAAAGGATAAAACGAAGAATTGAAGAGATAGGAAGCGTAGCAGTAGAGTTGGATACAAGTCCCCCTAATCACGATCCATTCATTAACTTTTTTTTAAGGGGAGGGAGGGGGGTGGGGAGGGGACATGAGGACCCATGTAGCTACCAGGGAGCCTAAATATCAGGTTCAGAGTCGCCAAATTGTTCTAGCCCAGGCCCAGGTTCCAGTTGCCAAGCAGTTCCCAGTTCAAATTGACTTTCATCTGGTCAATGCCGGCTGTTTTGCTGGTCAGCTGCGCCACACTTGATAAAACTCCCCCACCATGACCGCTATAACTGCAACCGGCAGTCAGAGACTCAGGGCTGCCATCCATTTTAAATTTAGGTATCCTGGTTTAGCGAAGTACTAGGGAATAAAGCCACTGATCTCAACCTAGGATTTTGTCCGAGATAACAAACCTGATCATCACCTAAGATCAGCAACTTTTTTGGAAAATCTGTTCTGTTAGCTCTGCCTGCACATGCACGTGGGTCTAGTGTTTAAACATGTCTGGTTGAATGTTCCTGATTTTGATCCAAGTACAAACACAGTACGGAGCCCGAGTATTCGTGCTACCAAGATAAAGTCTAGACTAGCCTGACCCTGCCAAGGTTCTGTCGGGCAAAAAGGCCAGACGTGGCACAGCAGCACCAATAGTGGAGAAAGAAACTCCATGACAGTGCATGAAGTAACTTTCATCAACTTATCTAACCAACTTTCTCTCCTCTCCTCCATTCTGGAGTCGCAATGCCAAGTCTGCAATCGACAAAATAATTCGGTGGAGAACGGATTGTCAAGATGAACATTGGCGATTTGCCAAGCGAATTCTATCCACCAAATCAGCCCTATAATGAACTCTATTCACAGAGCAACAATTGTTCCAAATGATAACGCTCTCTCCGTCCACCCAGTGCGATTGCAATTATGGTTTTTTGAACGCGTCAAGGAACTATTGATGTCATGCGTCAATCACACCTTTAATGCCCGCAAGAATCATATCACCGCATCTAAACGTCAATCTGACGCGTAAGCCACCAAGCCTCAATAATTGATCCTACAGGATGTGGTCTCAATGTCGTGCCGCATTGGACTCTGTTATTTCGACGATGATCAACTACCCTACACTCGTGACACGACATGACGACATGCAACAACCAAACGCGCACGAACTGATGAACAGGTACACAAAAACCACAAAAGTATCAGCAACAATCGCGCTTAAATAATATGCCGATGTCGTATCCCATATTCTTGGTGACATTGGAATTCTTTCGCTTCATAAAGTGCGAAACGTAGTCAACCCATATTTCCACCCACGACATTCGCTCGAGGTAGAAAGAAACTAACAGTGACAACGAATAAACTTTCTAATTAGTCTAGCTATGTCAGATTGGAGTCAATTGGTGCTGACGGCTTGTGAGGCTGGGCATTTCGTTGGAGATATCAGATATTCTTCTTCTCCGCACCAATGCTGACTGTGTACGACATCAGTTTCCATCTCATATCTTACCCTCAAGAGAATAACCACAATCAACACACAGCATACTCATCATGTGTGAAGGAATGTTTGGCCTCGAGTTTTGGAGTATTTCGGCACCGTTGCGTAACGAACGCGTCGGATTAGAAACGAGTTATGATTTGAGTCGTTGGGTAAAGCAAGGCGAATTCGGAAAGTCTATCGGCGGCCTGAAAGGCTTCTGCGTTCTGAACAGCTCGTTTGGCGCCTTTCGTCTACTCTATAGACCACCTACAGACTTACAAAACTTCGCCTTGGTACAGCTTGACCAAGCGCTGAAGAAGCGCAATCGCCTCACTCCACCATCTTCAATAGAGAAGCTACCGCCAGAGTTGATGAACAGCATCTATCTACACCTACAGCCAGCTGACTTAATCGCCCTTGGCCTTTGCTGTCACAGCCTTTGGGTACGAGCGGTGACTACTATTTACTACTCTCGCTGTTCATCATCATGGGCAGATACACCAATATTCGTCGCGAGTAGTGCACAATTGTATGCTCTTCGACAGGCCAGCCACGACCATGAACCTGAACTTCAATTATCTCAAAAAAGAAACCGACATGCACTCCGTGAGACGACGGTTCTGCAGAAACCCCACCTATTTCACGCGCTGAAGCAGACGAGGAATCAGAATTTGTCGCGCGACTATGCTTCGTTGACTTGCTCGGACTTTAATCCTTCTCACTTCCAAGAACTTGTTCGACTCTTACCATCGAGTGGCATTTCGAAAAGACTTCACTTTTTGATGGAGTCGTGCTTGTTCCCCGAGGAACTTCGCGATGAAGGCCAGTGGTACCTTCGCGATTTAACTACTAACGAATATATCCGAATGGAACTTGTCCGAGATCATACCATGTCTAACCCTGCTACTATCTCGCTAACAGGAAGCCACTGGATGACCCTAGATATTTTGCTCATATGGCTCATTACATGGCAAGCAGGCACTGACAAAACATCAGAAGAAGTTCCTAAAGGGAACCTAAAAGACCAAATCAAGAAGGTCTTGACCGACGGTTCTAGCGTTACCGAGTCCGACATTACTCAGATCCGTTCATATTTCACGGACATGTACTTTGGACTATGGGCTGGTCATTCTTTAGATGTCGTCCAGCTGGTGCCAAGCAAGATGAAAAGTGGCTGGACTGATATCACGGATGAGATTCAGGATGCATCCCAACGGTGGTTTGCTGGATTATACCTTGAAGCATTTTTGCTCAAAGAAGAAGAACATGTTGAGTACTGGGGTCGTTTTGCAAAAGAACAGATGAATAAATAGTGAGAGTACTGTATCATTATGTTCATTCCACTGCTGCAACCATGCGCATTTCCATAACGCTTAGTAAGATTGTCACCGAGAGTAAGTCATTGTATTGCCATTTACACTGGAAATTCAGATTTTCCTGCCCTTTACTGCGAAACGGGTCACTATAACCATTATAGTACCGTGAAGATGTGCAGCCGGGTGTCTGTTGATGATGACGCTAGGCCGCGATCTTTATCCGACGGATGATCCAGTTTTTAAGCCTACGAAGTGTGAAACAAGACAGTGACACAATCAGTGGATCGCAAAAGGCTTGGATTTGTCGAAAATCAACTTCAAAATGGTCTAATGCATGGGAAAAGAGATTAAGTATGATGCAGAAGGGGCCGAGTCCCAATACGTGCTGGTCCCATTATGAAACATATGACTCGACAACGGCTGGGTATTCGCCCAAGAACGAAGGTCAATGTTTGTCAATATTATGATATACGCGTCGCCTTGAATCGCGATGAGGTTGTATTTCTTGATTTTTTAGCCGCCAAGTCCACACGCTCGGATAATACGGCCTCGGCTGACGGCGTTGCCAAATGTCAATGTCTTTTGTATGGAGCCTCAAATCTCCGCACCCAATCAGAGGGTTACACAGAGACAAACTGCAAGGAACAAGGACAGGCCAGACAGGTTTAGTCGTGGATCTTATTTATGCTTGTGACGTCAAAGAAACGGCAATCGACATGGAGACCTTTAACAACCTAGTCTTACTAGTACCGTAGAGACCAATGATCTCATATGGAGAAAAGAAAAGAAAATAAACTAGATATAATAAGTCCGTCGGTAGTCAATTGAGTTTACTTTGAGATCCTCAGAGCATCTGGACTTCTGCTGTTGACTAGTCGACTACTCACAATGCCTCGTCAAACCACACCTCTGAGCAAGGCTCTTGTGAGCCTGCTGCCTCTTGCAGCTCAGGCTTCTGCAGCTTCTCTCAACTCCGAGTACACTTTCAACCCTCTGCACCACCTCACCGGAATCGCACCTTACTTCGAGTCTCAAGATCCTCCTGCTTCCCCTGATGCGCCCCAGGGCTGCACAGCTGAGCGCGCCGCTTACCTGGTGCGACATGCTGCCATCTACGCCAACGATTTCGACTACGAGGAGTACATTGAGCCTTTCGTCGAGAAGCTTGAGAATAAGACTGGCATGGATTGGTCCAAGATCCCTTACCTGAACTTTCTTGCCGACTGGGAGGCCCCCATTTCCGACGCCGAAGTGTCTCTCTTGACCAACCTTGGTCGTCTCGAGGCCACCAAGCTGGGAGTTGATCTCGAGTTCCGATACCCTGAGTTCAAGCAGCCCAAGAAGGTGTGGACTTCCACTGCCGAGAGAACTGTCAAGTCTGCCCAGTCTTTCGTCCGTGGTCTTCAGGCCGACGACACATCTATCAAGGTTGAGCAGATCTACGAGTCTGAGGAGTCTGGCGCCGACAGTTTGACCCCCTACAAGGCTTGCCCTGCTTACTCTGGTTCCACCGGCAGTGACGAGTCTTCAAAATACCAGGAGAAGTACGCCAAGCCCATCGTTGAGCGCTTCAACGCCCTTGCGTCCGACTTCAACTTCACCATCAATGACATCTTCGGAATGCAGCAACTCTGTGGTTACGAGACCGTTGTCCGTGGTAAATCTCCCTTCTGCAACCTGGAGCTCTTCACTCCCGATGACTGGCTAGGCTGGGAGTACGCCGAGGACGTCCGATACCACTACAACGCCGGCTATGGCAACGAGGTCTCTGGCTACGTCGGTATGCCCTGGCTCAACTCGACCGCCGATTTGCTTATGAGCGACGACTCGGACGAGGACCTCTATGTCAGCTTCACCCACCGTGAGCTTCCTCCTATGGTCCTTGTTGCAATGGGTCTCTTCAACAACTCCGAGCCCGGTGGCAGCGAGTCCCAGATCAACGATACCATGCCCCTCACCAAGATCAACTACCGCCGCGCCTGGAAGAGCTCACACATCTTGCCATTCCTTAGCAACATTGCCATCGAGCGACTGAACTGCACCGGCAGCTACGGCTACGAAGACGGAGAGTACTACCGCGTTCTGGTCAACAGCGCGCCTCAGCCCCTGCCTGCTTGCGAGGATGGCCCCGGAACTAGCTGCACCCGAGATAGCTTCGAGGAATACGTTCAGGCCCGTGTTGACAAGTTCACTGGCTTCACTGAAAAGTGCGGTGTGGATTACGATAACTCTACCGACATTCTGTCTATTTACCACGAATAATGAGTTTCAAGATTAGATAAGCTTCACATAATGAATATTTAATAAACCTTTGTACAAAGCTTTACCTTTTCCACATGACCCTTTCAGAGTCAATATTTGTTGAGATGCCACGTTGTGAGTACATCTCCCGGGTGATAGACGAAGGTAACTCAGATACGGACGACCACACGAAATAGCAACCACACATCGGTTGGGTCGAAATTTAGTTATCAATCACCTTACGACTTTATCGAAGATTACCAAAACACTGCATGTGCCCTTAATTCTTCTTGGATGTGTAGTCGTCCGTCGTAAACTACGGATACTTAGTTTTCTAAAACAAAGTTCATTAATTTGCATTTGCAATATTTAAATCTTAAAAGAGTACCATATATATCTGCGTAACATCTTAAATTTTGATGTCCTCCCACATTTCATTCCAAAACTTATTCATCGTGCTTGAGCTTTCTTTTTGTCACAGCCCTCTACGTCCTACCATCAACAGCCATGTGTCCCTACCTCCAAGTCTTTTTCAGAATCAAAGAGCCCTCGGCTCAAACCTTTACCTTATTCTCTCAACTCCCGGTTGAGATCCGTTTGCTTATTTGGACCGCTGCTCTTCCTCGGCAACACCAAGATCTCCACGCTGCAAATACCATCTGGGCATCAGACTGGGAGCGAGTGAGGAATTGCAGGCTCCCAAGGAAGCCAGAAGCCCCAGTCGGCTTGCTCGAGGCTTGCTACGAGTCTCGACAGGTTGCATTGGCAGCAGGCTCGGTTCTGGAACTCCAGAACAAATTTTGGTTCATCTTACCATTCAAGGTTTCTGAACCAATATGGATTAACGACAGCATCAAGACTCTGATGATGCCCATCCACATCAACGCCTTGTATAAAGTTTCCCGTTTTCCGAGAAGCATACAGTCTCTTGCGACGATATTCGGCAGCAAAGAATGGATAGAGAGCGCGTTTATGTTCTTGGCGACAAGAAAGCGTTACCACAACATCAAGACGATCTTAGATGGTCTTATGTGGATCCCACTTCGCTATAGTGAGGGAAGCGACAGTGAAACCCATCCCTGTGTGGATTCAGATACAGCCGCGGTGCCGCTTGATGATCCGAAGATGATAGACTATTTGACTTCGGCATTCGAGCGCCACGTGGTTATGACATTGAGGGAACGGATCCCTCCAGCATGCTACCGGAAGAGTGCAAGGAACTACCTCGTCTTCAACAAGTTCCTGAAGCGAGCTTTAATCAGCCGAGAGCAGTGCCATGTCCCCAATGGCTTCGAACTGGATGTCGCTATCATATTCGGAAGACCGCACTCCTTCGCTTATAGCCGTCTCGAGCTCTGCATACGTCTTATGGATACGTTTGTGTGTCGTAGCGAGGACGACGAAGATGTGGAGCAATGGGATCCTGGGATGGTATTTGGAGAAAACGCACCCATGTTTCAATATGAGAACAAGCCTCATATAAAGATGATCAGATATCTTATTGAACAATAAAAACATACAAATTGGATCGACGCCCGCAAGTAACGAAGCCGAGCACTATCAAACGATCAATACACTAAGAATTAATATCTGGCCGGCTGGTTTTGAAGTATCAATTGGCCGTAGAAGCCTTCTTCTGCTCTACCAATTTGCGCTCCAGAGCATCAACACCTCCCGATTTCTTGATAATACTGTCAAAAGTACCAGTTGGGAAGAGAGTCGCATATCGTACAGTCCCTGCCGCGCCGCCTCTGGAGACCAGATATGGCACTTTGCGTTGACTGAGATCGGCTGCAACCTGTTTTGCCCACGTCACGATGTCTTGCTTGACGACCCCTGGCATGTCCCCAGCCATAGATGCCTCAATTTCCTCTTTGGCGATGCTGTAAATAGAGTCTTTTGGAAGCTCGGTGTCAGGCACGTTGACGAAGAATGTTGATTTGACAGCACCAGTCAACAAGTTGATGACTCGAATGCCAAAAGGTTCAAGTTCGAGTCTCAAACTTTCCGTCATACTGGACGCTGCTGCTTTGGATGCTGCATAACCACCTTGAAATGGGGTAGCCACGCCGTGTAGTGATACACCAGACGTGTTGTTGATAAGCATACCGCCATGCGAAGATTCAATCAACAGCGGTAAGAAGATCCGAGTCACTCGAATGATTGAAAAGACGTTGAGTTCGAAAACCTCATGGATCTTGTCTATATCGATGTCCAGAATGGGCATGCTGAAACCAATACCGGCATTGTTGACTAGGGCATCTAGTGAGCCTCCAGTGAGCTTCTGGACCTCGTCTCTGGCCTTTGAGATGGACTCATTGGAGTTGACATCCATTTGTATACATTCTATGCCAGCCTCTTGGAGGGCCTTCAACTTTGAAAGGTTTCGGCCTGATCCGAGGACTCGCCAGCCGTGTGGTTTCAGAGCCAGCGCCAACGCAGAGCCAAGGCTGCCATCCGAGCAGCCAGTTATCAGGATTGTTCTTGGTTGAGACATGTTTGACGTAGGTGTTCTGGACAGGGTATGAGGATGGTGAACGAATCGGGACGAGAATCAGTGCAGTGGTCTTCTTGGAATACGATCACAGGTGAGGTGGAGACAGGACCGGCGGTTGTATGAAACTGCTTGATTTTAGATCATAACAGACAACTGATGCGGAGACGCGGAGACTTATGTTATTTATCCAGGTTGGCCACCCGCTAGTCCCTATCTTGCAGATTGATAAATGCTGACAAAGACCTCATGGAACCAGCTCTGGGAGGCAGTTATGCGATTGTGGCGTCTGTAGTCCGAGGTTTTATCCCCTCAGCCGCTGAAATGTCGTCTTATGTGAGAATTGCCCAAACAGGCTTACCGTCGAGGCTCCTCTATAGGTAAAAAATTATACAAGGCATAATATCACAAGGATCGGTAATAGTGCGTGCGTTAGGGCTGACTACATTGCTTCACGAATCCTTCGAAGGATTGCGGGCCTGCACTCTTGACTCTACAGGCCAACATGACGCCAGGGAACAGTGCATTTGTACAAGGCCTGAGATAACTGGAACAGCGAGTATTTCACGCTATGCCCACATGACACTTCAAGGTCTTGGACGAAGACCACATAATGCTTCTTGACCACGTTTCATGCGACAACGAACTACTTTTGAGGCAGAAGATAGTCATTTGGTCAAAGAGGTGTCGAGCTCTTAAAATGACGCCAATAGATATGGCTTCTAAATACTGGTCTAATATAATTACTCTCTTCCCATTGCATGCTCGATCTCTCTAAGTGCAGCAAGAACCTTCTCATCATATTGTCTTCGTCCAACGATCTGCAGACTGATTGGCATACCAGCAAATTTCTCCGGGTCGTACTGGTCGTACACGAACTTATCCTCATCGTTCTTGGGAACGTAGTTGGCATCTTTTAGATCTTTAGAAGGATCAACTGTTGTCACTGGAAAAACTGCTGCTGGGCTGTGGTACAGTTAGTAAGTCATTTAAGCCTCCAAGGTAATCGACTTACTAGTCCAGGAGGTTCCATTGAGCAGTATAACCCCAGTAGCGTGACTGTTCATGGGGAGATGCTGCTCCGAAATAAGGCGGACACAAAATGACATCAACTTCTCTACCGTCATCTTTGCTTGTGTAGGACCAGGCGCGAGCATAAGCAGCGCGGTATTCGTCGCGCTTAGTGCAAAGCTGGATCAAGAGTTAGAGGGTGCTTGTCTGAATTCACAAGATTACACTCACCTTCCACAACTCGTGCATGTTCAGGTTCTTCACGCTTGGCTGTTCTATAATGAACTTAGTCAAAGGGAGCACAGGCTCTCCAGCTGCTTCGAGAAGATCCAGGGCTTCCTTTCCTCCATCGGGCCAGTACAACGCTGAGAGTATTTCCCAGCCCGTTCGATGATCCAAAGGCTCGCAGTCCCAGTCTACGATTTGATGACCAGCTTTGCGACAAGCTTCGGCCACTTCTCTCAAAGCTCTGGTCATTGGTGGATGGGGCTGTACGACACCGTCCCACCATTGAATGGCAATCTTCAGAGGTCGGTCGAAGTTGTATGGTGTCCACTCCTTGACAGTGATGGAAGGATCGAGGAGCCATGGTTTGGATGCCAGGGCTACCTTCATGAAAAGCTCAAGTGACTCGCGGTCCACGGTCATCGGGCCTGCTGTTGAAGAAATGGTCTCTTTTCCGGCCATAATTGATCGTGCACCCATGGATGAGATTCGCTTGAGAGTCGGCCTGTGATCATATCAGTATAAATAGACGCCAAATGCAAATAGAGCTGAGCGGAGCTCACTTGAAACCATAAATTCCATTATGGGCCGCTGGGCAACGAATACTGCCACCAATATCACCACCAACGCCCTGTTCATGTTAGCTAAAGACATTCTTGATGGAAAGGCCGCTTACCATGATACTTCCTCGAAATCCAAGAAGGGCCCCTTCGCCTCCACTACTACCGCCAGACGTCAAATCGCGGTTGTATGGGTTTACAGTTCGTCCGTATATGGTGCTGGAAGTTTCAAGATGCATGATCGTCTGAGGTTGTGTGGTTCGTACGTAAAATACACAGCCTTCGTCGTAAAAACCGTCGTAAAGGAGATTAGATCCATGGGCCTTGTTGATCCACGCTACAAAAGACGCATGGGTCGTGACATTCTCCCCAACCATGCCATGATGTTCTTTGGCTGAAATAGGCAAACCAAAGAGCATGCCTTTGGGCTCAGGTAGCGAATCGAGGTATTTAGCACGTTTAATAGCTTCGTCCCACATCAGAGTGACTACACAGTTGGTCTACCAGCGCCATCGTTAGAACCATGATCGTTGTTGATAGAGTTCACTTACCGCAACTTGAGCTAACGCAGCTCTCCGCAAGAACGCACGAGTGACTTCCTCGACCTTGATTTCTCTCTTGCGAAGGACGTCTAGAAGTTCAATGACAGAGTACTTTTCGGTGATCTCTATCTCACGTGCAGTCAGGACTGCTTTGGGGAGGTCTTGCGAGTTGAGAGGAAGATCATCAGGGATGCCTTGCAGCTTGGGCTCGACCTTGGCAAGGCCAATATCACGTTGTTGCAGTGCTGCTGCTACTGTTTCTTTGTAGCTTGCCATCTTGTCTAAGTTGATCTATGACAATCTTATCAAATATTAGCCTACCTGGTCCAATATTAAAAAGTCAAGTTTGGGAGTTTGTGCTTACAATGAAATGTCTGTGAAGATGTCTAGTTGAAGTGCGAGAGTCGGAGGTCTTTATCACGCAGTCTCTCAAAGTCCTGATAAGGGTCTCCGAAAGTCATCCTGTCATGCGGGGTTACGGTTGTAGATCGCCCGCGGCTTATCTTTGTGGAAGGCCGAGGCGACCGACGATATCCAACCGCTAGACCCCGCAATCCAACGCCCTTTATTATGTCAAGTGACACGGTGAATCAGTAGCCAAGACTCGTGACAATGTATGTATGTTATGTTGAGCTCAGTAGTAGCGATGTCCCCGGTGCCGCGATTTCATATACGACAGAAAGACTAAAATGCTACCCCAAAGCGTGTGCAGCCACCAGAATTACTACCAGGGACTCTTAAAGTAACGGTATCCAGAAGGTATTTGTTCTATCCACACCCCCTCCTGTTATTGTCGACTCCTCCTCCTCCTCCTCCTCCCCCGCTCCTTATGTGTAACAATAAGCAGACAGTCACGGGACTCCGCGTTGTTTTAGCATTTTCTTAGTCTGATGTCATTTTCTCACGCGTTTCTCACGCGTCTCGAGGCAGAAGCATCGGCTATAAAGCAGCCTTTTGCTTCCCATATAGTCTATCCTTTCCTTCTCTCTTTCCCATCAAACCTGGCCCGACCCACGTAAACCAGACAATCAACATTATCTCCTCAGTTAATACTGTAATTTTGCGCGCTCTTTCCCTAAACCTTTTACGTACTTCCTCCTTTCAATACACTATGTTCAACCAAATCCCCCCGTCTCACTCTAGTCAATGCATTGCCAGCAGCAATGGAGAGCCGGTTTATGACTGTAGCTTTTTCGCTACACTCAACCCGGCAGACGTATCCTTTTCTCTCGAACCAGACATGTATCAAAATCCTGGTCCTGTCAATGCCGGAGAAAGATCCCCAAAGTCGGACCAGAACTTTCCGGCTGACATGGCATTGACCCTGGACCCCTCGTGAGTCAAATATCCCCTCATACTAGATTCCTGTGAAGGTTCTGTGAGAAGACGGTGTTACAAAATAACAAGAATTATTGAATATGCTACCTTCTACCTTCTACCGACAGAAACAATATGAACGGAGACGGCCGAGCATTCCTCGGCGTTATAAGACTCGAGCCAACTGCCCTGGACATCTCGAAGTCCACCACATAAAGCACCGCTGATCGCGTCCAGTCCGAGTAGACTATCGTAGTGTCTACAAGAGAGCTTAGAAGGATAGCAACTTGCAGAATGCAATAAGAGCAAAAAAATAGGGCAGTCAGGTAATTCCGTGGTGATTTTGCTTCTTCAGAAACAGGTCACTGCGTAGCTCTCGCCTCTTCAAGGCGATTGTCTCCGCCTTGCTCGGCGTTTTTCGCTTCAGGTCGACGCGATCCATAGAAACAGCTCAGCCATGGGAGGTGATGGTACGTTGGGTAACTAACGATACTGTTTGAAGACTTGGCACTGGTGGAAATGACATGAACCAATGTCAGCTAGACCGGGGTGCAGATGCAACCTCAATGAATGGTGATTACTCGGCAACTTTCGACTTCAACCAACAGTTCAACCCACAGTTATACCAGCACTTCAACCCACATCCACAGTTATACCAACAGTTCAATGAACAATCTGACAACGGATCTGGCTACCAAGGCGAAAATGCTATTGAAACTTCTCAGTAAGTCGTCGTTGCGAACTACCCTGATCTCCAAGCGGCATGCTAACCTCCCTATCGTGGCCGTATGCTTGAGGATGTAGACTCAACACAGCCGAGCAAAAATTCGTGCAACCAGAATTTGGTTAAGAATCAGTGCACCATTTGCAAGACAACATTCACCAGAAGAGACAACCTGCAACGACATGTCCGGACAGTCGGCTGCAAAGCGAAGTAGAATCAGAAGACATTCATTGAAGAATAGTGTATACTCTCTCGCATGGCAGTCGGCCCGTAAATTAAGGCCAAGGGATGCATAAATCGCTAGGGGAGTTACCGCGATCATAGCGGCCATGGCTTAGCGTATAAACAAAGCCTAGGGAGCCTTGGAGGGTTTCAAGGGCAGTGTTTTAAAGACGGAATGACCTTGTTAAGAAGAGGATCGGGCTGTGGAATGGAGGGAGATAGATTGAAGATCATCATCAATACATGGTTTTGAACACAAGTTTCGGATGATGGGGGACGGGAAGCGAAACGTACGTTTATCACATTTTGTACCTTACACAGTTGGGAACTGCAGTGAGAGCCACGGAGCCCGTGTTTATGCCGTTACACAAATTAGGGACTGTTTCCTTGAAATAATCATTTCATCTCTTTTTCTCAGTTGGATAATTCGTTTGCAATTTCTACTGTAGCACATCATGTAACATGAATGGATTAATCCGGATCAGCGGACCGGATTCGCACAATGTATAAAGACAGGTAGGTCCCACTACAACTCGTCCCTAACTTCATCCTTTGGCTGATCCTCTTTAATAGCATTGGCTGGATCAACGAAAGAGTCCCCATAAGCGTCATTCGGGTTATCTCCAACACAATGATGGCACCAGAAAAGATTCTTTGGGTCGTGCGCCTTCTTGACAGCCAGCAACTGCCCATAGGTCTTCTCGCCCCAGTACCTTTTAGTCCAATTATGCATCACATAAGAGCTCTCGGAGAAGTAGCTGTTTGGTCCAAGCTTATATATCGTTTCATTGGCCTGCTGCGTCGTCAAGGTGCGTGCATTCCACAACATAAGCGCCGAGCGAAAGCCCTTTGAGATGGCTGTGTCTTTTGGCTGCAAGCTGCCTAGATTGCCCGTAATTGACGTGTAGAGATAGTGGAAGCCGCAACGATAACCCAATGGATCCGGTGATGTCCGGTCAGGAGTCTTTAGTGTCTTGACGCAAATGTCCAACACGTCCATCATGGTCGAGGCGAACTTTGTCTCCATCATCTGTCGTGAAACAAGGACTGAGTTTTGAGAGCCAGTGGCTGCGTCAGAGGGCGGACTTGAAGGCGGCAGCGGATTCGTGGCGGTGAGTGAAAATTTGTTGGCAGGCATAGAGAGAAGGTATTTATAAGCCGACTCATAGTTGTCCTCCTGCGCGGTGTCATTCTTCAAGACGTCTTTGAGACCATCGCGGAACAGCTTGTAGTCCTTTTCTGTCTGGCCACCAGCATAGAAGTACTCAAAGTTAAAGTTCCAAGTGACTTTACAGAGGTCACCGTCCTTGTAGTCGGCGGTATTGATGAAGAAGGCGGGCTGTGTGCTAACCTTGTGGTTGAGCTTCAGCTGCCATGCGGTAAAGCGATCCCACATGTCACGCAGCCACTCATAACCAAAATCCCGCGAGTCTGGGCAGAAATTGCCATGCTGGGAGATGAAAACACGGCTAAGGCCTCCATGAGGCACCTTATGAGCGCGTATTGTCATGGAGAGGATAATTCCCCAGACACCACCACCGCCACCTCGCATGGCCCAGAAGAGCTGCGGATTCTGGCTGCGACTGGCGATCTTCCTGTGAACAACAGCATTGCCGTAGGCGTCGCTGCCAACCTGCAGAACTTCAATCTCCAGTAGGTTATCAACACCGAGACCCATGGATGGCGCAAAAGGACCATGGCCACCACCGAGATGGAAACCAACCATGCCGACGGTAGAGCACCAGCCCGACGCGATAACGCGATCATGCTTGGACGAGAAGTGGTGCATCTCAGCGAAGATGGAGCCAGCGCCAAAGCGGAATGCTCCAGCAGGTGCGACAGTAGGGTCTTGGTCCCAGTGAGGCATAAATGACTTCTCCTTCAGCAATATCGTACGGATGAGTATACCACCAGTTGGGCATGAGTTACGGCTGTTGTACTCATGGCCTGTGCCAGCAGTTGCAATACAGAGTCGATGCTGTGCGGCAAATGTAAGGGCAGCAGCGATATGACGCTCGTTGAGTGGGAAGACGACGATAAACGGGTTCCAATTGCGGTATTCGTTCTGATGAAGTGCTGCTTTGCACATCTCCGATGCGTCATTCCATGCGATAACGTCTCCAGATGCACTGAAGCAAGGGCGATGCATCTCGTCAATGTCCTCGTAGTAGTATAGTGCTTTCAGTCCCTCCCCACCTAGACCATAAAACGACTGGTTCTTGATAGAACCCATTGGTACTGGCGCTGGTTGCGGTTGCGGGTAGCTGCTCCATTGAAGTCCAAGGCGTGGTACTGTAGGGTCTAGCGCCTGCTCAAGGTCGAGGATGGCTGTCTTGGTGGGCCAGCAGCTAGAGTCTTCAGGTGAGCACCAGTTATGACCACCGTTGGATGGCACTGAGGGTAGGGCGCCAGCAGGCTGTGTTTCTGTGGAATCAGCCGGGTCACAGGAGCCAACACCGCACATGTCATTCTCAGGACTGCATGAATAGCGACAGGAGGCGCTGCATGGGTTGCATCGTCCCATCGCCCATTGTACATGTTGCGTGCTTTTCTTGTCTCCTGCCAACTGGTTTGGTGCACCGCAATCCAATGTCGCGTAAGAGTATACAGGTTGATATTGAAACTTGAAGTGGCAGTTGATAAAAGTACCGCTGGCGTCGGAGAGGAGCAACCGGCTACGATCTTCCTGGGAGTGCAATACGGAGTAACGCTCAATGCCACGGCTGGGGTAGTTTGGCCAGTCCAGTGATGCCTGGCCGTCAGCAGTAAAGTTCCATCGTGCGAGGCCCTTTTCATAGTGTTTGGATACCTGGATCGAGCGCCATGAGCCCAGCAGCTTGGGTGGTGATCCAGCAATGCCAAGTTGGGAATGGCTTATATACCTGGACTTGGAGTTGGAATCAGCCGTGGTCTTGGACTTGGTAGCCTTGCTGTCATCCGCCGAGATGGTATCCGGTGAAAAAGAACAACCTTTTGCTGACGCCTTGCAGCGGAACATGAGAAAGTTGCCGCAACCAGGCATATCCATAGCAGTGAAGAAGCTTCCCGGCGCCGGCGCCCCAGTGTGGTTACATGCCAGAAAAGCTGCTTCAAGCTCGCCAATGTCCGGCAACCGCTGTACCAGACACTCCTCTAGGTGAGAATCGTCTTTGCCACATCGTAGTACCAGCTCCCCTGGTCCACGCCGCTCATATTTGCACCTCTGGGGATACGGACTGTCTGTGGTAACAGTCATGGTGTTATCAGTGAAGGTCTGTGCAAACTCGAACTTGCCAGAACCCAGCTGCTCGGCTCCAAACGAGCGCCAGGTGCCCTTCCAGGGGGAGATGTTATCGCTATCCACAAAGGCTGGCACAGCAAAATCCAGCATTCGAATGCTTGCATCTCCATCGCTGCTGTCATTATCACTGTCACTCTCCGTTGATGGTGCATTATCAGGGTCCAGCTCGACAGTGCTTTCCAGCTGTACTGGTGGACATCTATCCCAATCCGTGCCGCAAGCAAAGCACGTGTCGATACAATCACTCGACATACGTGGAACACTTGCCAAATCTGTCCCTTTCCAACCCACTGTTGCCAGGTATGCGCACTGCACACAGCGAGTGGTAATGGTCGGCTCAATATCTTGCATCGGCTTTGGCGACTTTAGCTGCTTTTGTAAAGCTGTGTTTGCGTTGAACTCGTTGGCTAACACAAACGCTGTGCGGAAGTACGCCTCCTGCGACAGCCTGAAGGCTTCGCCATCGGCACCAGGAATTACCGCACAGGTGCCATGCTTCACCCATTCAGACAGGATAAAGCACGGTACTGTGTTCTCGAACTTTGGATTTGTGGGCCAGAAGTATTGGAGCAAGTCCTTAAAGGTCGTGACAATCGTCTCATCGAACTCCTCACCATTAAGACATCCATAAGGCTGATTCTTGGCGCCTTTGCCGCCGGCTGAACTAGGCCACAATCCGTGTAGAGTAGTGTTGGCGGAGTCTCTGCTGAAGGTATTGACTTGAAGCGATAGCGTGTAGGCATCAACGGGCAGTAGTCCGGATGGGTAGTCTGATGTGGTGCACAGTGGGAAAGGCGGCGGTTTCTGCTCCTTCCCGCCGTTTTTGTCGGGCCTGGTACAGCCAGACTTCCATTTGAGGTTGCATGTTTCTGGATGAAAGTTGAGCGTGTTGATTCTTCGCACTAGGATTGGGTTGGAGGAACAAGCGTCTGATCTCCCGGAGCATGAAGCACTGACTAGGCAGACCAGGGCCATCACCAGCGCAAGTTGGGCATTCCAAGTCATGTCTGCTTGGAGAGCACACTAGTATGCAGTTATTTCTTAATGTAACGTGCCGTTGTTATGCTTGTTATATCTGGGTGGTGTCTGGAGTAGGAGCTTGAGGATGGACAGGTAGAGTCTATATATATATTCCGTATGCATCCTATATACTCGATATGTGTCTTGCGCAACGGCAACCTCGATCCGTCCGGCTACGGAGAGGACCCCTACGGGCCTCCATCACTTCTTCCTACATCTGCATCATGCTAGGTAATGGTTCACCAGCAGCTGAAGTTAGGGAGCGGTATCAGCTCGCCACAGTTGATATGGCGTTCCCATATAGTCAGCATTTCAGTCTAAATAGCAATAGTATGTGCCACAAACGAGACTTTCCAGTTAGCGTGTCCACCAAAAAAGTGCATACAAAACCTTCCACTAAGACAGTCTTTCCATCAGCCCACCATAATGGACTTGTTGCAGCCATACTGGCCGTGTTTCAATTCAGATGCCGTCGGGATAATGGTCTGGGCTCTAGCCACCCATTCCTAGTGCAGTGCGGCTGAGGCGTTAGATTCCTCAGATAAGACACGTACTATCCGACCATTGACCCAACCAAACCCCTCATCACTCATTTAGCCTGTACCGCAATTGGTCTATCAAGCAGTGTCCCAAGTAACTATAAGGCATGCAGGGTCTGCGGTACCTTTCAAGCCAATCTGCAACTTGGAGGCGAGCGTTAAGCTGTATTTATTTTCGCAATATTACAGTGTTTGGAGTGTGCACCTGAACTGCGGGGATAGTTCCACACGTCTTACCACTTCTTAGAAGTCATTAGTGAACTCTCTTCCCAATCTATTGCGGCCTATGGTGAGATGGTGCCGTGTATCCGGTGTAGGGCCTCGGCCAACCTTCCTCTCTGGCACTTCAGCTCACCATAAGTATGTGAATTAAATTGAGACCAGTGATCAGCTGCTAAGACATCCTGATCACTCCTGCAAAGTAAAGACAAGGCTTAGAAACTAGTTCTAAATCGGATGCATTAACAGTGTTTGTCACATACCTTGTCTACTTACCAGCAAGCTGAAAAGAAGTAGAAAGTCGGCAGCCTCTCTAAATGCATACTAATAAGTTGTGATGTTTTAAGCTCATAAATGCGCTCCATGGCATTGAAGCATAAACAGTACGGAATAGGCCAATTGCGCTTGTTACAAAAACAAGGCTCCATACAATCGAATTAGACACTTTACTCATTCTTACGATTTGGCAATTGACGAGACATCTATCATTGGTTGCTCTATAGTCCCAATGAACACGGGCAATGATTAATCTATCTATCCTCTCATCATCGCCTCGTATCTATCTCGTCTATAATCGTCTTCATCGTCGCTATCAGAATCTGACGACACCAGAGACTCATCCTGCCTCTCCAGCTCATTTAGAGCTATATCGTCTCCCCCTAGCTTGGTGTAGGCCATCCTCTGCCTCCAGGTCTTATACTTCCTAATTCCAAATATGACTGCAAGCACAAATGCTGATATCGTGACAACCATTATGCCCAATGATCTCCATAACCTCCAACCTCTGATACAGCAGGGATACCACGCCATGAAGACACTGACGCCCCATTCTTTCCAGCCCATCTTTCGTGGGTGGTCTCGTACGAGGCCCTTGCGAACAAGATGCTTAAAGCGCGGACCATTTGGACCAGAGTTGAAGCGCTTGAGGCCAAAGTTTGGAACTGTTTCCTGACGAGGATCGGAGTCTGGGTATCTGATATCTCCCCAATGACCAATAAAGTCAAACCACGAGGTCAAGTTCTGAGCAGGTTCTGTGGCGGATGGTTGTAAAGGCGAGATTATCGGTGTAATGGTGAAGGTAACGGGATTAAAACGGTAGAAGTAGGCTGACAGGACTGGATCCCATATTTTGCCCTCATCGCAGTAGTCGAACATGGCTGCATTGTGTATTTGATGCCTGTATGATGATGAGTATTAACTGCATGCTAGTGTGAAAGATTGGCTTACCCTCTGGCTGGATAGTTGGCATGCGAACCAGCGGCGCTATATACCACAGGCTGTTTCTTAAGTTAGTGGACATTGCGAATATGTGATAATGGCCTTGGTTCACGTACTCTGCCTTCGGTGATGTTAATACTTGAGTCCTCCCACTTGAAGCCAACACCATCAACATGTTGGCTGTAGTACACACCGATAGGGGTACCGTTGTGAAACCTGACCATGTTGTGTTCCCTGGGAAGAAGCGTCAGTTTAATATCTACCACCACTGCAGACTTTACTAACCAATCTCCAACATGGTTGCCAAAGTGCATCCCAGATGACAAGTTCTCATCTCCAACCAAGTGATTTATGGGCTCCAGGACTTGTGTGATATTTGGTCCCTCGTTGAATGAATAGAAATAAAAGTAGAAAGCGTCGACGTCAATGTCGCTCTTTTCCACCAAAATCACGGCGCAGGGCACAGAATCGTGAATTCGTCCCTGAGCATCAGGTGCCTCGCCCAAGATCCATGATGGATATGTCATAGGGTCCTCCTTGGAAGTGAGAGCAACTTCTTCACCACCATAGTCATTGAGATCCCCAAGATTCTCTAGCTCAAGTGAAGATGGGCCGCTGATTGGCTGTCCATCAAGTTTGGGGATCGTGTTGGAGACGTGAGCTGCGAGATCGCTCGGCATGAAGCGGTCTTCCGAGTGAAGCCATACTAATGGCGCTGCGATATTTATCAATCTTGTTGAACAAAGAATACGCGATGTAACTCACCATGGTTAGCAACATAGTCAGGACATCGGTTTAGGCCCGAAGCTTCCGAGATAGTAAAGATGCTGACAAGACTGAGTAGTAACAGCTGTTTCTGAGCAGCCATTTGAATCAACGCGCCCCCGAACATGCCAATACCGTCCTGTGAAACAGGATCTTTGATGTTTGTGACTTGTTGTCAAGAAGCAGACAGATCTAAACCCGATCCGATGGGAGATACCAGGGCCAAAATGCTTATTCAGCATCGGGATCTTCGGCTGAAATACGTCGCGTTGATTGGTGGTATCGTATCAAGACCTCCACTTGCAAGTCTTGGTGGACACTCATGGCCAGGAATGAAAACTGAGATAAGAACAAGTCTCGAGGGAGATTCCTCATGACGCGTAGACAGACAAAGAAAAGGATATACAATACCACAGGAGAACGGTCAAGAAATGATTTCAAGCTTATATTTTCGGAAGTGATATTTATATATTTCAAGAATGTTGCAACCACAAAGACTGGGAGCAAATCCACACAATTGATGCAATGAATAGCTAGTGATTCATAAAAATAATGCTCAAAATTCATAAATCGGGGTTTTTAACAACTACTCTACACCAAATATAGATTCGTAATTATAGTTCGCTTCCAGTAATAAGATCCATCTCATTCAGCGGCACCGTCTTGGTTCTGAAAACCAACTTGTGACCAATGACCATGACGAGGAATAAGATCAAGCTGATGTAGTTCGTAAAGAATTTGCTAGTGTCCCACTCAATGAACACTTCAAAACCGCTAGTGACTATGATCAAAGTGCTGAAAAACAATCCATACCAAGATAGATATGGCTGAAATGGGGCGACATACGGCAGGCTTGTACGAGGTATGCCTTGGAGCGAAAGAGCCTTCATAAATCGGATATGACAGAGTGAAATGATAGCCCAGGCGATGAATCCTGCAACAGAAGTAATGCTCAGGAACCAGTTGAACACAACAGTGCCGTTGTTTGATAGGTTGAGGAATGACAAGAACCCAACCGCTGCGCAGACACCGACAGCATTGTATGGCGTTCCGAATCGGTTTGTCTTTTTCAAAAACTTGGGTGCATGGCCCGAGTCGGCAAGAGAGATGAGAATTCGGCTGCTTGAATATACATCCGAGTTGGCAGCAGTCAAAACAGCAGTTAATAGTACTGCATTGATAATTGATGGAAGAATAGGAACCCCGGCAAGCTGGGCGACGATGACCAGAGGTGATGCTGAGGCGTCCTGCGATTCACTGAGGAGACCCTTTTCGGTTGAGGGAATATTCAGACCAAGAAAGAAGACGGTGGCGATAAATATGGAAAACACTCCCCAAAAGGTCCAGCGCATCGCTGAAGGAATCGTCTTCCGGGGATCTTTCGTTTCGCCTGCTCCAATAGCCACCAACTCGGACCCCTGATAGCTGAAGCCTGCGGTAATCAAAACTGACCAAAAGCCAACAAATCGTCCAATATCACCTTCGACGATATGCTCGTTGAACGCGCCAGGGTCCTTCCAGTACTTGAATCCGAGATAACCCTGGTCTCCAACGCCCGCGTTGACGCATATTGAAAAGACGATAAAGCCGATGATGGTGATGACTTTGATGCTAGAGAACCACATTTCGAATTCTCCAAACCAACGAACAGGCATGAAATTGGCTGCAGTGAATAGGACCCAAAACACAGTGATCCAGATCCCGATACTTATGTTCTTCTCCCAATATTGAATAATCAAGCCAGCCGCTGTCAGTTCAAGAGCAAAAGTGATTGACCAGCTGAACCAATAGATCCAGCCCATAGCGAAGCCAAACGTGGGATCGAGGAACCGCGTCGCATATGTGGTAAAGGCGCCTGCCACAGGGATATATGCTGCCATTTCACCGAGCGCTGTCATAACGGAGAACAAGAGTGTCCCAACAAAGACAAAGGCAATGAGAAGCGATACGGGACCAGCTGTTGCCAGGGCATTTCCTGTTCCAATGAAAAGGCCTGTGCCGACGGCAGCGCCTATGGCGATGAACTGGAGATGGCGACCATGAAGAGCTCTTTCGAGTTCTGTACCTGTGTTCTCGGGACCATCTTGGAGAGACTTGGTTGAGGGCGCTGACTCGTTAACCTCGTGTTGAGGATCCGGTTTAATATGCAAGTCCATGTTGATCTAGGCACTGAGGTCTATGCCAAACTGAAGACAGGAGATCAAAAGAAGAAGCGGGATGAACGACTTTTTTATTCGTTTTGGCCCGAACTACATAGTGAGACCAAGGCCTATTGGCATGTAAAGGGGATTGTGTCCAGAGAATTTTAATATTTGGAAGTACTTGACAATTTGTCGTTGTAAGGCGGATATGGTGGAGCCAACCAAGCTCGATTGCGATTACCATTAGATAATAGCTTGTCAAACTCGTTGATGTTTTCTTTTACCCCAGATGTAACAATATGGCCTTCCGGAGAGCCACATCCCGTCTTGTTCGCTGGTTCATGCATCTCGATTTTCTGGTGTTGATCTAGTTTCGATAGTCACGCCTTGGCAGAACATATGAGCCGAGCAATGCTTGCAAGTGGATTTAATACTAGTCCACGATAAATTTCACAGTCCAAGGTGCGTTCAACAGGTTGTTTTCTAGGTAAGAGAAATTGATTTGACTGCATCATGTCTTGCTAGGGCGGATGTCGAGACTGGGCGTAGTGGGTCTGGTCTCTGAAAGGCGGAGGCTAGAAATCTGTCACCATCGACACCTTCTGTTTATGGTAATTTTTGCACTGTCATACATTACAAATTTTTCATATGAAAGACATGATACTTTGGCTGGTAGAAGCAATCATTAGCTTTGTCAACTAAAGACGCTGTGCGACGAACCACAACTACAAAACTTTTGTAGAGGACTTGTGAACTCCATGACTATTATATCAAATCCTTCTTGGCGGGGATGGTTCCCCGTTAGTTCCAAAATCCTACTCGAATGATATAGACATATATCGAAACGTAGCGGCACTAATTGGATGATCAACTTGCCCAGCCATTAGTCCAGTGTTACCCTATTGTCGTCTGGTTGCGGTCAAGATCAGGATCCCACCAGACTGTCACACAAGCGAGACTGTTATTAATTAACGTCAGATTGTGCATGAAAATTCGCCAGGACTGCTGGGAGCATAGGAGACGAGATTAGTAGGTCAGTCTGGACCATGTTCTTGGGCGATTATCGTCATAACGACACCAAGCCGAGGACTTTGGACAAGCCAGCGTAACAGATATAAGCGGGTCTGCCGAGCCAATAATGACCAAGTCTTCTGCCCACCGCCGCTGGTCAAATCATCAACGGACACAACGAAGGAGATGTCAACAATGAAGCAAACAGCCACCAACGATGAAAAAAGATGAATCAAGACTCATTCTACGTCTCAAAGGCAAAAAGCAATGCGACCGAAGGGAATCGAACCCCTCTCTAACGCTTGGAAGGCGTTAATGCTAACCACTACACCACGGTCGCCGTGGTATTGATGTCGAGACGTGTCTCTAACAGAGATTGTACCCAACGTATCATTCAGCTATCCACAGCTGGTACTCATCTTTGATGTCCCATCTCTAGACGAGAGCTTAGTCTCAAACTGCTGTAGTAAGTAGCTTGGACTGAAGTTGGTATATTGATAAAGCGAAATGGCCGGTCTTCTTTGGTCGATATGAGTTGACTAGTCATCTCCCAAGAGCGAGTACTCTAACACTGCTCAGAGCCCAGACTCTTCTTTTCTTCTTCTGCTGATCTTGTGATATATCTCAATGTCTTACGGAAGAACTCGCTCCGCAATTCCCCAGTCGACATGAATTGAGTTTGAGAAACTTTGTTTCGCCTTAATTACACGAAGTCATCTGCACAAAATGAGATTGAAACTGAACATGTCATAAGGAAATTATATTTTGACCATGTCGGTGCTCAAAGTGCATAAGACTCTTATTCTCAGTGCCGGGTTGTAGAAAATATTTATGTCAACAAGTTCAATATGTACAGTGAATGGCGGTATCTTGAGGCCAAACGCATAAGCAGGGGCAACTACTAGTCCAGCTTTGCCCGCAAGAGTTGGCTTAATTACATGTAAGAAGCATCGTAGAAGCCCTTAGAAGCGTAATTCGAAGTCAAAACAGTGGAGATTGAAACAGCAGAGCTCAACTTCTTGGAGAATGAAGCACGGTTACCGGAAGCACCGGCACCTGTGTTGCTGAACTCGTTAAATTGGACATGGGCAGTGTTCTCCTCGCCCTTGTTCCAGATCGACCAACCGGCGGGGTTAATAACAGCGCTCATGCTCGTTTTCTGGAATGTCACACGGGCGTACTGCCTCCAAGGTCGACCGAGGTAGTATGCACCGTTAGCGACGTTGTTGCCGGCAGCAGCGGCGATGTTACAGTTGTTGAAGACGTAGTTGGACATGTTGGAATCGGAGTCACGGCCGTTAGCTACATTCGTTAGCGATACTTCTGAAACCTTATGTTGCTGATCTTACCAGTGATGTAGCCGACTGAGGCAGAGACAACGCGAAGGTCGTTCTTCTCAAACCAGACAGACGCGCGCTGACCAAAGATAAAGTCAGTAGCACCGGCGATCATGCACTTGGAGTATAGCTGGTAACCCTCGTTGGCGAGGAGTGTATCTTGGAATCCGGTGAGAGCGACACCACTACAAGCAAGTCAGAAAGGGTCTCCAATCAATACCGCAGATGGCACTTACTAGTAACCGCTGTCGGCATACGCACTGAGAGCGACAGCCTGGCTGCCCTGTCCATAAGTATTCGCAACATTGACGTTGTATAGCTTGAAGTTTGTAGCCTTGACACGAAGCGTGGCAGTTCCGTCGTTATTAAGTCCATCTGCTTGGCTCTTTTTCGCTGTGATGGTGACCTTGTTGCCAGCATAGCCGCTTGTGTCGGTGGTGTATCCGTACATGGTCAACTGAGCGTTGCGTGCAGGAACTAGAACCTGCTCATTGTAGGTTCCCTGGTCAATGAAGATGCATTGAGTTCCAGAGGCAGTGGTCGAAAGAGAGTCTACCGCAGACTGGATGGTTCCGAATTGGCCTCCCTTCTTGACTGTGATACATCCACTGGGAGCAGTAGTTCGGCTGGCAGCCAGCGCCGCAGTGACGAAGTTGAGAGTTGCAAAGAGCTTCATGATGATGTATGTATAGGAAGGAATTAGGGCAGGCCAATGGTTGATCTAAAGTGACAACGGCAGATGCATTATTTATATATCGTGGCCGTGTGAAAAGCCCCTGGTACTTGCATTTCTTGAGGCATTCTCATGTAGAGAAGAGTGCAGCCCTAAACCTTAAACGCAACGTGGTAGTAATTTTAAATGATTGGTGGAGAAAAGCCATTCATGAGAATACGAAGCCATTTTGTCAAGGATCAGTGTTACCTTGATCTGGGGGTTAGCCTGTTTTCCCCGGAGAGTTAACCTCCGCTGTTGGTTTCAGCCGTTTCAAGCCCATTGCCGTTTCCCCATAGCAGTTGACTCTATTAAGTATAGCAGGGTTATATCGATCGATTTGCTGTCACGTTTGGATCATAAGCAGGGGGTTTTATTTGGGGGATTAATATTTCCCGCATGCACTCCAGTAAATCCGGGGTAGACAAGTTTCGTGGTCCCCCCAATGTGCAATTCCTCCACTAGCTTTTAGCGCTGGGCGGTAGTTTATGCCTTTACGGTCAAATGCATCGTGCTCAAAGTATGAATTGACTTTCTTACGCGTTACAGTTACATTAGCAGACTCCAAGCAGGGGTTGGGATTGGGGGAAACAATTGAGGGGAAAGTAAAAAGAAATGAACAAGGCAAATGCGTCTCACAGTCATTTTATCTTAAGCAAGTAGTTGATAGAGAAGTAAATTGACCTCTGAAGACAGAGTCTTAAGACTATGGAATATTAATCATTCCCCCAAAGCCCAAGGCCACCGCCAATCAGAGAATCTCCATCCAGTCGTCGATATTACATACGTTTCTATCGTGAACTATTTTAGGTCGACATATTCGACAAAGGCACCCATAATACATAAGATCATGAAAGATAATAAGGTAAATATCCACTGCACAGAACAGGCTGCCCACTAAGAAGATAAGAAGTGAAGACGCAGGAGCCCCAATAGCAACGGAGTGGAAATAGAACTTCGAAGCGAAAAGTGCGCGTGCACTCGGTCAGGCACGATGCATTTCTAATAAGGCGTTAGTGTATGCTGATGCTAAAGTTGGGGGTGGGGGGAATACTAACAAAGCAGAGCGAAGGCACCGACGGCAATAAGAGCCAGAACGGGGCGGACGCGGTCACCGCCAGAGACAATGACAACATCATCGTTGGAAGGCTTTCCGTGCTTGCACACAGTAGGCTCGACGTAAGGGTGAGAGTCGAAGGGGCTGTAACCAAGGCAGACGGTGTAAGCCTGCTTGCAGGTCTCGACGATAGCACCGGAAGCGTCACAGCAAGACTTGTAGACAGTAGAGCACTGAGAAGCGCACTGCTCGTCACTCTTGGAGTTGCTGTTGCTGCTGCTGTCACCGCCGGTCTTGGAGTTGGAACCAGAGTTGTTGCCCTTGCCGTTGTAGCCAGTGTCACCCTTGGAGTTGGATCCAGTGTTGTCTCCGTGCTTGCAGACAGTAGGCTTGACGTACGGGGTAACGTCGAAGGGGTTGTATCCAAGGCAGACAGTGTACTCGCTCTTGCAGGTCTCAATGTCGTGGCCGTCAATGGAGCAGCACTCATCGTAGACAGTTGTGCACTGAACACAGCACTCCTCCTCAGAGCCAGAGTTGTTGCCCTTGCCGTTGTAACCGTTGTTACCGTTGTTGCCCTTAGAGTTGGATCCAGAGTTCTCGTACTTGCAAACGGTGGGCTTGACGTAGGGGGTAACATCGAAGGGGTTGTAGCCAAGGCAGACAGTGTACTCGGTCTTGCAGGTCTCAAGGTCGCCCTTGAGGCAGCATGCGTCGTAGGTGGTGGTGCACTTGACACAGCACTCCTCCTCAGAGCCAGAGTTGTAACCGTTGTTGCCAGAGTTGTTGCCCTTGCCGGTGTAACCAGAGTCGTACTTGCAGACAGTAGGCTTGACGTAGGGGGTAACATCGAAGGGGTTGTAGCCAAGGCAGACGCTGTACTCCTTCTTGCAGACCTCGACATCACCGTTCAGGCAGCACTGATCGTAGATGGTGGTGCACTCAACACAGCACTCCTCAACAGTGACCTCGCCCTGGTTGTGACTGTAGCTGTCGTACTGGGAGTTGTAGTAGTCCTTTCCGTGGCTGGTCTCGTACTCCTTGTAGTAAGACTCCTCGTGCTTGCAGACAGTGGGCTTGACGTAGGGGGTAACATCGAAGGGGTTGTAGCCGAGGCAGACAGTGTACTTCTCCTTGCAGACCTCGATATCGGCACCAGGGACAGCACAGCACTGATCGTAGACGGTGTTGCACTCGACGCAACAGTATTCGGCAGTGTAGTAACCCTCGTGGTAAGAAGAAGAAGAGGAAGAAGAGTACGAAGAAGAGTAGTAAGAGCTGTACTTCTCGTAGAAGTAGTGCTCGTCATGCTTGGATTCGTAGTCGATGTAGTACTGCTTCTCATGCTTGCAGACGGTGGGCTTGACAAAAACATCGTGGTAGGGGTTGTAGCCGAGACAGACAGTGTAGGCCTGCTTGCAGACCTCGATATCAGCACCAGGAACGCTGCAGCACTGGTCGTAGACAGTGGTGCACTCGTAAGAGCAGATCTCAGGAGTGTAGCAGCTTCCAGTACCGCAAGTGCACTGGCCACCCCCGTGCTGAGGAGGGTAAGGCTCGTACTTGCAGACAGTGGGCTGAACGTAGGGAACAACGTCCCATGGGTTGTAGCCGAGGCAGACAGTGTAAGACTTCTTGCAGACCTCAATGTCGGCGCCGGGAATGGCACAGCACTCGTCGTAAACGGTGGTGCACTCGTAGCAGCAGACCTCGGGGCTAGCACTCTTGGTGGGCTTGACCATGGTGGTCATGGTGCCGGTCATGGTGGTAGTGTCGCCAGTGACGGTGTCGGGGAGGGCAGTGGTAACAACCGAAGTAGGAACGTTCATCTCGCCAGTGGTAGTGGTGACCTCGAAAGTGGAAGATCCGGGAGTGATCTGGGCGAAGCCAGTGGCACTCATGGCCACGGTCATAAGACCGGACAGAGTGTGGGAGTATCTCATCTTGAAAGACAGATAGAGATCAGGGGAAAGAGAGTGTATTAAGTTGGGTAAAAACAAATTGCAGAAAAGAGTGAATGTCAAGTGGGTTAGTAAAGAATGTCAGTCGCAACCAAGCTGTAAAAGAGTGATGCTGGTTGTGCTGAAGAACTGATTTGGAGGGAAGTTGAGGACCTTCTTATACTCGGTTTTCCCGCCTCAAGGACCACTTTGAGCCCGTATGTGAATGATCGCTCTGGCCCCTTTCCCGCCTCTACAGATAGAGTGGACATGTTTTGGAATCTGGGGAAGGGGGCTTTTGGAATTGGTGAAATTTGATATTTCCCCGGATCAAAGTGCTAGTCTCTAAGGGTCCTTCGAGGGAGGCGGTCAACTCTGACGAGGGATTTACTGCTTGAGAGACTTGCCCCTCGAAAATGTTTCAGTCATGCATACTTTAGCAGTGGCTTTCAGATGCGCTGGCTGCCCTTAACCTCGTATTTGTGCGAAGAATGTGCTAAGATTAGTGTGGCATTAACTACGGATGATTTTATGGTAGCCGGCTTGGCAGACCAGATACTTGGAGTGATAGATGAATGGTCTGGATCAATAAATGGATTTACAGTGGAAATGGAATACCGAGGATCCCTTTTTCTTGGCTTCCAACGGTCAAAAACGCTCTGAGAGAGGAATTCACCGCCAAGGTCACAGGGCTACTCTCATTTTTGCAGCTGAAGGGAGAATGAGACAGTGTCTCGGATCCTCGCTCTAACCCCGATGCCCCCTCAAAGGTTACCCAATTAGAGTCTAAAATGCAATACAACTTCATACCTAAATTGAAAGAAAGCTTGCCGAAGGCCGATGCCCAGACTATTTAGCGGGTTGGTCGAGGTGATCCAGCGTATAAGCTTTGCCGGACCTTGGATTGAAGAAACATGCATCCCTCCAAGACTGAACAAAAGTTCGACAAGGCAATATGTATTCCAGCCATACCATTTGAAAAGACTTACCGCTAGATTATACTGAGACTTGCGGTAATGTCTTTGAATCAATGCATCACGGCCTGGGCAAAGCTTGTCTGTTTCTTCAAGTCATCTGGCTAAGGTCAGGGCTGCAATCATGAAATTATTTTGAGATGAGTCAAAAAGACTCGAGACTCAGTCTCATTACATTAGATTGATGATGAACACATCCCCACGAGCCTATGACTTCCAGTCCTCTTGTCGATCGGGACATCGCGCGGTAATTGGTGGCTCAAGTGGCATTTCGGACGGTCTCATACGATCCCTGAAAATGTTTCACAGCCGCACAAATAAACAACTATGCATTTTTTTAACCTTGAGTACCTTATTCGCTTAGCTCTCTGCATACCAATCCAAATTACAGTTAGATAACACGTATCGCCGCCACCTACGACCTAGTGCAAAATGTACAGATTTACAGAGCTAAACCGTTCGGGATATTTAGACATGGCCCTAAACTCAAATGACCATGATCTATGACTCAGGAGGTATTCCAAGGGGCTCAATTCCTGATATTAGAAAGTATTTTGACGCTTTGTGGCGATTACGGCCATATGCAGTCAGGCGTCAAAGACTTTGTCACGAGAAACAATTCCCTATTGCGATCCACCAGTCTCTTTCCGTAAAGGAGACTGCAAAGGATATATCGGACCACGTCGTTCAACCCTAGAGTCTCGATACCCCCAGCCGCATCTATCATGTTGATAGCTCCTAATACGTGCTTCGCTGCCATTGAATGGTTTCCGCACATGACCTACTCGACATGAGTATCTTGTACCTGTCTACCTGGGAGGAAGTTTACCCACCTCATCAAAGGACAGCACGATAGTCATCGACACAGCTTCTCGTCGCGACTTTGATTCATCAACAAACATGCATTCTTGCACGCCTCGCAGGTAGCGTAGCTTGTACCGTATAGCCATATCAGCGAAGTCGTCCTGTAGCTCAACTAATGACAGATGACGACATGCGGCGAGCAGAAATCCTCGAAGGATGATGGGATCACTGGCAACGAAGGACATCCAGTGGCTTCGTATATCCATGACCTTTTCTTTTAAACCCATTACTACAGGGCAGTAAGATATTTGGGCCGGGAGGACTGTTTGTATGTCTGCAACATGTTTTAGTGTCTATACATTGATACCGGACTGCTACCCTGTGCCTCACTTACAGTGGTCAAAGATGAAATGTTCCAATGACGAAAGATGCTGACGAAATCGACAAATTCCGTCAGGCTGTAAATCACCCGACAAAGTATGTAGGATTGTCATCGACTCGTTCAATCTTGGTTGGGTGTCCTTTGGCCCAGATACGTCCCGAACACCGTTGTTCTCGCGGATCGCTTTGACAATATTATATTCAGCAACATGTCTTCTCCGCGTTTTTGCATGAGCGATGCGAGCAGCATGAGAATGAACTCGACGGGTCGTCTTGGCAGAGGCTCGTTGACCCGGATTGGACACAATGATAAAATTCATAGCTACATCTGTATAATCAGATATCCAGTTATAGATTGTCAAGTCATATTTATTCTTCCAATGCTGTCACAGACAAGATTCATCCTTCAGTCCAATTTGTCAGCGTCCACATCCGCTGGTCTGACATAGCCAAGAAGTGCTCCTACTATATCGAGACTAGCCTGGGTACACTAGACTAGGCACCTTTTGTCCTTTCATGATTGGATATTCAAGGTGCCAGGTACCTTTCTTTACAAATGGTAACTGATCTCATCCCCAACCTCTTCGTACACCAGATCAATGGCTGCAGCGACCTCCTGAGGCAATGGCCCCTCTTCAATTACTTTGAGGTTATCTTCCAGTTGCTCCAAGCTTGAAGCGCCAATAATGACACCATCTCCATGATCCTTCTTCAAAATACTATGGTAAGCTGTCCATCGTAGTGCAGCAGCATGGCCTCCAATGCTGTGCTTGGCCGCTACCTGGAGAGCTTTGTCCACGGCAACTTCAATGGACTGTTTGACATACATGGCAACATATATGCTCCCAACTTTGGTCTATTACGTACAGTGGTCAGTCTTGGACACGCGAACCTCGTCATACTACTCACCAATCCTGAGAACCGCGACATTGGCTCCGGACTTTTGTGCTTCTGAGCAAAAAAGCCAGCCGCACCTGGGCTATAAGCGTAAAAGCCCATGCCGTGCTTACGTAGGAGAGGGATCAATTCCTTCTCTCCACCGCGAACAATTGGGTTATAATGGCCCTGGTAGACGCTCGGCTTAACAAACCCCAATTTCTCACAGATATCGATGGCTTTCTGAACTTCATCTACTCGATAGTTTGAGATGCCCCAGGCCTTTATCTTGCCATCTCGGTGAGCCTGGTCAAGAACCTCAAGAACTGGCTCAAGTGGGTGCACTCGGTCAGGAAGTTGGAGGTAATAGATATTTATTTGGTCGGTTTTGAGGTTTCTCAACGAGTTTTCAATGTCGCGCAACACGGTTTCCCTGGTGTGGCCTTCGAACCAGTCGGCTTTGGTGTCGATTTGGAATCGATCGCCTGCAGAAACAGCCCCAATTCTAGGTTCAGACGTATACGGGGCGCCGGGGGAGTAAACGGCTGCAGTGTCAATTTGGTCGTGGCCATGCTTGGAGAAGACGTTGAGGAATGCATTGACTGCATCCGGGGTGGAGAAGCGTGCCATAGGGTCAACGGAGCTGTCACCAATCTGTATAAGTAGTATGTTAGATTGGGGGAGGCTGGGGCAAAGTTGGGATTCCTCACAGATGCGGCTCCGAGGATCAACTTGATAGGGGCTTTCTTATCCATGATTGACTGTGTTTTCTGTGTGTGAATACAAGAAGAAATAATCTGGAAGAGTATGGTAAGACAACATGTATTGTCATCAACCTGATGGTCTCTTATATATCACGACAAGAATCTAATGCTTAGCAATCGTGTCAAGAATATTCATTCTGCCAAGATTTGCTGTTTCCGAATGTAGAATAACAAGTAATATCTTGCCCGGTAGTCAGTTGGTGAAGCAAATCATGCATCACTTGAAGATTCAAGTAATATTTGCCAAGAATTGCAGTTTCCTTTTGGAGCAAATACAAAATGTGGCGGCACGAAAAGGATCCATCGTGTTTACCGCGTGCTGAGAAGTGAATGTCAACATGACAGCCTCCGGCTAATTAGGTCTTCAAATCAACGAAGAAAAACATACTCGTAATCTCCAGGCGATACTAGCATTACAAATCATCGCAGTTTTCAATTACAAATGGTCATAAATCTGCTACCTTTGCTTGAGTGTGACGAGCGAGATCACTGGCGACTGGTTACCCTGTATTCTTGGAATTGTTCTACGCTAGGCCTGGTTGAGAGTTCTTATCGATAACGAAACTTGCATAATCTTTAGTTGTGCATTTATGCTATGATTATGCAGACTCTTAACCAACATAATTAGCTTCCATCCAACCACCATCTACATAAATCTCCTGTTTGGTCATGAACTTGCTCTCATCTCCCAACAAGAAGGCAATAGAAGCAGCGATCTCTTCAGGCTTAGAGTAACGCTTGATAATTGACGTCAAGTTGTCGTCTTCCGTCATGGTCCACGTCGTACCATTGGGCAAGTGTAGAGGCTGCTTGATCATGTCTGTATCGATGCATCCACTGGAAAATGTTAGCAAATAGTAATAGAAGTTAAACGCTGCTTGACTTACGGGCATAGTAGATTGACTCTAATCGGATTCTTGGGATACTTTGCTCCACCTTCATACGCAGCACTTTGACTCAAGCCGCGGATAGCATTCTTTGAAGCGGCGTAAGCTCCCATGTTAGCTGAAGCGTATTTGACCTGTTGGCTACCACAATTGACAATGCTGCCTCCAGGCTTCATGTTCTTCATCTCGTACTTGATGCAATTAAAAGTGCCGATGACATTGACGTCAAGCATCTCCTTCAACTCCTCAAGGTCAAGATCCTCGATAGGATGGATACTTTTGTTCATCTTGGCTACGTAAATTGTCAGAGCCTTACTTGGCTGTGCATCAAATGGGCTATCTTACCTGCCACATTAGCAGCACCATCTAATTCTCCCCATTTAGCAACTGTGCCCTCGATCCAAGCCTTAACATCCTCAGGCTTGGTAACATCGGTGGGGAAATAAATAACACGGTCCTTGACGTCAGGAATGTCCTGCTCAATACCAGCAATGGCCTTCTCCAGATTCTCCTTGGATGTTGCTGCCATGGACACTTTGGCACCACGAGTAAGAAGGTATCTGGAGAGTGACAAGCCAGTTCCCCGGCTAGCGCCAGAGACAACAATAACCTTGTCTTGGAAAGGGTATGGGTTTGCCATTTTCATAAGATTAGGAGAATGCAAGTGTGGTGACAGATGTTACAGTCAGAAATTGAGGTACAAATCGCACTGCTCAATGCTAGATTATATAGGTAAATCTGCGTTATCTTCCAACAGTAGACCTTTGTGGGTAATGGACAATAGGGATTAGAACAAGCATGGAGGATGGTTACAATTCAGGAAGCCTAGCGGTTGCTAATATCTTGGTATGGAGACAGAATGGGGATTGTGACCCTGGCCGTCTTGATTCAAAGCTCGCAGGATCAGGGAAATGCCTGAATCGCCACAACGTCTCTTTCCTCGATGGGATGTCGCTTCCGTAAAGATGGAATAGATCCTCGTGGGCTACGAAGCTCGCTTGGAAAGTCTACAGCGGGTTTTGCCTCGAAAAGGGGATCTTTCCTTGGTGTCGGGTCAGAAGATCCTTGCCCCGGGAAACAGTAGAGTTGTATTCCTGGGTGGAGGAAGCACTGCAGGGGGCGCCAAGGACTTGGCAATTCAGCCAATACTATTGTCTACATCTTGCGGGTCTTGCATAAGTCGAAACAAACATTGACAGGCCAGTTTTCACTTCTTGAAGTGGGAGATTACGTTCTGAGAGATACCCGTTGAGAGAAAATACGTTGGACTTTGCTTTTTCTGTAACCGTCTCCTAGCGCATACGACAGACAGAAACGGTCGAGCTTAAAGCCGGGCGAACCCGCCCGTGATCGCCTGAGCTTTATTATGAGCCGAGAGTCCATCAATGGAACATGAATAGATTTCTTGTGGATCTCTCGACAAGGATAAGAATCCTATCCTCCTCCGCGAGGATAACCGTGGAGCCGCCTCTTGGGCATATCCACTTATATATGGGTGAGGGAAAAGGAATCCGAGTAACCGAACAAGTAAAATACAAGAGTCGGAAGCATAACTTGTACGTAACCATTGGCAAAAAGAAAAGAAAGCGATACATCATCAACGAAAACAAAAGAACGCATGAGCTGAAAATTGTCAAACACGAATTCAGATTGCCAGGGTATTGATAGAAAAGTGACAAGAAATGTTGAGGATTATCCTGACTGCTTCTGTCGTAAACCATGACCAAGATTCCCCAAGAATCAGAACATAGAATCCTTTACCTTGTAGATCCTCCGGATGAACATCAGCCCTTGTATGTACCTGAACTTCTGAAGCAAGTCTCATTCCACAATCACGGAACAGATCCACTCTCAGGAATAGATCGACCACACCGTTGGATATTATTTCCGAAAAGTTGTCAACAACCTGGGGCTGCATTGTCGTAAGGCCAGGCCAGAAATCCTCCGGTCTTGGCTTGGTTGAAAGCAGGCCACCCACGTCTACAAACTTTATGCTTTCAGTGTGGAAGGTCAGGCAAAAATGAATCAGGAGAGAGGAATAGGAAAGTACTGGTTGGCCTTGACATGATGCTGAGCTGCAACCCAGTGGACCGTTGCAACATGCTTTATGTTTCGAATGGACGGTATGAGCGAATTAGAGAAAAGGACTGGAGAACTTGAACTAGAAAAAGCAAGTCTGCAGTAACGAAAAAGTCCAGTTGGACCGAAAAACCAACGAGAATGCGCGACTGGAAAAGAAAAGAATTTTACTGTCTTATCCTCTAACGTTTGCCAGCTGCACCTCATACGTACGTGGCAACGCTGGAGCATTTCGTGATTAAATCTTGGCTGGAATCGATACCAAGACATGGAACCCTTCTAATCTCTCTTCTAAGCCCCTGGGAAGACATTGCCGAATGGAAGACAATCCTTGAGAAAGTGGAGTCAATGCAGAATTAAACGTATGGAAAACTCCTGACATGCTTCTTTCTTTTTATCCAGAAGCAAATAAGGAATCAAACTGCAGATCTCCCATCTCTTCCCGTAGATTAATTGACGGCTCTCTCCCGATGGAAAAGAAAGAGGGCTGGTTGCTCTTTCGGTTGATTCCAAGTTAAACTTGAAGCAACTCATTTTGTCTTTTACTCTCCAACAACATACGCCCATATACTTTATCTCAACTCGACCCAACCCGAGTGTCCGGCACTATGGAAGTCGATCCGTTTATGATGGAGCCCCCGGAGGACCAGGACAGATGGGATGCTGGAAGTAGCGCTCCAACGCAGATTATTCTGGGAGCTTGTCTCTTCACGTTGGCAACCGTCGTGTACGGTTTACGAATATTGACGAGGGTACGTTTGCAAAAGAATGCCCTTCGTCTCGATGATCGTGAGTTTGTCCCCTTCTGCGATATATGTTTCCAAGACTGATGATTGTTACTAGTTCTCACTGGCGCTTCGTTGGTGGCATGTTGGGCGTTTTATGCATGCACAATGGGCAGTAAGTCAACCAACTTTTAGTGAACCATAGCATACTCACACGAATAGTGGTGGCCCAAGGTGGTTGTGCTACCAACTTTTGGCAAGTCAGGCAATCTCAGTACGAGGACTTGCTCAAGGTATGATCTTCTTTATCGAGCAACTCTATCACGACTAACCTTCTTCAGTGGACTATCCCAGTCAACATCTTCTACATGCTCTCGTCTGATCTTGCCAAAATCTCCCTTCTATTCTTCTACCTCCGCCTCTCGCCCGAACGGAACTTTCGAATGATCCTATACGTATTGATTAGTCTTTTTGGTTTATACGCCCTTATATACGCAATGATCAGTCTCTTTGGCTGCCAACCAATCAAGGCTTCTTGGGATCTTGCTGCCCAGGCGACAGGAAAGTGCGTGGATAAGTTCGGTTTCTTCTTGGCCGCTTCGGTGGCCAATGTCGTTATGGATCTGGTGATCCTGCTTCTTCCCTTGCGAATCGTTATCCCGCTCCAGATTCCACGACGACAGAAGATGTCACTGCTCTTCCTTTTCACCACTGGCGGCTTGTAAGTACCTCTTTCTACGAACAGAATTGCATAGATACTAATGGTTTGCCCAGCGTCATCATTGTTGCCATATACAATTGTGTTCTCACCGTAAAGCTGTTCAGCAGCCCGAATTACACCTGGGGTCTAGCATACGAGCTGTGCTGGATGTATGCGGAATTGACAGGCTGTGTCATTTGCGCCTCCGCCAGTTCTCTCAAACCCTTCTTCAAACGCATTCTACCAGCTCTATTTAGTAGCCACGGTGCCAGCTACGGTCCATCTGGTGCAGCAGGTGGTTCTCACGCCATGGGTAACAGCAGGAGGCAACTAAGCCGCAAGCAAGCAGATGCAATTGAGCTTCAATCTGGAGACGACTCTGAGTCCGGTCGAAAAGTTTTGGACGACGATGAAACCAAGCTGTGGCCTAAGCCTAAAGACAGTTTCGACAATAGTAAAGGTAACCACAAGGTCTTGGTTTCTGCAACAGCTGATGGTAGTGGAGTGGGAAGAAGCAGCTCAAGGTTTCAGAGAAATGGAAAACCAGATGGCATTGAGATAGTTTCGACCACGGAAGTGTTGTACAGTCCCAGGTAAAGTCACATTCTCTGTATGTAATAAGCTTGTCACTTAGAAAAGAACTTGATTGACCTTTCGGAATACAAAGCAAGATTGAGGTTACAGTATAGCTTTTTCTGAAATGTAATTGTACATGTCCATCACCCAGTGAAATTTATATTCGGTTGGCTCATTTTGACCCGAATCGGTGTGCCAGCTGTCAGCTTTAGCATCATAGGCCCTTCCAATAGAAGGTCTCCGGAAGTACAAAGCTTTCTCGAGCAATCTCGTCCTTGGGATTTGAGCTTGAGGCAAGGATAACCACGTAGGTTCCAGCTTCGGCTTTCCACTTGGATACTTCCTGACACCAGAAGGACAAAGAGTATTTATCAAGTGTCAAACCAACAGTTTTGGCTTCATCTGCATCCAGATTTACCTTGCTGAACGCCTTCAACTCCCTAATAGGTCGCTGAATAGAACTGTTGGCGTGGTGGATATACAACTGCACAACCTCAGCTCCAGCGAACGGCCCCTGATTCTTGATATCAACGCTAACTCGCATCTCGTGCTCAGCAGAAGACTTGAACTCCTTGGGTGCTGTGAGATTCGAGTAAACAAACTTTGAGTATGACAATCCGTGGCCGAAGTAAAATAGAGGCTCGCGATCAACCATTTCGTAGTATCGATGGCCGATGAAGACTCCTTCACCATACACAATGTCGTAATCGGCCTTGGAAAAGGTCAGATAAGCTGGAGTATGCTTGATGGATTTGGGGAATGTCAAAGATAGTCGTCCGGATGGGTTGGCTTTTCCAAAGAGAACGTCCGCCATTCCATGACCACACTCCTGGCCACCAAACCAAGCATGCAAAAGTGTAGAAGCCTGCGACACCCATGGCATCTCGATGGGAAGTCCCGATTGGGTAATGATGATCTAGAATGGGTGTCAGTTTGCAAGCTTTGCTAATTATGAGCCTGAAGGGTAAGCTTACAGCATTGGGGTTGGCTTCTAAAACAGCCCCGACCAGTTCGTCAACTCGACCTGGCAAGTTCAAGTGTTTTCGGTCGCTTCCTTCGTACTCGAAATCTGATGAAAGCCCGGTTATAACAATAGGAACATCAACGTTCTTAGCCAGCTCGATAGCGTCTTTGATTCCTTGATCCTCGTCATAGAGCTCGTAGATACCAACGCGTCCAGTGAGTGTTAGTGCAGTACCCACACCACCCGATAAGTTCTCGTTGACCTGGAGAACCTGGAGGTCGAGAACCTGGCCCTTCTGAAACTCTCCTTCGTAGAATCGCTCCATGGAAAGTCGGTTGAAGCATGGAGTTGAGTCCGTCTTGGGTGGCTGACTTGTCCATAGATCAATGACATCCTTCCCATCGATACTCAGTTTACCTTTGCCAGAAGTACTGAAACCGAACTTGAGTCTTCCGGATTCTTGGATTGTGTACTTGGCATGAGCCCTAACGTAGTATTTGGCAGGTATGGTCGAGTGGTAGCTTTCAGGTACGTCGACTAGCTGCTTCTCCGCGATAGTTGAAACAATCGCCTCAGCGTCCTTGTTTTCCTCGGGGTTTTCTCCGAAGATCTCCACATGCCAACCCTCTGTCTTATCATCTGGGGTCCTGTGACCCTTGATAAGTGGACTAAACCTGAAGGCTATATCGGCATCAGTAAGTAAACTTGGGCCTCGACGTTGTGTTTAAACCTACAGTTACATCCTGGAGTGTAAGTGATGTTCTCTTCACCAACTACCTCCTTGATGGCTTCGTACGGGGTAATACCGTAATAAGGCTCAACTTCTGCGCTTCCACCGCCACACAATGAAGGGTTCTTGACATGATCGCCAATAAGTCCGTACTTTAGTTCCTCTGGTTTCTTGATCGGTAATCTTTCCTTTTCGTTCTTCAGGAGTACTATTGACTCCGCAACTAGCTGTCGAATCAAGGCCCGTTGTTCCGGAGTGTCTGACTGAGGTGGTTTCCCAGAAACCTCTCCAGCCTTGACTTTGTTAACGAGATTCAGGACATTCTCGACAGACTGATCAACTGTTGCTTTTGAGACCTTGCGAGAGTTCACGGCGATAGTGAGACGCTTTCCTCTCCAATCTGTTGGCCCAGGCATCTCGAGATCCAGGCCGGCGTTGATGGCTTCTGAGGTGCTATAAGTGCCGAACCAGTCACTCATAACGAGACCCTTGTAACCCCACTCTTCGCGAAGAATCTCCTTCATTAACAATGGATCTTCGCTTACATGAACACCATTGATCTTGTTATATGAAGTCATGATAGTCCAGGGATCTGATCCTCGAAGTGCAAGCTGGAATGGCAGCATATGTAGCTCTCTGAGAGTTCTTTCTGTCATGACCACGTTATCCTCAATACTGTTGTCGGATTGATCATGGGCAGCATAGTGCTTGACACTAGTTCCGACCCCCTGTTCTTGAACACCATTAATGTAGTGTGCGCCTAGAGTACCGCTGAGAAAAGGGTCCTCGCCAAATGCTTCAAAACCACGTCCGATCAATGGCGAGCGCTGAAGACAGAGTGTAGGTGCCAACAGTACATGAACGCCGCGGTACTTGGCCTCTTCGCCTAGGAGACTTCCAATCTTATGAATGAGTTCAGTGTTGAAGGTTGCGCCCATTCCTGTAGCAGATGGTAACATGGGGCTTGGCATCTGGTCATTGCTGTTAAGCGGGTGTATCTCATCAAAGTTGTAGGCCACTTACGCGTGTAAATGATCGACGGCCTCGAATTCCATGAGGTCCATCTGAAGTCTGTTCGTGTTAATTGACTTCACTTCTAACTTATCTTCATCTCTTAGACTTACTATGAGAGCAGGAATACCATGACGATCGAGGCCAGTCATGCGAAACGAGCCTTGACCAGCAAGGAGTTCCACTTTCTCGCTGAGAGTCAGCTGGCTCAAAAGAGCTTTGACGTCCACAAAATCTTTGTTAGCCATTGTTTCTGAGATTTTCTGTTCCCAAATAACGAACTTTGAGGATTACCTGCAGCCCACGCGGTATATAAAAGACCCAAAAAGCTGGATCACTTACCTGTTTTAGCCGTCGGCATTTCGGGCCGCTGGGGTATTCCCCATGTTGTTTGCGGGGATGACAGGGCGACTCTCAACCTGACAGGCTTGGCACTCACGATGATCGAAACGATTCGGGTTTGAGCTGATTTTTGCGGATACTCCGCCTCGTTTGAGTGACATTGTGAAATCTGACAAAGCGTGGAGATTCTCATCTGGGGTGTACACGTAAACCGGACTAGCGTTTACACAGCATTGATCAAGTGAGATTTGTAGTTTTGTTTTGGCGGCCAAGGATACTCGACAGACCAAGGGTAAGATATGCTGTCAAACATGAATGTTGCTAACAAAGGGAATATCATGAAAATCACTAATCGCCACCAACTACGTTGGCTTCTGTCCCGTAACAACCTTGGTGAAAAAACTCCCCCCTGCTCCCTGATTTCCTTCTCAAATCTGGCCGCCAAACCATCAAACACGGATTCAGGAACATCTGCTCCAAGACCTAATCATGTCAGAAGTGTAGAGATTCAAGTGACAATACAGCTTCTTACCCTTTGCACCCTGAATCACACTGGGGATAGTAAGAAGAAAAGGTTGCAACGACATCTCGGCAGCCTCCTCATCGCCCAAAAGCTTACCCATTGGCAACTCAACAGTTTCTACATTGACGTGATCGAGCCCTACGGCCTCGAAGGCCTCCGGAAGTTTCTTTACAAGGTTGGATACCATCCCCATAGCTTTGAACACGCCCGAGAACAGAGCGCAGACTTCCTTCAGAGCTGGGCCTACGTTTGATCTATCTTTCAGATCAAAGTCCATCTCATGTACTTGCAACCATCCTCCTGGTGCAAGTGTGGCTTGGGATTTGACCATTAGCCAGAGTCTAAGACTTGGTAGGATAATTCGTGAGGACTCACAGGCGAGATGCTCAACTGCCTTTTGATATCCCACTTTGGCGGCACCCGGAATAACAAACCTGACGTGCGTCATATCGAAGACTCCAGTGAGCTCTTGACGTGGCGGTTCGCAAAGATCATAAGTCTCGTATCTCAATCCTTCTTCAGGAGGTGGAAGAAATGCCTTCATAACATCTACCCCAGCCAGTCGAGCAGATGGAGGTAATTGCTTCTTCAAGTCACGGAGTAGAGTTCCTGGCAGGTTAGTTAGAAAGGAAGATAGAGACCATCATAGCTCACCATCAGCACATCCGACATCAAGAACTTTGAGTCCTTCTTGGTCTACTGGTACAGGAGCGAAGATGATCTTGTTGTCGATGCATCTTTGAATCCAAGCGTATTGTTTCTGCAATCGTTCTACCTCACTCCTAATCTCCCAGGGATATTCGAAATCGCTCTCGGAGGACATTGTAGAAAGGAAGTAAAGGATGTTCTTGGGTGAGTAAACAACTGGTATGAAGGTAACGGCATCGTTTGAGTGAGTCGGCCATTTTATAGGTGAAAGTGGTATAGAAACCACAATAGACCATCGTACCTAAACAAACAAATAGTCCACTGATGTTAGATGAGTTATGTGTCCGGAGTTGGAAATGTACCCGATTACTCTGAAAGTCTCCGTTGGATCTCAAGTGCAGAGAACCTTGTTTAGTGCTTATCACTCGGCTTACTGTGGGATCCTTGATTTTGTAGTTTCTTACCATTGTTCATTCGAGTCCGGTGGCAGGAATGCCTGGCCCTTAGTGGTAGACAAACTTGGTAGTTCGTCTGGACTCCCCAACGCTCATTCGTGTAAGTACTCGGGCTCGCACTGAGAATGATGCCCCCTTGGGATAATAAGTTTCTTACCGACCGAGGCTGGTTTTGTGAGACGTTCATGAGTACAAGCTTTTTGAGACCACCCAGAAATTTGAGCGAACAGTCATAGCATAGCTCGTTTTCATTCTATAGAAATCACAAATCACCGTACAATTTTCATACAAAAACCACGATTGATATGTTCAACAATATTGATTGTATTATTTGTAGTCAACTGGTGTGCTAACTAAAACAAGTGATGCCACACACGCTTCCACGCAGGGCCATTGGCAAGCTGCTCACGATAAGCATTGATAGTGTCCCAATCATGCTCTCGGCGGCCAGTGTCCAGGTCAATCTCGCTAATCTTCCTCCAGCCCTCTCTCTTCCAGATATATCCGATTATGTAGAACACGATGACGACAGGCATGGCCAGATAGGACTGGAAGAAACCCTCTGCCGTACCAAGAGATCCGTCAATGTTGGTGATGGCTGTATAGAATTGTGCAATGAGGACGATGACGATGATAATAAGTCCAATCCAGGATCCATAAACGCCAAAGACATGCTTAAAGGGAATTTCATCAAGAGTGTGACCATGGTATTTCCAGGCGGATCGGAAGCGAATATGGCACAGGCAGATAGAACCCCAGGTGAACAAAGCAGCCAAACCTGAAAGGGCCTGCAGCCAGATGAAAACGGTAGTACCCTCGCCATTGACACTGATGTAACCGAGGGCACCAATTGCGATGATGGAGACAACAGCGGGAAGAGGGCGTCCAGACTTGTCGATGAAAGAGAAGAACTTGGGAGCGTAGCCCTGTTGCGCCAGAGCGACCAAGGTTCGGCTACCACCGTAAACACAAGATACACCAATAGACAGGACAGAAACAAGGATGATGACGTTCATGAAGGAGTCGTATCCCTTCAGTCCAGCGTTGGACGCGGCAATAACGAAAGGCGAGGCACTAGGGTTGTTGTTTCCAGCGTTGAGTAGTCTCTTGTCGGTTGATGACACGAGGAATCCAACTAGGAGGAGACCAACGACGTAAAAGAGGGTGATACGCCAGAAGACTTGCTTGATGGCACCTGGAAGGGCCTTGGCTGGGTTCTTAGCTTCAGCAGCTGCAAGACCGACCAATTCTGTTCCACTGAAGGAGAAAGCTGCAGTGACGAAGACACCTGATCAATGTTAGATTAGTGAAAAACAACAGGGAGTCAGGATGTAGATAGCTTACCACAAAATCCTCGGAAGCCATGCTGGAAAGCACCTGGGTTGTGCCAAAGACGTGCACCCCAATACTCATCGTAGATGCCATTAGATGGGCCTCCACCGCAGACAAGAACAACAGCAACGATCATGAAGATGACTGTAGCGGAGAGCTTGAGGAGAGCGGCCCAGAATTCTTCTTCGGCATATCCAAGAGTACCAAAGATGTTAACAATAATGATGACGGCAAGGAAAACCTGCATTTTGTGAGTAATTGGTTCTGTATCAAAATGGAAACGGAGAGTGTCGACTTACGCTGACCCAGATGGCTACGCTGGTATCAGGTGCCCAATACTGGATGACAGTACCGCAAACTGTCAACTCGAGGGGAAGAACAAAAGCCCATTGCATGACATAATTCCAACCCATGGCAAAACCCCAGGAAGGATCCACGAATCGATTGGCATAGCTGTGTGGAAGCGTTAGTATTAGCAGTCGGATCATGGTAAAACTGGTACTAACGTATAGAAACCACCGGAGACGGGGTACATGACAGCGAGTTCACCAAGAGCGTAGACGACGTTGAAGATCATGACACCCATGATCAAGAAGCCAATAGTAAGCGAGCCAGGACCTCCCGTCTGGAGCGCACCACCACTACCGACGAAGAAACCTGCACCAATACTATAAGCTTGTCAGCATTTTATCACCATTAGGGCACCACTGAAATTGTGTGACGGGCGGTAATAAGCCGGCGTTGCACGATGACGACAGAAAATGAGGAAGAAAATGAACTAACCTGCCACCGATAGCAATCATGTTAAGATGACGAGGCTTCATATCTCGCGAAAGCTCAACGGTGCCCTTGGCGTAATCATCGTGAGGCTTGAAGGACTCGATAGTGAGACCATTGCGCATTGCCCATGAACCTTTGGGCGTGTGAATAGGCTCTGTGGTGCCCTGCTTCTCGTCATATCGTGGTGTGCCATCGTGGGCATCAAAGGCCTCTGATTTGGGGTTGATTTCGGAAGCCATGGTGGGCGGAAGTGACCTTTAGACAAAGGATTATGTAAGTTTGTCTAACAATCCAGTCCAATCCAGAGGTAGTTGAGTATTGGGAAGAAATGGACAGCGCGGATCACAGGTAGGTATATATATGGACTACGGATACAACTCTAATAACTAATTGCTGATCTCAAAACGGAAAGTGACCAAGGACAATGCTTACGGAGGGATCTAATTGCAATGCGGAAGGTGGGTGAATGAAAGGAGACGCTGGAGATACGTAGCATGAGGGATTGTTTTGATGATGGTTTCGGACCATGTCTAATCTCACGGATAAAGCGGCACTTTGCCTCAGCTGGGGCAAATTCGAGGCACCCAAAAAGGAGAAGCTGTCAGCCCGCCCGTTTGTTTGGCCCGCATACTTAATCAACGTCAAGCGCTGGAAGCTGAGCCAATTACTGAAGGACGTTTATGTTTAGCTTGTAGTTTGTTTCTTGACATTTAATCGGCTCCGAAGGTGTCCGTTTGACGTATGTGACGCTTCTTTTGACAAGTGACGCGTTGTAGAGAAGAGTAGGTAGAATTGCGCTGAGACATTTCCCACACTCTTTGTCTGTAAGACCAAAAGGACCAACAGTCTGGACAACGATAATAAAGTGGCCCAGCTCCCAAAGTCGCCCGTAATCCGGGGTAAATTGACATGTTTTGAGCAATCTATTTGTCATAGATTCAAGTTACCCCAGAATATCCTTGAAGTGCTTTCTTGATTCTATGGCGTATCGGTTGGGTCATTGGGTCCTCCCCTCGTCGCGGAGCCGAGCTAGCCGGTTCGTCTTATCGAACCCGCCGATCATACTACTAACAGCCTGTAAAATGACCGAAATGCTGGGTTTGATTGGATACACCGGAAGGATTCTTTATCTTGGATGCTCTGGTACGGGAAAGGATCAGTTATGCTGTGATACAGTTTGGTAGAGCAAAGTAGGACCGATGGATGGCCCTTTTTTTTTTTTTTTGTGGGAAGAGGAATGCAATCATTAATAGAGTTCGATCTGGTGTCAAAATACGAGTCAGTTGCGTATCTTGCTTGACAAGGTAAATAGATAAACAACATGTTTGTCAGATTAAGATGTTGTTGAACATTGATTCAGGTCGTCGACTATCTCCAGCATTTTGAGCCGCAATTTGGTCTCTTGGCCTCTTGGCAACGTTGACAGCTTGGCGCCGCGATAATCATCTTGGCATCGCGACCGGGGACAAATGACGTACTTCCCTCTTGATCGCGAGACGCGTATCACCTTTGTATCAATTAGGAAGCTGTTGGTAGCCAACGTGTCAGCATTTACCACCACTACAGACTAATAAACTACCCTAAATCAGTCGAGTTTCACTGCAATCTCCACTGTATTTGGTCCTTGACAAGGACAAAAAGCCCGCTCTACTGTCAGTGTCAGTGTCAATGTCAATGTCAATGTCAATCCGTACATCGTCTACGTCGCGCAACCTTCAACGGGACATTAAATTACTAAAATGACGCAAACAAACACTGTTGATCTCTTTGGCTTGCATTAGTCTACAACCCTCGTAACTGTCGCGTGAGTGCATCCTGTTCAACGGTTAGACAACATATCTAAGCGAAAGGTGACGTAGGCTATCTTTGTCCATCTTGGGAGGGATGAATCACTAACAAATACAGTCTTATCGGAGCCCATCACAGACCTTATCTGTTATAGCACTATTAAGCATCGCTCAACTTCCGTCACCGCGGAATCAGGATCGTCATTTCACCATCACTCACTACATCGCCGATTCATGCCAACTATTTTAGCTTAAATTAATGCTTAATTTGAACTATCAAGGATCACGTCAATCATTCCAGACGCCTCACTCTCTTTCTACCACCTTCAGAACTGCCTTTTCCGCAGACAACTTCCCATCTCTACTGAGTCTAAAAGCTTCAGTAACATTCTCCAGAGTTCCTACCTCTCTAACAGGGTTTGGCTCTAGGTCTCCGTTCTCTAACATATGAGTGACCAACTGTAAATATTTCTCCCAAGCGCGTTTTTCGTCTGGCGTCGCGGCACCGGCCCCGTCGAACATCGCATAGTCCTCGCCGAGTGCCTTACCAAAAGCAGTAAAAGCTATCAGCGATTCCGCTTTGACATATGAGTTGACATCTTGAAGGTGAGCTTTATCGAGAGGAGACAGCGCTACTAGCTGAGCGCCGTCGCTTCGCATCAGTGCATCGGCCGTTTTCTCTGACGAGCTTCCGTCGGCGATAATGTCCAAAGCGTATCGTAATTTGCCATTGGTGATCTCTTTAACGCGGCCAACCCAATCTTCATCGCGGTAGTCGAGAGTGAAGTCTGCTCCCAACCTCTTGAGAAACTCGTGATTCTTGGTTGAGGCGATTGCAATCACCCGAAGGCCGCTCAGTCTTCCAAGCTGGATAGCATATAATCCAACGCTGGTCGAAGCCCCATAGACAAGAAAGTCAACTTGGCTTTCCTTGGGACAGTAGGGCTCTGGAAGCTTCATGCGATGAAACATCGCCTGTGTAGCTGTTGCGAAAGCAAGTGATATAGTTGCTCCTTGTTGCAAGGTGATATTGTCTGGTATTCCAAAGACAAGAGTTGCTTCGATGCTGATAAACTCGGCAAAAGCACCAATCCCTTTGAAAGTTGCACCGTGAACCCAACCGCCAACCCGTTGGCCTTTCTGCCATTTGGAACCGTTTGGCTCTTCGACTGTCCCAGCAAAGTCACAGCCAACGACAAGTCCTGGTGATGCAGCGCCATCTAGAACATCGCCCTCAACAAGCTTCCAGTCTCCAGGATTCAGTGCAACATAGTGTACCTTGACGAGGATCTCATCACTGTTTGGGACTGGACGAGGAACGTCTTGGACTAATCCGCCTCCGTTCCCATCTGTAACGAAAGCTCGCATGGTGATATCTGAGTGTTTCTCTTAGATGTATCGAGATGCTGGGATTCCTCACGAACAGTATGTTCAAGTTCATGCTTGAGGGTAACTTATACTGTCAGTACCTGAACACTGATATATTACTCAGCTGCGCCAAGTATAACGTTATGTGCTCATAGATGACAAATCTCTTGATCCAATTGCTATTCCCACCTATCATATCTCTTCCAAGAATTTTCGAAGGATGACTGAGGATTGGTATCCTTGTACACTTCAAGGTCTGAACATAATTTTAATAGATATGATATAGACAATATCCATTGAAATCACTTGTTGAAATGGTAAATGGAGAGATAAAGCTGAAATTTGGTTCATTAACATCTATTAAACATCATCGCTCGTTATGTAATGTGAGCTGCCTGTCTATACAAGACTTTTTCCAACTCAATGGCACGTGGTTTATGCCACAGGAAGTCGCAGCACCACGTAAATCCTTCCCAGTCGCAAATAAAACAAAACATATCAAGACATAAAAAAGAAAGTCGTAAAAAGTCATAATCTATAGACGAGCAGAGAAGCTGGCCTGGGCGTTCTGTCCGTAAGCGCTCTTCTCAGGTTGATAGAAGGGAAGAGATGTGACAGTCGCCTTGATGCGCTTGCCAAAGTACTCGATCTCAACCTTGTCACCTTCGAGGACTTCCTTGGGGAGATACGCGTAGGCAATAGGCTTGCGGATGCTATATCCAAATGCTGCGCTGGTCACATAACCGACTGCGCGGCCTTTGACGAACACAGGCTCCTTGCCGAGCACCACTGACTTACCATCGTCGATGGTAAGACCACGGATGCGTCGAGACACTTTCTCGCTGGATCGGCCCTTCAGAGCGTTATAACCAACGTAGCCGTCCTTTCCGGGGTGAAGAGCGAACTCCAGACCAGCCTCATAGGGGTCGTACTCCTGGGTCATGTCGGAACCCCACGATCGGAAGCCCTTCTCGATACGAAGAGCATTGAAAGCGCTTCGACCAGCGGCGATGACACCGTAAGGGAGACCACCCTGCCACAAAGCATCCCAGAGTCGAAGGCCGTTGTCGGCAGTGGTGTAGATCTCGTAGCCCTCCTCTCCAATGTACGAGAAGTGAGTAGCGATGGCGGGGATACCAGCAATCTCGATCTTCTTGGTAGTGAGGTAAGGGAAAGCTCGGTCGGAGAAGTTTTCCTTGCTGACAAGCTTCATAAGGTCCTTAGCCAAGGGACCCCAGACACCAACACTGGCAAGACCGCCAGTGATGTCACGGACTTGGACGGATCTGTGGGGGCTAGCCTTGGTCTGGACCTTGGCCTCACGAGTGAAGTAGTGAAGATCGACAGGACCGTTGACACCAAGATGGAAGAGGTCCTCGCCCAATCTGGCGACAAAGATGTCACTCCTGATACCACCGTGGTTGTCAAGGAGAAGTGTGAATGTTACCTTGCCAACCTCACCGGCAACGTTGCCAGTTGTCAAGCGCTGCAGCAGCTCAGCAGCACCAGGGCCAGCAATCTCAAGTCGTCGGATAGGAGTCTGGTCGTACAAGGCAACACCAGTTCGTGTCTTCCAGGCCTCTACAGCGGTCACGGGCGAATAGAATCTAGATGACCAAGCATCTCGTTCAACAGGTTTCCAAGCCTCAGGCAAGTCCTTGAGAAGCTTCTCGTTGGCCTCGAAGTAGTGAGGGCGCTCCCAGCCACCGGCCTCGAGGAAATAGGCGCCAAGCTGTTGATGACGCTGGTGGAAGGGGCTGACGCGGAGGTTTCGAGGGGACTCCTTGGGCTGAAGAGGGTGGAGGATGTCGTAGACCTCGACGAACTGCTGGGAAGCGGTCTCAGTCACGTAGGCGGGGGAGAGCTGAACTTGCTCGAATCGAGATAGCTCACACTCGGAAAGATCAATCTCGGCTCGGCCAGTAGTAAGAAGTTCGGCCATAGCACGTCCGACACCAGCGGATTGTGTCACCCAGACGGCCTCGGCGACGTAGAAGTTATCAAAGTTAGGAGCCTGACCAACAAGAGGGCCACCATCGGGAGTGAAAGACATGATACCGTTGAAACCGTGGTCAACCTTTGTCTCACGGAGAGCAGGAAGAATCTCCTGTGATAGCTTCCAGCCGGGCTCGAAATCCTTGGGGGTGAACTTCAAGCTGGAAGGCATGTTCTTGTAATCGACGTCCTTGGGTGTCTCGCCAAGCGAGGCTGCAACAACTGGCATGGGACGGTGGCCGTAATATCCAATACCGTAGTGGTCGCCGTGCTCGCGGTAGTAAAGGTCCTGATCTTGGTGTCGAAGAATGGGGAGTCGAGCGCCGTTGGGCTCTTCGTTCTTGCCCTTCTGAGAAGGAACGGATGTTGTGTGTGCGTACTGGTGAGCCATAGGGGTCAGAGGAATAGGAAGGCCAACCATGGCTCCAACCTCGACACCCCAAAGTCCAGCACACGATATGACGATATCGGCCTCAAATCTGCCATTCTTTGTGTTGACAGCAGAAACGTGACCGTCGTGATGGTCGATAGATGTAACCAATGTGGACTCGTGATACTTCACGCCCGCTACTCGTGTTCGCTCAATGAGCTTTGCTTGGGCATCACGAGCGAGAGCTAGACCATCGGTAGGGATATGAAGTCCACCAAGAACTTTGGACTTATCCAACAAGGGGTAAATCTCGTGACACTTCTCGGGGCTGATGAGGTTGGCCTCGACGCCCCAAGAGTAAGCATATCCTCTTTTTCTCTTGAGCTCCTCCAGTCTTGCAGGTGTCGTAGCAATCTCTAGACCGCCAACCTGGTTGAAGGAGCCTAGTGACATAAGCTTCTCGACTGTGTAAGTTGCCATCTTTGTGAGGGTCTTTGATGTGTTTGTCTGGAACACCAAGCCTGGGGCATGAGATGTTGAGCCACCAGGCATGGCTAGAGGTCCTTGCTCGAGGACCGTGATATCAGTCCATCCTCTTTGAACCAATTCATCAGCAACGTTGACGCCGACGATACCGGCGCCGATGATGAGAACGCGCGGTGAGGGTGCCATTTTTGTCTCGTCTCTTTTGTGAATTGAAGGAGATTAGAGTAGTATAGAGGCAAGCAACTGAAGAGAGAGATGAGAGATGAGAGATGGGTTTCAAACACAATGGCTTCTATTGGCAAAGGTTCTAGTCTCGTTATATCTTTTCCATGAGCCGTCCGCGACTCCGCACTCTTCCTCCTCCGCACCGTCCTTGCACCAAGACGATCAACTCAAACTATCTCCGTCCTATGTCATGGTTACGATAAGGCAACTAACATGAGAGCCTCCGGTTGCGGAAGCGCTCACGTGATCGGTGGTTGAAGGGTATGGCGCCGTGATGGTAGGGCGTGTGGATATCATCAACCGGGCGCTTGCAGGTTGGGTAGGCATGTACGCTGTAATGCGGGGAGATAACGAACAGCAGATCCAAGGCGAAACTAAAAAATCTAGAATGCTAAAGTTGGGTATTATCGACCGGGCTTCAAGTGCCGACGACGACGAGTCGAGTTCCACACCAGGAGTCCGTGTCGAAACGATAGGACACGCGTGATAACGTAGCGAGTTACGACTATACACGCGGCTTTGCATCAAACAGAATAAAGCACATTTTATCCCCATGTGTAGGTGGGATAGACGTAACGGCCGCTATCGCAATGCAGCGAAGCGGCCAATGCTTCTACCCTAGTGCAAGACGCTCGGTTGGGGGATATTACAGATACAACACATTACAATGGCTGGGATAAGATGAATCAGCTGGACATGACAGTTGTCAGGGACTCAGGGTAGACCATGTCATGGCTGGTATCTTCTGGACCCTTGCAAGTCCCGTTCAAAACACCGTAAATTTGTGGTCATGGGACCTTTTGCGGCAGAGTCACATTTCACGATGCCTTCATTTAAGCCTTTTCTGGACTCTTTTTTCCTTCCCTTGCGGTTGGGGCCCGAAATTGAGATCCCCCTCCCATGCAAGCTCTAACCACCACCAATTGATCGTGAGGGGTCTGAGGGTCTTATGCTCACCACATCGTATTTGAGTAGTCGCAACTGGATTGTCACTGACCGTTTGGTTCGCATGTTTGCTGTCAATCGGATGCTTGCACACAGATCTTTCACCCCATTTGCTTTGGGGTCCTTGTCAAAGATTAGCCCAAAACAGGTGTGGCATCCAATCGATCTCTCTATACGGGGAATTAACCGGCAATATACACAGTACCCTTCTTTCACTTCATAAGGCCCTGAGACAGGTGATGGGTCAAACGTCAATCGGTGAACTTAGTTGAGATGGTGGTTGACAAGTTGGTTGGAGTCTCGGTTCTTGAGTTGCCGTACGACTCCAACCAAATGTCATCCCGCGGGAGAGAAAAGTTAAAAGTTCACCGAACAACAGTACCTAGCTAAGCTGATCAATTGACTCTATTTTTGTGCCAAGAGGTGGAATGCTTTTTGGTTTCTCTAGTGTTCGGCCGAGCCTGCAGTTGATAGAACCGAGTAACGTCTAGAACAGCGAACAGATGTGGGAATTGCTCAAAATGGCATCGCGAATGGCTTCACATGGATAGCTCTACTGTACCTACGCCATGTCGTGTCACCCCTACTGCACTGCAACGCACGCATGCACTCTGTCTATCTTGGGTGTTTTGTTGTGGAGCGGTGAGGGCGAAGGACCCAGGAACAGAAAAAGATGGGATGGCAGGGTCTCACCGGGAGAACAAGGTGAAGGACAGACTCACTAGAATGCCAAGATAAGACAGTGTGAAGGAAGTAAAAAAGTGAAATGGATAAAAATCTAGACAGCCCAGGTGACCCGCCCCTTGTAAGCCAACCGCCTAATATTGCCAAGTCAATTTCTCAGCCTCCAACCAACACCCTCCCCCCTCGCTCTTTGAGGTCTGTCGGTCTTCAGAACTGAACTAGGGGTACCCCGTTTTCCCCGGAAAATCAGAAAAACTCTTGACACATAGATTCTGAATAGCTTCGTGTTTACCCCAGATTGGAATTACGAACTGGTCTCCGCCTCCGCTTGGTCCGAGTTTGACATGACACATAAAAACCCAAACATGTTCAAGTCAAAGTTGGGGGAGGGGAAATATTCCCCAGTCCAAGCGCCCACCAAGACCAAACCATTTAAACGCTTTCTGTAGGTAATAGTCACTGCATGCAGTGTACATAGAGTACAGTGGCAGTGGCAGTGGTAACAACGACTCACCTGGGCTAGGGATGGACACATTGTGCATCTCTAGCGTCAATCTCCTCCATTTCTCTCCCATCTCGGAGCAAAACTTTCTTGACTCTTTGTTCCCCCGCATCACACACATCATTACCAATGCTACAGGGGAACCGATTCTTTACCCCAGAAACCATCTAGATAATCCTACAGTACACAGCTAAAAACGCTTCACTTTTTCGCTAAGCCAAGATCAAGTAAGGCGACTTCTCCCCCGGTTTCGGATACCCCGGTCCTCCCCACCACTCCCTTTCCCCCTCCATATCGAGATGCTCATCGGAGATAGTCTTTGTTCTCTGTTTTCCGTTTTCCGGGGGTAGGAAATAATGCTCCGCAATCATGACTCTCTTGGAGTCGTACCAAGACGCACCTCGTTGTCATGGTGGAGAGTATTCGCCCTGCTTCTGTGCAAGTTCCAGTAAAATAATGTGGATATTTGGGGAGTCATGAGTAGCTCATGACATGCATCCCGTTACTAAATAGGCCATTGCAAGTCTCGTCATGCATAGAATCGCGGGAGAAGTATTGAGGAGGAATGAATCCCAGTTCAGTTATGTCCCTGTTCTGTCTTTTCCTTTCCAAAACGCCCGGCACCAAGTAAAACAATATTCTCTAAGCCTTTACAGTAATGTAGTGTAGTGTTCGCTAATAATAACCATTACCCCGTCTTTCCCTTGCTACTAATCCTAAAAGTGATTAAACATGATATTACTAAAGTTTTCGCCTTCCCACCAAGCGGGCCCTCGGTTACTCTCGCTCATGGGAGGTTGCGGATCGTCGCAGCCCATATCAGCGATATTAACAAATTGCGACGAGTCCGCGTAAAGCCAAGGTGTTGTACACAGCGTTAGGCTATCATCGACGGGAACTTCATCGTAGACTGTGTCGCGCGCCGAGTCTGGGCCCTGCGACGAAGATACAGGGGCCTTGTAAGACATTGTAGGAGCCTCTTGACCTCCATCAGCTGTGTTGATGGATATCTCCGGAGCGCTAGCGACGATGATTTCGAGAGTGACGTTCTCATTGTCCCCTTCTTGCATTGAGTTGGGCACCAGCGATTGGTTGAGGAGGCCAGCTGTGGGAAGCTCTTGAGAGTCGGCCACTGTATTGAACTGGAGAATCTTCCACATGAGGGGAACGCTAAGGTAGATCTTGGAGGGCATCCAGTCGTCCACCTCCATACTGTCAGATGTGCCCGCAGCGATGCGCGTCATCTTATCAAGGTTGCGATCCTGATAATTGTTAGTCCAGGTCTACAATGTCAATTGAAGGATCAAATAATACATACCAATGCTCTACAAGCGGCTGAAGTAGGCAAAAAGTTCTTGAGGAAGCGCCTACACTTGGCAAAGTCGGCATTAGACTTATGCTTTAGCCTAGCCGCAGCCGCGCAACAGTAGTACAGGTGCACCGTGGCCGCAATAGCAGCCACATGGCCGAAGAAGGGATCTGCAAGAGGTACTTGCTTGTCGACTACCATGTCGATCATTCGAACGATCCAAGTAGAGTGTAGAAGTGCGAGTTCGGAAGATCGTCTCCAAAATGTGTTGGGGATGGCGAGGTTGGGGTTGTGCTGGGCTCCGACGATGTAGAGGAAAGGATGGTTGAGGACGGTGGGAATGACGTGGTATGTGAATTGCTCCTTGAGCCAAGGGGCCCAGTAATCGCGGTGCATTTTCAAGTCTTCGACTTTGCGCTCGTAAAACTTGACTGTGTCATAGCGATGGCACATGGGTATCCTGTTCTCCGTCTCCATAAAGTCGGCGAGGACCTTTGCGTACATGGAGTCATGTCGCCAGGGCTCTTTGATGTTGTTGTGCGCACAATCGGAAACATATTTTCGAACTTGACTCCAAACCCAGCCAAGATGAACACTGGTATTCCAGATACCGGGTTCGTTTGGGTGGTGGCAGCCAAGGTCATCTCGAGGCAGAGTGGGAGCTCGGGGATCGTGGTCTGGTTGAGAGCCTCTTGTTGTAGAGTAGGCGGGTCTCCAGATCTCTGTTGGGACACTCAAAAGGCCTTCCTGGCGACCATATGACTGCTCGAGCATTTGTAGACTCCAAAAGAGTCGCTTCTTGCGCTCTGTTGTGGGGTCACCAACGGCGTAGAAGGACTCGACGTCTAGCATTGCGGATCGACATAATTGATGGGCAAGACCGAGATGGAATTGACCAAGATGGACGTTTCCGTCTATAATAGAAATTGTTAGTTATACTAGCAGATATCTAGAATGTAAAAAAGGTTGACGTACCAATAAATGAAGAGTAGGAAAGCAAACAAAGACTCTCAAGCGTCGCAAGATCTACACTGCCATTTGCGATGCGCAGCATAATAAGGCTCTTTGCATTGTTGGCGTACAACTTGGCCTGGTCTGCATTATCGGAAAAGCGCAAAGTCAGAGCAAGAATACTGCAGGCGAGCTCATCATGCATCGAGGCAAAGTCGCTGACCTCGTCTCTCTCAAAGCACCATATTGGCTGTCGGTGGCAGTACTCAAAGTAGAGCGCAACCCCAACTGCGATGTCGGATACGCTGGGTCGCAGCGACGAGTTTTCGGATTCGGACTTGACTGAGGGATGACTTGTGGGATAACTTGGTTCGCGCGTGTTTTGAATACCAGAGTATGACTTTTCCGAAGTGTCTGTTGTCGTTTCTTGAGGGGATTCGAGTTGGGATTGTTGACGTTGGTTTTGGTTGTTGTTGGTATTTGGTAGCGGTTTTTGTGATGTAGACCTGTAAATTACAGGGCGGTTAGCCACTGAAACAAAACAAAGGTGCTGGACTGGACTGGACTGGACTGTGGACATACAGACTACCGTTGAGTAAAAAGTCGAGCTTCTCTTCCAAATGCGCCAATCTCTCCTCCTAATAAATAATTCATCGTTAAGATGCTTGCCATTTTGTTGTGTGCAAAACATGCACAACGTACCGAAGGGCCGCTCTGAGAGGGCCTAATAGCTGGGGGATAAGAGCACGACTGTTTGAGGCGGACACAGCTTGAGCATTGTGGTTTCTCGCCAGGGCAACGAGTCTTTTTGCGTCTGAAACGAAAGAAAATGTGTTAGTTTCTATTCAAGACAATGATTTGACGTGAACCGCCAGCTTTTCTTTACCTGCAAGTCAAACAAGCGTGATGCGATCGTCTTCGGCCGCGAGTGCTGGTGGTAGGATTGTTGGTGGTGGTGTTCTCCTCTGAAGGAGACATTGATGACCGCGACATGTTTGTGTAAGTATGATATGAGAGAGAGAGAGAGGAGTGAGAGGATCTCAAAGACAGAAATGTCAACTGCAACAGCCAAACTAACAGAAAATAAAAAAGTAAGAGGCGTTGGAATGATAAACTGGTGAACCTTGTTCAGGGGCCCGCTTCCACTAAATACTTTCCATGACTTGAGCTTACCATTCATTGCCTGTAGTGACTGTACTTTGTCAATAGTCCACTGGAACCACCCTGACCTTCATGACAAACCCCGCACCATCTACTGGTTCTTTGCTACTGGAATGATTAGTAGGTAACGCGGGGTTTTAGTTAGTAGGTACATACAGTGCAGGCCAGGTTCAGGTCAGTCCGTTCGCTGCATTTTAGCAGAGGTTAACGCTACGAACTAAGACAGTTGGTGCTAATGCGCAGTGCCTACATACAGTATGTACAAGCGATCAAAAAGAGACATGACATGGGTCAAAGTAGCGAGGTGAGAGAGAGAGCCCTGTAGAGGTGAGAGGCCAAACCAGAGGGGGGCGTGGATTGTAGTTCAGGTGGTGTCCAATTAATCTCGTCCCGAATAAAACGAGGCCCACCAGAGAGAAGCCAGAGAGAAGTTCAAGTGCCTTTCTATCCGTTCCGCACACGGCATCGCATTGCATAGCATAACATTTACTTTTTAGACGACAATTGTACTTTTAATTGCAACTGCAGTACCTGTTGAAATGGATGGAACGGCAACGCTGAAACGTAGACTATATCTCGTGAACCAAATAAAAAAAAGAGGCGTCTGTCTTGGTAGGTTACCAGCTACCAGTTATCAGTTGACAACGTTTTACTTCATGGCTGGCACTCTATCCATTGACTCATGACCCAAAACAACCCCAGCGCAAAGAAACAAAAATAAAAATTATTTCTTTCTCTTCTCACCGTAGAATTACCTATCTACTAGCATCTAGTTAATGGATTGTGTATCTATGTCTGTAGGTCTCCATTTCCCAGTATCTTTCGCCCGCACCTTATCTGGTACCTCTACCTATTGGATCGCATTTACATTCGCATTGACAATTTTTTATTCCCTCCCCCCCTGTTGTCCCTGTTCTATCCACCCTTCTATCAAAGCTTCCAGAAATAACTCTTGTCTCTTCACCGAGGCCACACCTTCCAAGCCTTCTTCTTCCCATGTCACCATGGCATTTAACTTTGGTCGCCGATCACCGGAGATCCATCGGGGTAAAGATAACAGAGAAACACAGACAAGTTGCAAAGATGATCCATGTACTAAGCCCGAGGCAAGGGTGCTAGATAAGAAGTGGAGATATGAGGAGAACCCGACGACAAGGATATAGTCTAGGGGACGGGGTCGGGACAGAGATAAACTACGTAACTAAACTTTTAGTCTGTCCTGTCTTACTCCGACAACGCAGAGCGACAACAGTTCATCACAACAACAAAGACGGATGCGTTCATCTTTTCTTGGCAAAATGAGATGATCAAGGCTGTCGACTCCAAAGTGGGCAAACTCATGCATGGTGAGGCAAGTTGAAGATTACACTATGTAATAGGTAGTTAAAGAGAAATGTTCAATTCGTTCATTATGGTTCATCATTATGCTAAAAGACACCCAATCATACTGCTCTAATCCCTGGCAGTAGAGGCCATCCGTCCCTTGTCACTTCCCCGCAGCTCAGTTCCCCTCAGAGAATACAACCTTCCTCCAACGGTTACCGTGATGCATCATTCTTTGTTCCATGCCTTGTTCTATGCTTTCTTCTCCCGAGTCTTCCTACATGTTCCATGCTATGCTATGCTACGGTACTTTGCGTCAATCTCTTGGCTTTTGCCCTTACAGCCTGGCGGCAGGATCCAGAAGATCCTTCAACTCCGAATTGGGGTACTCGCAGTTAAAGGCTCCGTCGGGACGCTCCCTGTCCCAAGCCCACTTCTCCTTGAGCTCAGGCTCTAGCTTGTCCTCGAGCATCTGCACCACGTACTTGCCCAGTACTGGGAAGAACTTGTACCCATGAAACGAGCCACATGTGGCTACGTAGAGACCCTTGGCACCTGCGTGTGGAGAGATGATGAAGTCTCCACTGGTAGTGAAGGCGTCCCTGTTTCAGTGCGTTAGCTTACTCGGACATTTCTCGTCGTCGTCACTGCGGGGAGTTTGTGAGATGTTACATACCAGCAGATACGGTGGTGCTCGTACTTCCAGTGGGCTCCCTTGCTGCCAAAGAACAGACGGTTTTGCGTGTCAATGTCCTCTTTGAGACTGTTGGGCACCTTCCACTGTGCGTAGTCCTTCTCGTCAGGCGGCGCAGAGACGTAACGTCCTGGCAGCACTTGACGGGTGTTACTGAAGATGTTCTTACCCCACCACTTGATCTCACGATCCTTTGTAGGTGGCAAGCTACCAATGAATGGAGACTCTGTCACTGTTGTCAGCTGCGTCTTTGCAAATACGCGCCAGGATACTCACTGTGCTTATATGTGTAACCTTGGAAGCCAACAGGCATGTCCTTCATTCTGGCGAATGATTCGTCGTCGAGAGTGACCATGCCAGTGGTGATACCAGCAGCTGTGATTCGATCGCCAGATCGTAGATCAGGCATATTGTGGCGCGCGGCGCTGTATTCTAGAAGCTTGGCTGTGTAGGCTCCGGTGGAGAGGATAACAGTATCGGCCGAGATGATCTCGCCCTTGGAGGTCTGGATACCAGTAGCGCGGCCATTCTCAATCTGAAGCGTAGCGACATCGGCAACGATATACTTGACGCCCAGCTTCAGAGCCTCGCGCGTCACAGCACGTAGGGAGTCGCCTGCAGCGCCCCAGCCACTGTTTCTGTTGACGAGGACCTCTTTGGCGCCCGTGTAGTCAGCCTCCTCGTACAGACCGCCATACAGCTTCTTGGCTTCCTCAATGCTGTAGACCTGGATGTCTGATTGGCGGCCCAGCTTCTTGTAGTTGTTGATGACGTCCTGGGCGTAGTCGCTGCGGCATACCCAGAAAACACCAGCCTTGTGGAAGTGAGGCATCCACAAGGGATCAGACTCAAAGATGTCCTGAGCCTCGAGGGCGAGACGGCAGTAGATGAGATCATCGTAGTCAGCGCGGACTACCTTGTTCCAATCCCAAGAAGCAGCTACGCGGTTGTCGCCGTCGTAAGGGTCCCTGTCCACGATTGTGACCGAGGCATTGGGGTACTTCTGAATGAGCTGGTAGGCCGTGGAGACACCAAAGACGCCGGCTCCCACAATGAGATATGACTGAGATGCCATTGTAAAGAAGGGTTATTATTGGTAGATTGGAGACTGTGGAGAGAAGGTCTGCCAATTGACCTGTACAATGGCCAAGAAGAGTATATAAATATGAGATGAAACAGTAATAACCTCCAGACACAGGACGAGTTGCTCAAGTTCATAGGGCCTTTTATTATCCCCGCGTTGGAGACGAAGCCGGTCTCGGTGGTCACCGTATTCCGGACGTCTCTCACCAAAAGCCATTCTCCGGACCTTCACCTGGAATTCCGGCCATGGGACCCGGAGTCCGTCTGTGGAGAAGAGGAAATCCGATCACGTGAGAAGTGAGGGGAAATGAAGTTTTTTTGCCTGCAGGCAATTGTGAAGTCGTGATAACTTCATTTTTGAGAGTGTCAACATGTCATTATAGGATTGGTTTCAATTGGGCTATATGGAGTGAACTACTTTCAGAAACATGTCATGAAGGTGTCTACAGTCCCGCATTGACCATGTAGCCGGACCATCTGGACTGAGGTCATCTCCGACTCCTCCCTCCATCTCTATCTGTCTGTCTCCAAAGCAGGCCAAGTCAGCAGACCAACCACACCAAGGTACACTCACACGTAGGTCTTATCCAGCAATTATCTCGAAGTGACTGTAATAACTGTAATCATGACCGAGTGTGAAGCTATCCACAAGGCGTCGCTCCAGCCTTCCTCCAACCTTCATGTACGAGTTGCCCTCCTAATCCCATATTAGGGAAAGTCTTATCTCAATTCTGATTCATTTCTACCCTCGTTTGATCCTCCCCCGCATTTTACTGTTTGCCCGTACCCATCGGCATGCATGCACCCAGGCTAGCCGGAGATCATTGATATCACTTAGCCTTAGCAAAAAGGAATCCTTTCTCCGCACTCATACAAGATAGATAACGCGTAGCCCCCAGTTCCGCTCCGGGTCTAGCTTCATGCACAATTTGCGTCCCGCCAACCGCAATTGGTATCGAACAAAAGACAGGGATAAGGTCTCCAGATGCGAGATGGCCAAGGCTTATCTTGGGCTCACCTCCCAATGCCTCACACCATCCCCTCTAACGTGCCTGTAACACGGCCTCCAACAATTTCCAAGACAAGCCAAGCATGCAGAAACTAGTCTGGACAATCCGATTCTGTCAGAATACCGACTCCACTTCCTGCTTATCTTGATTCAGCATTTTCTTGTCGTCCCACTTCCCCATGACAGGGCGTCAGAGGTCCATCATGGTCGAGGCGTTGGCGGGCGTGGCAATGCCGGCACTCGTCATCCTACCCCAGACGATCCCAATTTGGTCATTGCGTTCCTAGCGCTACTCTTATCCTATCATTTGACCATCGAGATATCCAAGGGATAGAAACCATCGTGATGCAATGTGATACGTCCACGCGGTCTCCCATACTAGGTTATGTCCGGCTTCACCTTTGAGCTGTTTGTTATCTATCTACAACCCCGGAGTGAACGCCGTGTATCGGCTTCGCTTCCAAGAATGTTCTCCCACACGTATGTAATTGAGACAAGGGTTCGACGGCAATGATGCCTTCGAGAAGACTGCCATCCCATAATTATGCACGACGGCTGCGTAGAATGCTGGAACATTACCAACTTCGGCATGTTCTGAGATCTTGTTTGCAATCCTTATCTTGGCTCCGCGGCTCGATACTGTGCAGGATGCTCTGTCGAACGGCTACCTGCAGATGGTTAGCGAAATGACACAGCCAAGAAAGAGATCTCTATCTTCCAAAACTTGTTCTATACCAGATAAAGCCAGTCGCTCAGTTCCATACATTTTCTAGTGAGGTTCTTTCAACTTACGTAGTTAGGAAGGACGGCGACATGCACTGTCTATAACTTAAATCGAATGTTGGTTCCAGGGTAGGGTAATGAAATGGTCAATCTGATCCTCGTTTCCTATCATCCTTGTAACATTGAAGATTGAGACGCTTCTCCTCAGTGATCATGTATAGGGTAGTACTCTTATGACTTTTCCAATGAACTCAAACACTTTAACGATCATGTGTAATAGTTACGAGGTTGACTTTAGAATGGAAACCAGAGATGTTATCACGTCTTTTCTGATAAGACAGCTGTAGTTGCACAGCTATCAAGATCCTGAGATGAGACTTGAAAGAGGACTGAAGAAAAAGTAAATATGCTCTATGAGGTTCAAAAAGAGCTGCAGCAGGCTTTCTATCAATTGCAGGCGTCGTGCGCTGGATGAGACTCATTATATCATAACATACGATTCTTTGAGTTCTATCGTACGATCACGTTCTCTTTGTGATCAATACCAGCCTCTAAGATAAAGGGATTGTCATCTTATATGAGTCTTGTGCCTTGGTTGACCTACAATTCTAAACAAAAGAAGCTATTATTCGGAGAGCACCTGCGTCGTTGAACGACTCTGATGTCACTCAGTTATAGAGAACGAACGATGCTTGATACTTTGTCATACGATACATCGTCTATTACTATGGTTTCGAAGGGCTGTTGTGAATATCGAATCACATATTAAAACGAGGGTCTGCTGTTGTAGTTGACGCTCAATCTCACTGTTCATTCTCGTTCAACTTTACTTGTACGGCTTCATTTTTTCAGATTACCAGCTTCAGCCTCTTCACCATGTAAACTAAGTCTCGACGACAAATACCAGACACAAATTGATGATGGTCTAGGGTTCCCTTGACTCCCCCGCGGGGAGAATAGAGCGGCAACTCTATACACGAGCCATCGGTTGATCCTACCTTTGCTATTTCTTGACTCCGCGATGGAGCCATTATGGAGTCGCAAGTCCAATATTTTCTGGAGCACGGCAATCAGTCCAGACCTTTTACGTCTAACTACCCCAAATTAAGCGCTCGGTCGGCCACCAAGACCCCGGACTCGCCGGCACGGACCAGTGGTCTTACTGTATCTATATAGGCGGCTGCTCGCCTTGACTTGCATTGCCGACCTGCAACTCTCGCCTAAACCTGCTGTTGATCGATATTGCCTCGTTTCGCCCTCGCCGCGTCCGTTTCAGGGGCTAACCTATCCCCAGCTATCTACACTATCTTCGCATAGTTTGCTTTTGACAACGGCATTATCGATTCCTTTCGATCACGTACCAGAAACTCATAATCGCTAAGTCAGTTCCAATGTGGGTTCTTGTTCGTTTCGACTCACCTGCATTCGAAGCAACTTCGCATATTGTTGCTGCAATTGAGATGTTGTTACGAAATTCTGGTTCAAATGACCATTGAGTCGGCCACCGCTCCGGCATTTGAATTCCATCACGAAGAAGCAATGGGGGCATCAGTGTTTCGTCACCCATTTAGGTGTACAAGGTACTTGGGGTACTTACACTGGACATTCTATTCTCAGCCTTTCATATTTTTTCTAGAAGCTGCAGTGATAGAATGATAGCGATAACTTTATCAGCACTGATCGATCTATGGGAGCAAGTTGAGCCGAGTTACTCCAATTCTTCCCCTTCCTTGATAAGAAACTGCCGGGTTTCTAGAAAATCATGATCTTCAGTGTAGATAGAGTACAGCAATGTCAAGGTCCGTGTTTCGGTCCAAGTCTGGGCATCTGCAGGTCCGGAACGGTCCATTGCAACATCACAACACAACAAACGTGGGGGAACATGTCACGAAGCAGAGTGTCTAGGAGCTTAGAGCAGGAACGGACCCCTACTCAGGACTCGTAAGAACCGTCATCTATGACTCTTGGAGGGTCTAATTGAGGCCGGACATGGCTTGTTCAGAGGGGGGTGCGATAATGCTAGCCGGGCCCCAAAGATAGCCTCTCCGATCATGTGACCGGTTGTCGACACCGGAGCAAGATGGCCACCTGATTGCAAGCAACAACTCAATCTATCGAGATGGACGGCATCAGGTATCAGGTGGCAAGGGGTGTTCAGATTGGCGATGGGTAAGAACACGCCCTTTGGTATTCTTAGTATCAGATTTGGCAGATGTGAAAGAAGTATTTAGAAGACGTCTAGTTCCAGCCTCAAACAGAAATTATCATCACCAACAAACACTCTTCTACACTCACAACAACTACAACAACTTTTATATAAGACTTGACAAGTCCCTTATCTCCCTGGACTTACATCCTCATCTCATCTTCAAGAGCATCGACTACCTCATCCTTTCTCTTACACACAAACACAATCACAATGGCTCAGTCATTCTTGAAACGATGCTTTGGCCTCGGCGGCGCCTCTGCTGCTCCCACTACCTGCTCTACCACCCCTGAGAAGTCCGCTGTCCGCGCCCTTCCCGCTTCATGGTACACATCAGTTGAGATGTACGAGCTTGAGAAGCGCGCCATCTTCTCCAAGAAGTGGCTTCTTACCACACACCAGGCTCGTCTCCGCAACGCTGGCGACTGGCTCAAGTATGAGATCGCCAACTTCGAGCTTGTCATTGCAAAGGACGAGGACGGAAACATCAACGCCTTCCACAACATTACCCGATTCGGTGCCTTCCCCATCGTCGCTCCCGAGCAGGGTGACCACGGTGATGCCAGCACTGGCTTTGACCAGAAGCAGAATGGTCTTCTCCCCATCCACGTCAAGGTTGATGCTCGCGGCTTCATCTGGATTAACATGGACGGCGCCAAGGTTCCCGAGGTCGCCTGGGAGGATGACTTTGACAACCTTGACACCCATGAGCGCTTCTCATACTACAACTTTGAGGACTACAACTTCGACCACGTCTGGGAGATGGAGGGCGACTATAACTGGAAGATTCTTGCCGACAACTACAACGAGTGCTACCACTGCAAGGTCGCTCACCCTGATATCCCCACCATTGCCGACCTCAACTCTTACTGGGTCGAGACTCAGAAGCAGTACATCCAACACTTTGGTGCCCAGCGACAGGACCAGATTGACCGCGGCTTCCGCATTGCTGTCACATACTACCTCCCCAATGCTTCCACCAACATCTCTCCTCACTTCTTCATGATCCAGCGCTTCGTTCCCCACAGCCCTACCCGCTCCACCATGCGCTACGAGTTCTTCCGCAACAAGAACTCCAGCGATGAAGACTTCACTCTCATCACTGAGCTCTACAAGCGTGTCATGTCTGAGGACAAGTACCTCTGCGCCAATGCCCAGAAGAACGTCAACGCTGGTGTCTTCATCAACGGCGAGATGCACCCCGAGATGGAGCAGGGCCCTCTTTTCTTCCAGCAGAGCGTCCGCAGCCTTCTCCAAGAGCACCACAAGAAGGAACAAGAGGCTGGCAAGGAGATCTGGCCCGCTCAGCAGGAGGTTCCCACAACAACTATCAACACCAAGATCAATGGTCAAACCAACTACTCATCTGGAATTGACTTGAGGCCAGCCAAGAAGGCCATTGTTGTCTAGACTTTTGGACATTTCTTGATGATGATTTACTGATTTCTCTTTGCTTTGGAGGATTTTGCAAGACAAAAGCGAGTTTCATGTTTTTACTACTACAAGATTGCATTTGCTTTACTTTACGACACATTATGACTTTAGCAGATGCCTAATTAGTTTACTATAGCATCCTGCATACATCTCTAGACGAAATTGAGAACTATACTTTAGAAACACTTGACTTTTCCATTGCCCATCGTGACTTGATCTGGTGATATCTGCAAAAGAATTTGGAGAGGCGGTGAGCTCTCGGTGAAGAGATAACCATCCTTGGACCTCACCTTAGTATGCACACAGATGATAACACTAGCGAGGCTGAAACGGACCGGGATACCGTGGTGTTTGTTATGATAAGCCGGTATCCGATCGACATGGTGTCAGGCTACTTAGGCCGGACAAGAATGTCCTGGGTCATAACACCGAAAGCTTAAATCGAGATTGTCATGGATGGACTCGCTTGGCCTTGGGGTACTGATAACCCCCCCTCCAGGACTCAACGCAGGCCAATCAGTCTACATCCTGGTGCTGCACGAACCCCAAAACTGGTGTTTGGAATGCTTGTCTCGTTTTTGTGTGTAGCGCTAAACATGCAGTGCTTGTTGGGCTGTTGCCCTCCAAAGAAAGGGCACATACGAGAAATTATGTCTGTCCGTACCTGATCAGGCTTAAAACCAAGAATTTGTGACACTCGACGCCGATCGAGATAGCACACCATCAGAAAACGATCGGAGAGGATGCCTCCAGATAGATGGAGGGTAACAGTAGATGCGACATGCGTTACGTCGTTGACTCAGCCTTTCAGCGTCACGTATCGAAGTCAATTGAATGTCATTGTTGCAAAGCGATATCGCAATAGCTCACGAATCCTGACACAGAGACTAGACTAGTCTTGTTTATCGACAAGTGAGTTCCCGCCTCGCCTATGTGAGCAATAACATGTCGGTATAACCGATAACCGTTCTCCATGCAGACACTACTAAAAACAGCACGAAAAATAATATAAAGTTCTTCAAGCTTTGAGGGGATACGACAGAAGTGGCTTACCATGCTCACAACCTTCACGCCCAAACTACTACGACAACATCATTGTCGATGCATTGGTGATGAGAAATTTACCAGAGTTCTGTCCTCCCCAAGAAGAGTCGATCTCTTGCATCGTGTAAGCTTAATTGGTGGTCATTTGAAGTCAACAACCGCATCAGCATCGGTGGTCGGAGTCCGCCGCACTGACAATTGGTTGCCGCCACGGCATCATACAACATACAAGCATCGCGGGGATACTGATCAGCCTTGTGAAATTCGGATTAGCTTTTGCTACCAGCACATAGTAGTATAGGTATTTGTCCTTGAGTACCGTACTGATTAGAGTCATTCCCAACCACTTCGTGGATTAGTCAGACATTAATGATGTAGTGACGATACGAGGATGAATGAAGCTGCATGGTAGCAAGTGCCATTGAGGTTCAATTCACCTCCAAAATAACCTGGACTAGTTTGAGCAGCAAGAGTAAAAGCCTTCATTTGGACAGTTGTACATTCCATTCACAAATCTCGTTCGCACATATAGAATGTTTCGCACATATAGAATGTCACTTCGGCCTAGGCTTATAGAAATTAGTCAAACTCGGGTGTTTCAACCTAAGTCTTGCAGTTCAGATGTTCAGAGTATTCTTTACTCAGGATGACACCACATCTTGGTCTTGGTATCAACTGTTTCACAATATCATTGATACCTGGACTATTTATAATTCAACGACTGCTGGAGTTCATGTGACACCGCTGGCTCTTGTTGGCATGATTCTATGATCACAAGTAGAAAGAGATGAGATTCTTGAGGATATTAATGAACTAGGGAGCAGTCATGTCAGGGAAACATGTGTTGAGGTGGACATGGAACAAGGGCGGTATGAGGATAGTCCGATCCGTCAGTTGTACAAAGCTGTGTAAGTGTCTTGTACATAGTTATTCTCTATACCGACATCAATAAATCTCATCCTTCACACACATCTCAATATCATGGACATGATTTGTCTCTGGGATCCGGAGATAACCTCTCAGTTTCCGCCTCTGTCGGTGCGCAGTTTATGTTATAGATGTAAAGTTACCATATGATATAGTGCATAGCATTCGCATACCAATTTGAATTCCAACAATATTCTCTCTTCGTCACTTCCATCATCGTCGACTTCTTTTTGCGACTGCATTTCAGCTGACACTTCGAGCCAATATCTAAACCCTCCTCCTAAATATACAGCAGCAGAACTGCGATGGTCCTCGAAGTGTTTCTTATGAGACGATACTCCCTTATGTATATGTAATGGCGTTTTCTAGCTGTTCATCTCTATGTCCAGCTACCTAATAGGTTTAAGCTGTTCACTCACACGCGACACAATAGGTATAACAATTTTGGTTTCCATGCAGCAACCGAACTTGAGGCTTTCAATCGTAAAGGGACCAGCGTCCTTTATAATGTTCAATGGCCAAATATTTTCGTAGCAAGTAGTCAGTATACAGCACAGCTTGATGAGTGATGAGAGGACCTTCCAACCATTCACGGCCGGTACCTGTCCGGTTGCTTGAATTTTGCATGTTGAAAACGAGATAAGTAAAGCCTGGACCCTTGCTCGACAAATTCATTGTGCTATAGATCTATTCATACATATGTATATATATATTATAATAAATAGAAAATTCGGAATAAAATATTTGACATGCAGGAAAGCTCGACGATTTATCAGACCACAGAAGAAGCTGATCCAATATGGCGATGCATGTGGAGAACCCCAGATTAATCGCTTCAGGTTATCTTGGACGAGGTTTGATAATGTGGCTGGGCAATATAAAGCTGAAACGTGGGACAACAAGAAAAAGGTTGGTGTGTTTACAGGGATGTTGTGTTCATGTTTTTTTCTTCTGCTACCAGCTGAAATTGGATAATTACTAAGGCGACGGCGCCACTATTGGACGCGCTCTCACAAGTCAGCCACGTAATTAATTCGTTCAACCTCGGCCAGTTGGGCTCTCATCTCATCTCACCTCAAGTCATCACATCATATCATCTTTGAATCCAAGGATTCTCTTCTCTCACAGAAGGGATGAGACACCATCTAAACGCGTAGAACTCACTTCAATTTCCACTCACTCGCTCAATCTTGTTCTGTCCGGTCGCGTGATGAAGCTGCGCTATCGCCATCGCAAATTTTAATCTCATTCCTAAAGGGAAAGAAACCTCACGAAATGCCTCAGAATATTCGACGCGTGGCCGTCATTGGTGCCGGTCCAGCCGGTGCAATTGCCACAGACGCTCTCGTTAAAGAAGAAGCTTTTGATACGATTCGCGTATTTGATCGCAGGATTGTAGTTGGAGGAACATGGTACGAACCTCCCTCTCCTTTCCATTAACAGTTCTAAAATTGAGTTTCTAAAAGGGTCTACACGCCACATTTACCACCTAAAGTCCCCTCGTTAGAGGCTTTGGTCTCTGGAGACGCGGACCAACGTATTCCTATTCCAGAGTATCTACCAGCCGTGACGCCATTCAATGAGAAAGTCAATAGCCATCAGCACCGGTACTCAGACACGCCTATTCATGAGAATCTGCATAGCAACATCGCGCCTGAGATTATGGGTTATACTGAAGAGCCTCTACCAAACAAACTGTCACAACAGACGCTGAAAGAGTATGGGCCAGGTGCTCCATTTCGTCATCATACTGTTGTTCGCCAGTGGGTTGAAGACATCTTCATTCGCGGTGACCATGACAAACTGCTCGAACTCAGAACGACAGTAGAACTCGTCGTCAAGGAGGGTGACGAATGGGTCATAACTCTGCGAAAGGTCGTCAACGGAAGTAATTACTGGTGGAAGGAGAGGTTTGATGCTGTGGTTGTTGCATCTGGCCATTACAACATCCCTTGGTTTCCAGTAGTCCAAGGATTTTTGGAATACAACCAAAGGTTCCCTGGTGCCATTGTTCACAGTAAACACTTCAGGGGAGGTCGTCACTACAAGGGAAAGGTACGCTGCGATCCCCAGCTATCCGCGAAATTCGACCCAGTCCATACTAATGATTAGCAGCGTATTATCGTCGTCGGAGCCTCAGTATCCTCCGTCGAAGTGATGTACGAGATCCTGGACTTTATAGACGGCCCACTCTACGCTTCTGTACGAGATGAGCCTATCGAGTTCTACGGGTGGGTTCCCTTGGAACATCCAAAGATATCCGTCAAACCAGCCATCGAGCGGTTGGACCCAGGGACTGGGCGTGTCTATTTCACAGATGGGTCTTATCTCGACGACATAGACCACATCATCTACGGAACAGGCTATACGTTCAGTTTCCCATTTCTCCCTGCCGTTCAGGAGCGTGTTAAGAACTCTTATCGTCGATTACCTGGGGTGTACCAACACACTTGGGATATCGAGGATCCAACATTAACTTTCATTGGAATGGTAAGTTTTACCCGCCATCGTACAGCTCGGCAGCCTAGCTAAATCTTCTCAGATCGGAAGTTTCACATTCAAAGCATACGAATGGCAAGCTGTTGCCGTCGCCCGTTTCCTGGCCGGCCGTTCCAAGCCCTTGCCGCCTATCGAGGACCAACGAGAGTGGGAACGTAAACGCGTAGAGGAAAGACATGGAGGCAAAGCATATTACAGCATTGGCCCCGACTATGAAGGGTTCTTCGAGTATTTCAGGAATTTTGCCGGAGAACCTGTCAAGGGCACAACGGGGCGTTATCTACCCCCTTTCGAGCCGCGCTGGTTAGTTATCTGGGGCAGCATGTTCCTTCCCAAGTTGGATCGTTGGAGATGGAAGAAGAAGGAAGCCGAGTGGAAGCAAGAGTTCAAGGCAAAGCTTTCCAGGATATAATGATGAGTGAGCTGATGTTCGTATATACGCTTGCTTGTGGGTTATGGGTTGGATGTGGAAAAGATGAAGTAGGCAAGAACTTTTTGAGCAGATTAAAAACAATAGAACAGATCTAATATATGATGCAAGCAAGGCTTGTGTCATCCACAATTCCCAGTATACTGGCTGGTGCCCATTAAAGTTGGATGTCAAGAAAATATACAAAACTAGACACGTATCTAAAATACACAATATGTATTAGATTATCTAGAACCCAGACACTATATACCTATAGTAACGCCGCTCGACATGTAAAGTTCGTAAAACGCCGAATATTGACACAAAGCTCATGAGATCCATCCCATGACAACCGTCCCCAAAAACTGTAACCCACGCCAGTAGGTAGAGAAAAAGAAGCAAGCACAGCAAGCTTGGCCGTGTAACCCATGAGTATAGTAATAAAAAGTTCATAAGACATTTCTTCTCCGACGAAGCAAAAACTTTCTTTTGCTCCAGACTTTTATCGCCTTGCAATGCAGCACATAATACCGGTTCGTCCAATGAACCAGAGGAAACCAATGAAGCGGACAATAGACAGCACACCTGTCGAGTAGAGGAGGAAACGGAAATACATGGGTGTGCGGACATCTGCTGCTTTCTAGATGGAATGGGTTAGTATGCTGTTGAATCCATGAATCGAAGGGTAAATAACTTACAGAGACGCCGAGAGTGATAAAGTCGTCTGTTGTGACAAAGACGATGAGAACAATGTTGCAAAGCAACCAAAGAATAACAAGACCGGTTCGGAAAGACTTGTACGAATCTTCGACGTCCTTCTTCTCGGGCTGTTCATCCATCATTTCACTCATTGGTGCCAGGGCTCGCCAAACGACCTTTTCGAACTTGCTGTCGATATCCTCCTGCTCCTGCTCGATTTCTTCCACAACGGCTTCCTTACCCTTCTCATCCTTGACAATGTTGGCAGAGGGCAGAGCTTCTGCAGTATCGGAACCCTTTGTTCCCCAGGACACATCGTGCCAGTTGTTAAAGGCATAGACCATAAGAATGTTGATGTAGGTTGACATGAGGACGAGATATTGGGGGAAGGAGTGGAACATGTGCCATGGGTCGAGGTAGAGGAAGGACGCGAGGTAGTTGAGGCCGTAGATGGTGATCAAGGCGATGATGATCAGACCGGCGACACCAGTATCACCTCCAAAGAAACTATCGAAGAAGGCTTGCCCGGACGCGAAGGAGATCTGATCTTCAATAGGCGTTCCAGTGAAGGCTCGGTACACGAGATAGCCAGTCAAGACCAGAAGATACAGCTGGATCAAGCCGAAGACCATGAAGGAGAGGACGTATGTATACTGAGCACCCTTTGGTCTGTTTCCGAGAGCGAGGACGAACTGCAGGACGAGGAAGGCGATGTAGATATATTTGATCAGGACGTTGACAATTGGCGTGGCCATATCACCAAATGGCCAGCCATGGTACCCGGATAGAACCTGCGGCGTTCCGACAAGCTTCATGATAATCGTGGTGGTGAGGTAAAAAGCGGCGAGCGAGAACCAACTGAACAGCACATTGAGCAAGTTATACACGAACTGGATGTGGAGGAAAAAGAGTCGGACGACGTTGTGGCCAGAGCCATACATTCGCCCGAAGTGCATGAGAGAGTAGAGAGACATGGCGAAGGATCCGTTGAGCCATCGACGTCGCTGGCCAATAAACTCAGAGGCGCCTTCAGGCACATCGGTCTCGCCCTTGGATGCCTTGATGTAGCTCAGATGCCATTTTTGACTGGCCTTGGCGACCAATTCGAAGCAGAGAATTCGATCCTCGGCAAGGAACATGTTCTTCTTGAAGATGTTCATTCCGTCAATACCCTTCTTGCCTAGCGTTTTGGAGAGCGTGTGGTCGCCGTGGAAGTACTGCTCCAAGGGTCGTCCCATGATAGCACGAAAGCGATACGCGGAAAAGGCACCAGGTAGGACACTAACGTAACCAAAAGCACTTTCCAGAGGCTTATCGAGGACGTTAGAAATCTTGTACTCGAAGTTCTGTACCGCGACAAGCGGATTGAGAAGCATCTTTCCACCCTTGCCTAGCATTACATGGATCTCACCACAGGCACCGCCGAGGTCGCGATCGTTGTAGAAGCCTTCCCAGAGGGACAACAGGGCGCGAGGGCCAGGCTTTGTTCCGGCGTCGATAAGGATGGCGACTTCTGGGTTTAAAATGCGACCAAAGGCGTTGAACAACCAGCGATGCGAATTGATCTTCTTGCTGTTCTTCTGCTTGAGACAGAAAATGAATTGCACGGGGGGCAGATTGCGATGCGGCTTGTCGGGGTCTGGACGGACAAGCTGTTGATCTGGCGTCACGGAGATTTGACTGGTGTACTCGAAAATGTGAGCGACAGTTTCCTTGCCGTTGACGTCCTTTTTGAGAACGCCATCTTGATAGACACCAACAGTGGCGAGGACGTCAAAGACGTTCTTGTCGACTTTATCGAGACCATCAAAGACAAGACAGACCACAATTTTCTGCCAGGCTGGACCTCCCTTGTTCCAGAACTTGGATCGCTTCAGGTTCACAATGTCCTGGATATTCTTCATTGTATAGTGTAGGGTTCGCGCGAGAAGGACTTTATCTTCGTTGTAATAGGTGATGGCGATGAGGAGCTCGGTGTGACGGTTGTACATTCGTGGGCGGAGGTTGAAACCGTTGCGCAGGGTGAAGTCGTTCGGGTCGCAGGTAGCAGCTGTGTAGCGCATCTTTGTGAATTCCTCCTCCATGCTCCCAGGACCGTTACGATATCTGGGCTCGATGGCGTTCTTGACGGCGCTGGGGACGGGATAGTCGATACTGAGGACGGAGCCCTGGACAAGCTTGACCTTACGGGTCTTGGAGCGACCGAGACCACCAGGGCCAAGCTGTGCTTGCTGTTGGCGCATCATCCAACTCTCGTCGACGTCGAATTCTTGGTAAGTCGAGTCGGGTCGACCATGGACAAATTCAGGCGAAACAGATAGTGTCTCTCCATTTTGACCCCATTCCTGCATCGTAGGCGTACGATGCATGACCGACAGGCGCGATTCAGCCAAGCGGGAGGCTTCGACATCATACTCAGGTTCCGGATACTCGTACCCCGGAGAGCCAGGCATGCGACCGTGCTGGTCGGGAGGATAATGACCAAATGCGCCGACTCCATAGGTGCTGTTGTGCCCTCCGAGGCTGCTCTGGTCGAAGCTGGCCTGGCCTATACTGCCATGGTAAGAGCTATGCAGAAGATCTCGGCTTGACTCGTTTTGTTCGGGGACAGGACGTTGTGCGCCCAGCATAGGCGGGGGAGATAATTGATCATAATCGGGCTCGTATGGGTTGCTCACGGGCGATCGGTTTGAGACGTTTGCTTCGTCAGATTCGCGAAAGTGGTACTGGAAGAGAAAGAAAGGCCAAGTTAGAAACGGTTGTTGTGGTTATTTGTTTTGCGACAGGTGAGCCTGGCTGGGTGTTGGGCGTTGAGCGCTGAAGCAGTTGCGCCTACGGTCGCTATAACAGTTGCTAACTGTTGGAGGTTGGAGGCTGGATGGGCTAAAAACTTACTGCTTGGCCAGCCGGTAGATCTTGCATCTCGCGTGGCGCATCATAGTTTGGGCCATTTCTTTGGCTGTTCTCGTTGAAGACCATATTTTTGTTTCGAAGATGCGCTGCACTTCTTTACAACTATCTTGTCTTGTCTCTGTTGGAAAAGCTTCAACTGTTATATATCGATCGGTCGCTTAACGCTTATGATGACATGCGATTTCTCGGTTCGCGATAAGATCAGATGGCTCGGGAGTGCCGGCAAAAAAAAGGTGATGCAGTGGAATGGAATATGCCGCCAAAAGAAGAGAATTAAACGAGGGACGAAAAAGATGAAGATACTGGAAGAAGTCTTGTTCTTTGGCAGAGCCTTTTCTTTTCTTATTATTCTTCTAGAGAAAATACAGAAACAAGAGAACAACGTTGCAGCTGGCTGTTAAGGAAAAGAAAAAGAGAGGAAAAGATCAGGCGAAAAATTGGACAGACGCATCAAGGGATTGTGGTGTGGGCTGGTGCGTGCTTGTGCTTGTGCTACAGTCCATAGAATCAGGTACGATACGGTACGGTACGGAACAGTACTTGTCTTGTTGGTGTCTTATTTCTTTACTCTCGCTCTCTGGTTCCATCCATTCATGGGCATCACATCGAAGCGAAGCAAAGTAAAAAGCCAGCCTACACAGTGAGAGAAAAAGTAAAAACTGGGGATAGCATCCTGCTTGGTCAAAGATCAACCATCGCCGCGTAACTAGCGGCTCCATATTATGCCAGCTCAGGGCGGTTTGGTTGGTGTGACAGTGACGTAGGTATGTAGGATCTCGCTGTCAGCCAAAGAGATGGTTGCTATTTTTGGGAAAAGGGACAAGCCTCGTATACACGCAATTCTTGCTGCGTGTACCCAGAGTCGAATCATGGGAACAACGTACTGTGACATTGGGGTCAATATCACAGCGCATTATTTTTTGGCTGTTGGTGGCAGATGACGGTGGCTGACCATGCCATAACATCAGTCAACGGGCCCGTTACGTCAAGAAAACAGGGCGTTAGTCTACATTAATTTCAGACAACATGTTACAAGTAAAGACATCAAACTTGTGTGGCCCCACGTCTTACCCTGGTAGAATTAATGAATGAACAAAGACTTCGGATCAGGCCAGACCAGGCCAAGCCAGGCAAGGCAAGGTCGGGTCAGGAACGAGTACAGTATCAAGAGTCCACAGTATCTACAGTACAATGGATACAAACAAACACCCCACGTATGTACGGACCAAAGCATGTCACTTGCTTCGATTCTCACAAAAATAGATCAACGGAAAAAAACTCAAATCGAGTCTACCACGGACTACGCGGATTATGCACACAGATTGAGTAGAGCAGATCAACGTTACCCCAAGATCCGCCCTCTTTTCTTTTCTTTCCCATCTTTTCAGTAGTAACAAGAGACTCACTTCACTCAAGGTACTCGGTCTACTTAGCCGGAGCCAAGCCCAGCTATAGGTGACCCTCCCTTGTCAAGCTCAGCTTTAGTGCACTGACGCCATCACATTTCCTGATTTTTCCCCTGCATGCAATTTTGCATTTGGCATAAACACGAGGAACATGGGAAAACAAGGAAAGTCGCAGAAATAAAACGAATCTTAATGTAACTTTGCTCGATTATTTCCTTCTGCTCTAACTCATCAATCTCTATCTCCCACCATCACACACATGAAACTTTAAAAGAAGAGAAAAAGCAGAAAAACTCGCAATATGCTAGCTATAATGACGCCAGTTCCACCACCTCGGATCATTGACTTTTTTTCCCTGCCCTCTCTCTAGGCGCTAGCCACTAAACTCAGGTATGGAGGGGGCACAACGAGACATATTTTTCCAAAAGGCAATTGACTCTCGGTCAACCCGTTACAATTCTTCGTCTGGTTCCGTCCGGTTCTTGTGCTAACTAACGGTGTTGACGCGGGAATATCTACTTGAGACAGATCCTGCCAACCGCACGGTTTGTTCTGTTCGTCTTGTGTCAGCCTTAACAATGCTTCACTGTCCATGTTGTGAACTGATCGTAAATCGTGAAACGGTGCTAGTATTGATAAATTGCTCTTAGCAATTAATTAGCATGGATGATAAATTAATAGTAAGCTGCTAAGACCACCTTGACGTGCGTTGTTTATTTACTGTACCTCGCCAAGGCGAACAGACAGTGGATTGGCAAACAGTATTGAGTTGTCCTCGCAGTCACGTGAAGTCTATTACTGCGCTGTTGTGCAGCTAGCTACCTCAGTACGCTTCGTTTCTGACTTACTCATCAGTTGTAAGACAAGTCAAACCTCCCCGTTTCGATAGTCTCAGTTAAAAGAAAGCCGATGGTGTCCATTTTTGTACTACGTAAATGCGAGGCAAACAAACACCCTGATAGATTCGTTGATCTTCCGGTGCAGTCATGTCAGTACAGTAATACAGTCCTTAAATAAACCCCGAACCATTGACAAACCAGACATAACCCACCAGAAAAACAACCCATTTGTGAAACTCCAGAAGATGCCACTCTGAACCATAAACCTTCATAAAGAGCACCAGATAAATCATTCCAGACAGAAATCAGCAGACAATAGCCTACGGCCAATGACTCAATCGTCTTTTTCCTTACAAGCCTTCTTGAACTCCTTCAAAATCGCCTGCAACTTATTAGCAAAACTTCACCAAAAGCACAGAACAACTCACATCAAAGTCTTGATCCGCCATACACATAAACGCTTTCGTCTTGTCAAGCTTGAGCTTTCCAACACGAGGACTCTTGATGCCGAAGGCGATCCGTGCCAAGAACCGCGCGTCATCGCGAACATCCGTCGCTGCGAGCACCTGGTTGATCGCAGCTCTGTCGACCTGTTTCGGTGGCGCGGGCGGTAGTGCAACGCGTTGGCCTTGATAGCAAAACGTGCAATGACCGCACTTCTTGGCGTTGGAGGGAAGATCCATGCCAAAGTGCTGCGCGAGTGAGAGTCCAAAGCACTTGGGTGATGTGACAAAGTTAACAACCTCTCTAAGACGTTCCAGAGCTTGTTTCTCGCGCCTCTTAAGGTCTTCGTAGAGCTCATCCGTCAGTTTGTCGATCGCGGTGTCAGTCTTGGGTAGCTTGGCTAGGACTTTGTACTTTTGTTCCACGCCACCTACTGTGAGGATGATGGCGCCGTTGTTGTTTAGGTCATTGAGGAGGTTGACGAGGTCACTTCGTCGCAAACCCTCTTTGTTAGCCACCTCTGTCAGGTCGATAGAATGGAACTTCTTGGCTTTCTTTGCATGTTGAAGAATGGCTTTGCTCTCGGGTGTGTTGATGACCTTGAGACGAGGGTAGTAACTGGAGGTTACTTCGAATTTGTACGAGCTGTACTCCGGCGTCGTGGCGCGAATGAGATTGAACTTCAATTCCAGCGCTGCGTAGATCACGCTGAGAGGGCTGATACGGATGTCAAATTCCGTAGACTGTCGGTAGTGGCTGACCTTGAAAGTCTCGCCTTGGTGAAGCTTGACCACATCACCATCAAAAATGTTCTTGAGAAGATCTCGTAGAGAATTCCGTGAGGGAAGGTCGCCACGGGCGAAGTTTTCGCGGATCCAAAAGTCTTCGCGGCAGAGGTACAGCATGCAGTAGCTCTGTTTACCATCGCGACCAGCGCGGCCAACTTGTTGGCAGTATTCTTCAACTGTGCTTGGGACATCCCAATGGATGATGTTACGGATGTCTGCAGATGTTAGTCATGTACTGTGAGGCAACATGCTGACGTACCTGGCTTGTCGATGCCCATGCCAAATGCGATGGTAGCCACAACCTGGATCATGGTCAGTGCCGTTCATCTTGATGTCACAATAAAGCTCACGGTCTGGATCTTGGATGTCATGAAATCATCTTGGATCTCCTTCTTTTCCTCTATCTTCATACCGGCGTGAAAGTGAGCGGCAGGAAATCCCTTCCGAGTGAGATGTTCCGCCAGCTCTTCGGCTTGCTGAGTCACAAGTCAGCATCTGGGTGATGATAGGATGCAAAGGGAGTCCAGCAACCTTTTGAAGAGTAGCGTAGATCAAAGTCGAACCCGGGTGTGTTTTCAAAAACTCGTACAAAAGACTGTACTTGTCATCTTTCGCTTGAACAGCCTCTGCTTCCAATCGCAGGCTAAGAACAAGTTAGAGGTAGCCCGACGATGCTCATGCATTGGACGACACTCACTTGGGGCGATACACGGATGTTTTGAAGACCCCTTCTTTGGAAATGTCAAAAGCTTGACAAATGTCACGAATTACAGGCGGTGTGGCTGTGGCTGTGAGGCAGATGACACGCTCTGCTTGAATCTCTTTGACGAATCGTGCAACTATGTAGGGTCAGCTTATGCTCAAGCACTGGGGGCTAGATAGGAACCTTTAAGGTAATCGGGGCGAAATGAGTGACCCCACTGGATTCAAGGTTAGATGAGGAAAATCATGGGTTGTAGAAGAACAAACCTCTGAGATACAATGTGCCTCATCTACACCAATCAATCTAACTCCGCCCTTGACATGCTTCATCATCCCAACAAATCCTTCATTGTTGAGGCGCTCAGGGGCGCAGTACAACAGGCGCAGCTTGCCCTCGCGGAGATCTCTGTTGATCTTTTGTATTTCATCCCATGTCTTGGTGGAGTCCATACATTCTGCTGCGATGCCTTTTCGCTTGAGTGCATCGACTTGATCCTTCATCAAAGCAATCAGGGGTGAAACAACGATGGTGATTCCGGAATCATCGGCATGTCGCTCTTTAGTCACCTTATCCAGCTCTGGAAAGGCGATGGCAGGGATCTGACGAGTGTGTCAGCTCGAACACTCTTGACTTGGTAGGTTTTGAGTAATGATGCATACCTGGTAGCAAAGTGACTTTCCAGCTCCAGTAGGAAAGACGACAAGAGCATTGTCTCCGTTCAATATTCTACTTATCGCAGCTTCCTGCTCATGTCGAAATGACTTGTAGCGGAACTTGTCGGCCAATATTCTCTGCGCAATCTGGATTCTTTGGGCCACGCCAAGCTGACCATTGGCTGTGCTGACGGAGCCATGCCGAGCCTTTTTGACAGGAACATCGTCGTTTTCTTTGCCTCTGCTATGTTTTCCTGGAGTTTTTTCGATCAGCTCAGCTTCTTCGACACCGTCGAATATGAGGTCATCCTCATCGACATCGTCAAAGAGCGCGTCTCCAGAGTCGAAGTCGTCATCGGGGATGCCCATTGTGCTGTTGGCAGCTCGAAGAAAGAGCAGTTGATATGTTTCCCGTTGTGTTTAAAGGCGAATACAAGGATGGTGGCGACAATTACAATACACGATGGGGAAATCTGCACATTCTCAAATGCCGATTCCAGGCTCCAGGTTCCTTCCTTCCTTCCGGAGACGCGCGAGACACGCCAGATCACGTGCTGATAAGCTATCATCGCCAAGATCGGATGGGGCACAACTACGAGATGATTGGATCGAGATGATCCATCTTCCATATTAGGGGCTTAACAATCAAGCATGGCTTTTGCCCTCTTTACTGTTAGTTCTTCATCCTTGTCGAAATCTCCATCGACAAAACCGTAGTGTTTCGCCTACCCTACACCAACGTCTTTATTCACTTTATCTTATAGCCATCTTGAGTAGCATTTATTTAATTAGAAAGACACGATATGGTAAAGGCATCCTCGTGCATTCCGTACGAGGCACTGATGTATCACTTTTGTATAGAATGCTCAAAGTGAATAAAATAGCAATTTGCTATCCTTGCAAAATACGGATTTGATAATCGAACAGCTGGCATTCAAGTTGAGCGACGAAAAGAAGTTCGCACAGATCTTTATTGAACGGGCTGATCTTTTGTTGCTCTATATTTCCTAGCCTTTTCAAACCTAAATTTCCTATTACCTCCATTAATAGAGACGTTCGGTATCAAATTGTTTCATGTCTAAATCGCGTCCGCCATAATCGCTAACGTGTTTTTCCCGCTCCCAACTACATCACACAAATAAGCACCGTCGCGCTAGAACACATATATACATATGGACAGCTCTAGCTTGGCTTTAGTACACCCGACTGGCGTATGGTGTGAATGGTACTGTCAATGATGGTCCGGTCTCAATACTATGTCTACGGTGGCTCGTCTCATACATACGTGGCTAGGCCGCAATGCTTGTTTCTTCCCGTCTCATCTCGCTTCGGCGGAGTAACGAAAAGTGACATGTACCTACGTCATCGACCACCCACATGCCAGCCTCTTAGGTGGTGACAGTGACAATCGGATGCCTGAGCGTCGATCATATCCACAATCAATGCCATCGCATCACATCTCGATTCACGATACCATAATGCTCAGCTTATGATCACATATTTTCATAGCATAACCAATGAACTGCTTCAAATCTCCTGCACCCATGACGTTTATCATTCCGAAGCTCCATCCATGCTCCGGGTTATAAATATTCAGCCTTAAATTCGCCAAGAGATACTGTGTTTATATCCTTTTGTTCTTTACAGTATTATCGACACAACTTTATTTTCCAACACCGATCCAGATAACTCGCCTAATTCACAATGAACATGTCCGGCGGGATCTACGAGAATGGGCGCGGCCAGGGCATGTCCCACTCTACAGGCCCTTCAAAAGTTCCCGAGGGCATTGCGAGACACGCTCCTAAGGGCCTAGAGGAAGCCTTGCCTGATTCTGTACGTTATTCATGTCCAGTTGATCTTATCAAAGTCTGACATTCAAGATCCACCCTACCGGTACCTTTCCTGGCCAGTCTACCGATAAATCACATGCCAAGGATAGTGGCAATGCTTCCAAAGTTCCCCAAAAGCTCCAGGAGAAATTGCCCGAGAGCGTGGAAAGAGTGGTTCCAAATGCCATTCACGACACTGGTGATAAACATTGATTACCCTATTGAATTGATGCACGGGTTGTGGACCTTGAATAATATTATTGGAATTCAATCTGGGATAGCGTTTTGTTAATGCGTTACTGAATATCAAGAATACAATGACGAATTATACAGCCCAGAGACGTGAAGATGTTACAAGACCCACGTGTCCACCACGAAACCCACTTACTCAAAGGTATAGAAACAGACCTGTCGCGAGTATAACCATGCCAGTAACAGCGTGACTGATGCTAGCTTTGGTAGCTTTATTCTCTGTCTCCCCCTGGATGTGCTTATGATCTGCAAAACGTCTCACGATAACTGCATCGCCAGCTGCAACTAGCGATCCCAATATGAAACAGATTCCCATACACCTTTTAGTCACCGCCGCAGCTAACGGGCTCACTCGGCAGATCGGTGAGAATTGCCAGAAAGCAAACAGACCAAGGGTGCTGAGCCCAGAACCAATATTACGCAAGCCAAATGCGTAGATGACAGATTTCTGAAAGTCTTCGGGATGTGATGGAGTGGTCTTTTCAGTAGATGCGCTATCAAGACCGAAAAGACGAATTGCATTGTAGGGAGACACGAAGCTGTAGATGCCGACGCTTGTGCCGGTTACTCCGAAGAGGATAGGGAGGGCCGAGATGATGGTTGCAGGGGACAAGTCTGACATCATGATATGTGAGTCCATGAGATATCGGGCGTCGAGTAGTTGGAAGGTTTGAAGGTATATGAGATATTGGTGTAAGCAAGAGTTGATTGAGTGGTTGATCAAGGAGTTTATATGAGGCTCAAGTCGTGACGCAAAGGTTGGGATCAAAAAGGTTAGGCTCTGGATGAGCCCTCGTATATGCATAAGCTGTATAAATGGCTTAGTACCTTGACATGCGCTAGACTCCACAACTGCCGTCACTATGGGTATCTCAGTCACGATCCAAGTTCCTCAACTGAAGAGAGTAAGGGAAAGGGTTGAAGCGAGTAATTATAGTAAGTAACTTGGAGATCTTCTCAGATAACCGTAGATCGCAATCTGATAAAGACATATCGAGTCAATACCTGTGCAGCTTCCTCTCTGTGAGGAACAGATAGAATTGAAGGATGGTAAATAAGAAAGCGCATTGTATAGCGTTTGTCCCTAACACGTCCTTGATAATGGGGTTTCATAAGCACTCGTTGAACATAGATAACCATTCTCTGAACTGGTAGGTCTGTTGTCATGAGCTGGTAGGTTTATTGTCATGGACCGTAGGTTTGTTGTCATGAAGCTAAGACATATGACGTCGAGATACACCAATAGCCCGATTTAAGTTTATGTGATTCTTATATATATCAGACCGCTGCTATGTTCCGGCTCAATTAGAGATCCATCTCGGTTACAGCTTTGTTCACGATGGCAATTGATGCGAAAAACCCATATGATTTCCCCTTACAACCAGAGCAGTATGCTCCTGCTCCTGTGCCCTCATTGGCAGAATGGAAGCAACTCTGGCATGTATGGGAACTCGTTACTACCAAGATGATACGCCCAGAAGCATTGATGGAACAGCCAATTCCTTTGAGAAATCCCCTGTTGTTCTACCTAGGCCACATACCAACATTGTGAGACTCTCTGTCTGTTGCGTAGCTCTTAAATTAACAAAACCTAGTGAAGATATCCATTTGACAAGAGCGACCAATGGCAGACCTACTGAACCAGCTTACTATCACCAAATCTTTGAGCGTGGTATTGATCCCGATGTTGATGACCCTTCCAAGTGTCACGACCATAGTGAACTCCCAGACGTGTTCCCCAAGTTGGAAGACATCCTGCACTATCGCGAGCGCGTGAAGAAGCGAATATTATCTCTTTACGAAAATGAGAAAGCTCATTCAGATCGGTGCATCGGACGCGCTCTTTGGATAGGATTCGAACACGAAGGTAGTTATCCCAACGTCTGTTATTAAAATCTCCAAACTGAAAGTGACAGGCCTCCACACTGAGACATTTCTCTTCATGACAATCCAGAGTCAGAACATTCTGCCTCCTCCCGATATTCCCAGACCTGACTTCGCACAGCTCGCAAAGAGGGCTGCTTCGCAACGTATCGCAAGCCCATGGTTCAGAATCCCCACACAGGAGTTCACCATAGGCTTCCACGACCCTGAAAGTGATGACGGACCAGGTCGTTTCTTTGCATGGGATAACGAACGCGAGCCATACGAGGTTCGAGTTCCCCAAATCGAGGCACAAGGTCGACCGGTGAGCAACGGTGAGTACGCAGAATATTTGTTCAACATCAAAGAGCTCCAAACCCCAGCTACGTGGCACACGGCACGCAATGCTGGAGGGGATGAAGATTTCACCACGTTCATCACCCGTCACAGCGTCAAAACCGTTTGGGGGCCAATTCCTTTGACACAAGCACTGGACTGGCCTGTGATGGCCTCTTTTGACGAAGTCAAGCGATACGCTCACTGGGCTGGTGCTCGCCTACCAACGCTCCATGAATTACGTAGCATCCATGAATATGTTGAGCGTGGACGGAAGGCACCAGAAAGTCAAGTCAATCAGCGATTTCACACAGACCCTACTGCCATCTTTGTTGATCTGTCGAAAACGAATTCTGGATTCCGGAATTTCCATCCTACAGCCATTACGCATAAGGACTATTTATGCGGACTGGGCGATACTGGAGGAGCAGCTGAATGGACAGAGTCTCTGTTTGAGCCACAGCCTGGGTTCAAACCAATGGATATTTATCCTGGATACAGTGGTGAGTCCTGTACGCCACCGTTTAACCGATGGTTATTTCTGACAATTTGATGCTTTAGCGGACTTTATGGATGAAAAGCACATGGCTGTGGTCGGAGGAAGCTGGGCGCTGCACCCGCGCATAGCTGGCAGAAAGAGCTTGTAGGTTCCATCGTTTTGTGTTATGGACAGTTGATGATTTTAACTTTTGCAGCTTGAACTGGTGGCAGACAAAGTATCTCTGGCCTTGGGTAACGTTCCGTCTTGTACGAGATGTTGAGTAAGGCTTTACACCGCTGCATGACTTGAATGGCGTTGTTCTTGAGGCAATTCTTTCATCTTCTTCACTGACACTGCCTACCGAAATCCATTGCCGAAGGTCATGGCGAAATATGCGGTGGATTTGTGGATGTTTTGTTAGTCTCGTGTGACATCATACGACTTGCAATTGAGTTTGGGCCGAAGATTAGATCGTATGGATTTTCGGATATACAGCTTGTCAAATCGATCCATGCTTCCTATTGCTCCATCACCATGTTTTAGTGGCGCCTTTCAATCCGCTCGATCCGGGAGAATAGGTGGTGATGATGTGACCGCAGTATGCTTGCATCACCAAAATCAAGCCACTTACGCGACAAGGTTTTCTTGAGCTGAGTATAAAATGTGGCAAAGGTCTCTTGTTACAATAATAAAGTAGAACTCAAGCTACATAACATAATAGTTAATCATTCTAATTTCGAAATATTTCATCATGTCGCTGCCCCGATACCAGACAAATACTCCTTTAGATCCCACCTTCAAGGACGACATTCTCAACACACATCTTGTCTATGACTACGACGCCAAAGACGCAGAGGGTAACCCTGAAAAATGGCGCTATGAGATCTGGTTCTTTTCCGATGATCGCGTCGTTTATGGTATCCATGGTGGTCCCATGGCCGGTCGCATCAACTACCAGACCGTCGCCTACCAGTGCATCCGTCCAGGAGAGCTATGGCAGATCAACTGGCTAGAAGAGACTGGAACTATCGTCTCCCTGGTGTACGACATCACCAACAAAACCATGAGCGGAATGCTAGGTTTCTCCAAGGGTCATTGGGAGCATGCGGAGGATGCGCATGGCGATAAGCGAAACCCCAACGATTTCAACAGATGGAAGGAACTTGCTTCCATTGGAAAGCAGACAGAGAGATTTATTTTGACAGAGCAGGCTAAGATTATTGAGGTCTTCAAGGGGCAGGGTGACTTGAAGCCTATTAAAGAGTCGGATCCCACATTCTGATGTCCCCGGCGTGGAATCTTTTTCCCGATGAATCAAACGAGTAGATGAAAGCACCTAAATAGACGGCGAATTGAATAGACATTGTATCATATACTGTATCCGTATATGACGAACTTAAATCAGGGATATTAATCGCACCCTGGTCCCTCGCTTCTTCGCTTAGCTGCGTGTGTACCCTCTATTTTTTACCTAAACTGCAGCTCGAATCTGGGGACGATGTTGTGTTGTTCTTGGCGTAACAGCCTCAGGCCACCTTGCCAGAATCAGACAAAAGTGAGAGTGGGAAATGCTTACAACGGTTATGTTGTTACATGTTGTATGTTCTTTAGCTGACGTAACTTTGATACCAATCTCGATATCTTGTCGCAACTGTGTTGAGTATTAGAATTTGGCTGTGACGATATTGTACTGCGCGAGCCCAAACACAATGTTGGGTAGATTGCTCATCTAGGACTCGTTACTACTCGTGTAAACAAGAAGGTTTTCTTACACATCATCAATCTTCTCTTCATAAAACCAACACAATATTCCCAGAAGTGCTGGCTACAAACTTCAGCTCACTCAAGTCTTGGAGGCATCCAACATGTCACAAGCAATGCAAAAACAATCCACAGAACATAATACACATCCTTTTTGTATTCCACAGCTTGGAGCTCTGTGTTCGATTACCCTACAACAGTAACCCCTAAAGAGTGAGTCGACAATCTGGGCTACCTTGAAGACTGCGAAACCATCATTCGCTCATCCCTGCATGCCGCAGTCCGCAACTCGAACTTGGGCACGTTGGATACCTTGCGCAGAGTATACTGAATTGCTTAGCATCACCTATCAATTATGTGTAATTGGTAGCAAACAAGCTGATTTGTATTCTTATCTTTCTCTTTCGTGATTTGTGGTAAAAAGGACAAGCTGGTAGGCGCCAAGGTCTTACTCTGGAGTTGATCAGCTATGCTGCATGCCTCTACGACTAAGAGCTGCACAACTTCACACCATTACACTTGACCTTCTTGAAAAGTCTTACTTGGGAAATCTCACGCTGTGATCGCCACGGTAAAGCCGGCATCACGAGCTTGGCCTTGGATTGAGCTTATGTCTAGATGTTACTACTATTGTACGACCTTATGGGCTGCAAATTCGCTATACTTTGTATAGTTTGAATGTATCTTCGGCTGCCGTGAATGGATCGTGGAGAGATATAAGTGTGCTGCAGACTGATACAGACGAGATCTAAATTTGGAGGGATAAGTCTGGAAGAAAGCTGTAAGGACCAAGAGTAGGACACTTTGCAGCCATGCAGACATCAGAGATCGATTGGGGAATGAACACAAGAGAAACTTCAGCCTGACAGAATCGTACCATCGCGTGATCGGAAATGTAGATGACAAAGTAAGCCTCTTCCACAAAGAGATAAAGAAACAACATACAGGAGAATGATCAACTTTCCACTTCCGGAAACGGCCAAGCAGGCCAAGAGAGACAGACTCCACGGGATATCGGCCCAGACTCTGGGCAGACATGGACAGCCGCAGCGTTGGGTCACCAAGATCTCTCAACCCTAACCCACAAATAACAAGGTATCTCAGGTCAATTCCGGGAGACGTTGACCGAGGACAGTCTTGTATGCAATCGAGACAAAATATGGGAGCATGAGACGGAATGTCTTTCCATACCGCCGGCCACAGAATCGCTTTAGGGCCGTCACAAGAGCTAGTCAAAGGCACCGCTGCCATAATTCGTAAAGTAAAAACGCAGATTGCCTTCCCAGCCGCAGGTTGTAGCCACATTGAGCTCGGGACATTTCAAGTCTCTCCTGAAGGATGGCTTGACAAGGGTTGGAGATTGGTTCACGGGGCCTCTTGATGCATGCTCATCTAAGAAGTTAATCTTGGCAGGCCGAGAGGGATCATGGTTTGCGCTATTGTTTCTATTGCTGTACCCCAGATGGGGAAGAGAGGGTCGCAGGAAATGGGGGACCCAATCCCGCCTTTTCCGCAACTTTCTTTTCTTATTGTTCATTCTTACAAGGGCTTTTGAGTCTGGGGGCCCGGAGTAATCGGGTGGTGATCCGGAATCGAGGACGCTATTCGTGGAGAATTGGGTCTGGGGATGCGGGGGAGTAAGCATGTTTTAAACTTAACGAGAATGGCATGAAGTAACCCAGTACGTACCTTGGAACGAGAATGTAAAGAGAGATGATACTGAAGTCTGGGCCGAGATGTTTGAGGAGTTTATCAAGTGTTAGTATTGCCTGAAGCCTTCGCTAAAGCAAACGTGCTCTCTGATGTGAAGTACACTGTTGTTGAAGACCATTCAACGCTTTCCTAGCAATCTGGACACTCTCTGGCCAGAAGGAAAGGCAAGGGTATCAACCAATCGTATTTCGGTAACGCGGCCCGAAAGACTTACTAGCTTGAAGCAAAACAATCCCCCGCGGTCTTACCTCGTTCTAACTAGCAAAACAACGAGGTAGCAGCACATGTCGCGGTCGCGCCTAACGAACGCCAGCGCCAGCGCCGCACAGCAGGATAACTCGATGGATCAGCTTGTGGCGTAGTGAGTCGACACAGCTTTAGATAAAAGACATGAGAACAGATGTATGGCATCGCGGACCAAGAAGCCGAAGAAAACTCAGTGTCATGACTTTCTTGAGAGACCATGTTAAGCGCCGCTGGCCACTTGGCGCACATGGCTGATGTTTGTGGCAGTCCTAGAACCAATCACCAAAGACACACTTTTGTACTTTCCGCTCTGTCGGGTTGAGACCGAATTCTGGATTCCCATCCCCTCCCTTTCCACAAACGGTCAGGTAACCCCAATGTGCACCAGAATCTAGGGCTCTGCCAGGGATGCGTGCGACTTGGCCGTTCCTTGTCAGATCAGTCAAGCTCACTACCTGACCTATGTACCACTCGATCGGTCACTGCTATTAGCTATCGGAACCTTGGCCGTCGATCCGTCGTCCTGGGCAAGACACTTTGCTAGCCAACAAGCACTCGCCTGTTCGAGATCTGTGTGGTTGTGTCGGATCGGGAGACAGCCTCCGTCTGTCCATCCATATGCAGCAGTTCCACGGAGCTGCCAGACACGATACACCAGCCTTTGCAAGAATTGCCATCACCCCAGTTCTCGAACGTTGTATTGAAGTTGTTATATATATCCCTTTTCCCATCTCAATCTCTGGCCTTTTCTTTCCAGTCCAGAGCATCAGCCAATCTCACCTTTGAGGAACAGAATATTCAGCTCAATAGTCAACAGTTCCAGTGCTGAAACATCAACATCATGGCGTCCGACTCCATTCACGAGAAGGAGGTATGTCTCTTTATCTTCCCAACAGTCCAATTGAGCACCACTGATATCCTACTCTAGCCCAAACATGAGGTCGTCATCGTCAAGACGGCCATTGGAGATGAGGCCTTCCAGCAGGCTATGATTAAGGAGCCTCCACCAAAGATGGCTGCGCCCATCCTCATCTTCGCTAGTATGGTCGCTTTCTGTTGCTCTACTGCCAACGGTTACGATGGTTCTTTGTTCGGAACTCTTCTTTCCACCAAGGACTTCAAGGAATTCTTTGGTGTCGATAACAAGGGCATTGAAGCTGGTACGACGCCTTAGTTCATCTCAAACCCTGGTCGCTTGGTCATGATATTGACATCTGATAGGTATCGTCACTTCCATGTATCAAATCGGTTCCGTCGTCGCCATTCCCCTCGTTGGACCCTGTATCGACACTTGGGGTCGCCGTGTCGGTATGACCATCGGTGCTTGGATCATCATCGTCGGTGTCGTTATTCAGCTCGCATGTTACGCAAACGCCAGTGTTGGTCAGTTCATGGCCGGTCGCTTTTTCCTCGGTTTCGGTGTCTCCATCGCTGCCGCCGCTGGTCCCACATACGTCGTTGAAGTCTCCCATCCTGCCCACCGTGGTATCATCACCGGTCTCTACAACGTCATGTGGCCTGTTGGAGCCCTCGTTGCTAGCAGTGCTGTCCGCGGCGGTTGGAACTACGAGGGAACCAACAAATCATGGATGATCCCCGTCGGCCTTCAGCTCATGTTCCCTTGCGTCATTGGTTTCTGCGCCATGCTTCTTCCCGAGTCTCCTCGATGGTTGTACACTCACGGAAAGCAAGAGCTCGCCAAGAAGAACCTCACCAGCCTTCATGGTCACGGTAACCCTGACAGTGAATGGGTTAAGCTCCAGCTCCACGAGTATGAGGAGCATCTCGAGTTGGACGGTAGTGACAAGCGATGGTGGGACTACCGCGCTCTTTTCAGCACACGTGCTGCCTTTTACCGACTTACCTGCAACTGTCTCGTTTCCCTCTTTGGACAGTGGGCCGGTAACAGCATCGTCTCTTACTACCTCAGCGCTTTCCTCGACACTGCCGGTATCAAGGATGGCCGACAACAAAACGATGTCGCTATGGGAATGAACGCTGTCCAGATTGCCTTTGCTGCTCTTGGTGCTACTTTCACTGACACTGTCGGCCGTCGACCCATGTTGCTTGTCGTCAACATCGTTTGCGCTTTCTGCTGGATCGGTGTCACTGTCCCTGCCTCCATCGCCAACATCACCGATCTCGACAACCAGGATCAAATTGATGCCGTCACCCCACCAGTCAGCAGGGCTATTCTCGCCTGGGTCTACCTCTTCCAGATCTTCTACTCCGTTGGCTGGACTCCCCTCCAGGCTCTCTACCCTGTCGAGGTTCTTAGCTACGAGATGCGAGCCAAGGGTATGGCCTTCAGCTCTCTCTTCACCAACGCTGCTATGCTTGTCATGCAGTTTGGTATCCCAGTCGCTCTGAAGAACATTGCCTGGAAAACCTACATTGTCTTCTGTATCTGGTGTGTCATTCAGTCCATCATCCTTTACTTCCTCGTCCCCGAGACCAAGAACAGAACTGTAAGTTTCTGCCAACTTCTTATATCGAATATCACTGACTAATACTCTTGTAGCTCGAGGAACTTGACTACATCTTCTCATCCCCCAGCCCTGTCAAGGCATCCAAGCAGAAGAAGATCTTTGAGGCCGATGCCAACGCCAACATTGTCCATATCGAGCCTGCAGCTGCTTCTCCCTCTGCGGCTTAAATGGTCGACGCCTTGATTTGCATTTGCACATGCTTGACAGGGGGCAGGTCGATTACCGCTTTTTAGTATCTATGACAATTCAAGTTCAAACAGGTTGATGGGGATTGTTAGCAAGTGATAACGAGATTGCGCACTTAGATGTTGGGTCTTAATACTACATTATTTGTCAATAATAATACAATCTCGATACTTGCCACTCAACTTGTTATCCCCCTACCTGAATGTTGCAGTCTTTTGCGTCTTGGGACAAACTCAGGCTGCACATTATATGTTACACATTCTTTCAATCTGTCTAATTTCTGCCAAGCCAGACTTCTCAACCGGAACTTTGATCCCGTCCCCCTTCTTTCTCGAAAAGTTGACCGATAACTTCGCTCACCTTGAGTAGATGACGATCACGAAGTCTCGCTGTGACCAACGAAACACCAACTGGCATACCATTCGGGCCTCTAAACCCAGGGATATTGACCACAGGTGTGTGTAAAGCCTTTTGTTGTTATCAGTAACACTCTATATAGTTACGGTGCGCACTTACTGTCCAAGGTGATGCAAATATGGGATTGCCCGAGTTGTCAAGGCCCTCTGGAGCCTCATCAAGTACGCTCGGTGCAAGTACTGCCACATATTCGTCGGCGATCTTGTCAAAACGTGGTCGCAAAACTGCAAGTCCATCATATGCATCGAGTTGCGACCTGCGAGAGATGTTGCTTCGTTCATCCACTCCTCTGGCTAGTACCTGATCCATCTGTTCTCTGGCCTGGTTATGTTCAGGTAAGAGACTGGTAGCTCCTTCGAGACGTACGATTATATCGTGCCACTCCACAACCTTTTCGAAATCGGGGCCGAGGTTGAGTTCTTCGACTTGCGCACCGTGAGCTCTGAGTAATTCTGCTGCCTTGTCCATGGCTGTGATGGTGCCTTTACCGGCCATATGCCACTGAACTGGCTTGCATACCGCAAACTTGGATCCTGCTAGTTCTTTGAATGATGATCCCTCGTCATCGTGCAAAGAGAACGCATCAGCTATTAACTCAAAGTCTGCAGCACTACGTGCAAAGAACCCGATTGTATCAACAGTAGGGGAACAGAACTTCTGCCCCTCACGTGTGATGACGTGCCAGGTAGGTTTGAAGCCGTAGACACCGTTGAAAGAAGCTGGTCGGACAATGGAGCCTTTCGTTTGAGATCCCAACGCTATGGGAATTTGAAAATCAGCGACTGCTGCTCCGGACCCAGCGGATGAGCCACCTGGTGTATGTTTTGTGCTGTGAGCGTTGCGAGTGGCTGGGCCAATGAAGGAAGCGGCGAACTCGGTAGTTGTCGTTTTACCTATTGACTTGTCAGTAAACAGTAGCTGGCCTGTGTCAGATATACTTACCAAAGATGAGGCATCCTGCTTGCCGAAGAACCATTACGGATCCAGCGTCCAGTTTGGGATGATCGTTTTTGTAAATGCTTGACCCATGCTCAGTCGGCATGTCTGCTCATAGTTTAGTAGGTGTTCTATCTTCCAGGAAGATGTGATGCTTTCGCGTCTACCTTTCGTCAAGATAATGTCTTTGATTCCCACTGGCAGACCATGCAATGGCCCTCTCTGTTCGAATGGAACTTTATCCAATACCCTAGCTTGTTCTAGTACAGTGCTCGGGTCAAGGTATGCCCAGGCTTGCACGTCCTCATTGCGTTGCTTTATTCGCTCGAGTAGCGAGGATACGTACTGTTCGACGGTAAGGTCGCCAGATCGGAGTTTCTCCAAGGCCTCGGACGCTGAGTAGCGCCAGTACTCCATGTCTGTTCTGTTTGTTGGATTGTTACGTGAATTATGTATCGAAATAGACGAGTTGAAATGCTTAGTTAAATCATATATGGACGATTGTCAACACAAGCTTCCCCGCTTTGTCATGTTCCAATACACACACACTGGCTCGGATCCACTGAGATGAGGGGCTCGGCTACTGATCAGGAACATTGATGAGGAAGACGACGAGAAAAGTCCATTGGGAGTAGAGATGTACAGTCTTGGTCTTACGAAAAAATACTCAAGGATCGCTGCACCAGCCGCCGTCAACAACATACGAACTTCCTGTAACGGCGCTGGCTTCATCACTACCCAAAAACACGATCACCTTGGCTACTTCTTCAGGCTCAAGATCCCGCTGTAAGCTCTGGCCCCGCATCACCTCCTCACGATACTCAGGCGTAAGAACCTCGTCCCTCTGTCGCTGTGTCGCAATCGCCCCAGGCATGACGCTGTTGATTCGGATGTTGTATTTGCCAAATTCTTTGCTTTGTGTACGCGTGAGGCCCATGATGGCGGATTTGCAAGCTCCATAGACTTGAGGCTTGTCAGTAGAATTTCTTTAAGGGAAGACAGATGTGGGCATACCTGGAGTACCTTGGGCGGGGATACGCCAAGTGATAGAACCAAGATTAATGATACTCCCGCTTCCTGCCTCTTTCATAACCGGAATCACAGCTTGGGTGAGAAAGAAAACATGTCGAAGGTTAGTGTTGACGTTAAAGTCCCAGTCATCAGCCGTGACATTCTCCGTGGTGAGTCTGGCCCTATTTCCAGCGGCTGCTGCATTATTCACCAATACATGTATCGCGCCATGTTTGTCCTGAATGCTCTTAACAGTCTCTTGCAATTCAGGTAGATCTGCGACGCTGCACTTGTAGAAGATTGGTGGTTTGATCGGAGAATCGCTATCTTGAGGTCGGGAAACAACTCGATCAATTGTTTTCTGGGCTGAGTCTTCAGCAATGTCGATAAAGATTACCTGGCAGCCCTGGAGAGAAAAGAGTTCCACTGTCGCAGAACCTATACCTTCTGCACCGCCCGTGATAAGCACTGTCTTGCCCCTCAGGCTGGGGTAAATGGCATGAGCGGAAGGCATTGGGATTTATAAAGATTTGTTTGGGGGAGGCTTAGAGGATTAAATGGGTGAGGTTTGACTTCTACAACAACTAAAGGGTATTTCAGCCCCTCACCTGGTCTATGTCGTATGTATCATGTCAGCTGACCCGTTATGCATATAATGTTACGTCGCGAAGCCAACTTTTTAGAATATCAAGATTGCTTTCAATATGTTGAAACTTATATATACGTTGAACTACCCACTCTCCGTCCCATAAAATGAGGTGATATAACTAAGATTATTCGGCAATGGGGCAAAGATCATAGTTGCCGTTGACATTGTTTCCCCACCAGCTTGGGAAAGGATGGCCAGGACCACCAGCACCGAAGACGGCGAAAGAGAGGATGAAAAGAACAGTGAGACTTGCGCCATCAAAAGCACCAGTTACCAGGTACGAGTAGTCTCTGAAAACTCGTGGGCGGTAGTTTCGAAGGTAGAACTGAACGAAGAAGCCAGAGAGCAACTGGCTGAAGATGACACAAGTCTGACTCTGGTTGTATGGGATGTAACCGGCGTACTGGATGAACTGGGGGAAGTTGATGTCGGCGACATCAAAGTTCTTGATCTTAGGGTAGAACTGTAACATGTTAATAAGAGTCTTTGTACAATATGAAGAGCCTTTCTTACCTTGTAGAAAATGCGGTGCACGACTACCAAGCCTGCACCAACCAAAAGACCAAAGGGAACGATTTCATAAGTACCACCAAGTTTGTAGAGGTAACCAGCCAGCGCCCATGAGGTGGCATTGGTGTTGTAGGACTGCATGGTGGCGCCACTCCAAGACGAGTTTCCATCACCGTCTCGAAGAAGCTCCCGGTTACTTCCCACGATACTGATCATCACAGCATAGTTGATGAAGCCACCCAAAATAGTTCCCCAGATTTGTGTAAGGAACATGACACGAGGGGGGATTTTGACTAAAACATGAATTAGCCTTGAAATACAAAAACGTGGAACAGGACACTCACGGTATTCTCCCATCTTGAGATCACCAGACAGGTTGACGGCGTTGCTAATAACGTTGTGAGACCATGCCGCGAAGTACATGTTACCCACGGGCTTTCCTGGAAGCATAAGACCAGCCAACATCTTCGAAAGGTTGTTGGTGGCGATTCCGTTTCCGTATCGAGAGTAAAGAAGGGTGCTCTGGATAGCGTCAGTCAGTATATATAATTATTTGTCGTCATGCCGGCAGAACTTACGACTGGTGCAATGATGGAGCCCATAATGAGCGACACTACATATGCCCAAGCAGGAAGAGTAATATTCTCCTTAAGAACAACGACAAGACCGAGGATAAAGCTGCCAACAAGAATGGCAATGTACCACCACCAGGGTGCTTCCTTATAGTTCTTGGCCATGTGCTCGTGGTGACGGTCGTCGTAACGTCCCTCCTTTGCGCTCTTGAACGCCTTTACGACATCCTTACCCCAGAAGAGGATGCAGTGGAGGATGAGGGCACCAATCTAACACGGATTAGCCTGGGCTATGAAAATAACATGACGAGAACTTACCGCAGCATTGGCCATAAACATGGCATAAGCAAAAGTTCCAGTCAACCTGGGAAGACCGAACTCCAACAGACGCTGCTCATTAAGAACACCACCCTCGAAAACCTCAGCAACGGGGTATGTTGTACCGTTCTCCATCAAGAGACGAGTGGACATGAATGGAAGTGACTGGGCGCCCCAACCATTGCCATAGTAGATAGCTACCATCACAATATAGCAAACAAAGAATCCAACAGCCATGTGGGCCTGGAGTGGCAGAGGTAGAGATGTGTTGAAGGAGGTAATCTGCACAAATTAGCAATGGCACTGTAGTCAGGTGAAATTACGACTTACATATTGCCAATCAAAAGATAGAGTGAAAAGACCGAGACCTTCATTGTTTGTAGCTCCACCAAAAATGTTGGTCAGAGTTTCAGCCTTTGCGCCGGTTGCTTTCATGGCAGCAAGACACTAATTGTAGTGGTCAGTAGGCTCCCAAAAACTAATATCAACGCGTGGGATAACATACAGGAACGGAGACCGAGTTAAGCCAGGGGAAGATGTAGGCTGGGAAGAACTCGTATAATGACATGCCCGTAAAGCTGTACCAGAAGTATCGGAGAGGCTTGGAGTCTTTGACTTCTTGCCAGTGAAGTCCCTGAAGTGTCTTAACAGTAGGCAAATTGCTCCAGAAAACAGCATCGACGTGCCAAACAGCTACAGGACGCATGATGCCACATAGACCATAGCCAAACAAACCAATTGAAATGGTACTCAAGATGACGGTGCTGGCACTCAAAGGCATATCGTAGAAGAGATCCTGCGCGGCAAAGACTTGGACACTTGCGGCAGCGTTCGAAGCGGATGTGGCTGTGATAGCACAGATGGCATGCTCTTTGAGACCCCATGGACCTGGGTTGATGATCTTGATGAATTTGAGCCAGACTGGCAGGGAACCAGTGTTGCCCTTGGCTATCCACCGAGCTTCATATTTGTCGCCGCGGGGAAGAGCAAAGGCCCAAGCATTGCCGATGAAGTATGAGATAAGGACAATAAAAGTGCCTTGGATTGTGATCATGGTGGGTTTGAACTAGAGATTGATGTCAGATAATGTCTGGCTATGATAGGCCACACGGCGGAACTAACTGTATAGATCTGGTACATGACGGCCTGGAAACAGGCGAGACATGAGGCAAGGAAAAGACTTCGGAAAGTCAAAGCGCTGTCATGATCGTCTCTCATTGGGAGTAGGTGGCGAGAGGCATCGGCACCGGTCACGATGATGGCATCTTTGCTGTCGTTGTCGCTGTCGTCGGGGTGATCAGTACTGGATACATCGAGAACCTCTGATCCAAGTACTGCGTTTTTAGGCGTATCGACGTTCTTCTCATCGATGTTGTCAGAACTATGAACCTGAGAGACCGATGTCTCTAGGGCGTCGTTGGGGCCGTGAGGCCCCTTGGGCTCAGCATTGGTGAACGACATGATCGAATCGCAAACCCACCCTTGGAAAGAATATCAAGGGAACACTGGGTTGTGGAACCGTGATGAGAGTGGTGGTTCGAGTGGGACTTTTACCAGTAGATCGTCGTCGGTTTAATCAAGAGTGCGGGTTGCCCCAAGTTATATCTGAACCGCATGGCTGGTTTGACGGCCGGTAACACCACATCCCCTGGCAATGAGACAATGTAACGTCTTTCGATTCTAGATCGTACATCGGATACCACGGCGATAAGACATCGCCGCCGTTCGAGACCTTATCCATTTCCCGGGGGTTCTTTTGTGAAAGGGACCTCTTGGCATCCCGCTTCCCGAGAATGTGAACCGGCTGTTGGTACTCAACTCTATACAGAGTGCCCGTAGCACATATTGAAACATGCCTTACCTGCCCCATGAGTATTAGCCTGATACCACATTCCGTTCGAGACCTTGTCGATATCATGGACCAGTTCCCTGAAACTGGGGTATCTTGATCGGCTTTGCCGCATGTAGTGATTGTCCATGTGTCTATCGACTACCCTCCTGGGAAGAGCCGCACTAGTGTGCGCCACCTCCGAGCAATAAGGAATTTTTGTAAGGATCAAGCAGCGTGGTGAATGTTACAGATGAGGGTTTATTGGCTGTAGTGTGACCAGAGTTGGACTGTGCTTGATTGCGACATGCCGAATTACCGGGGTCCGGCAACAAAAGGTCCCCATAAGGGGATAATCAGGAATCTTCAATTGGTTCGCATCTTTAATATCTCATCATCTAGAGAGGGATTTACCTTGTCGTGTTAGTCGTTGAGTTAGACCAACATGTATCATTGCGCTACTATGTATGTACGTAGGTCCCTTTGTTGTCGTCCCAAAAAGGTTGGATTGCCCGCCTGTCAGCACTCAAATGATAAGGTTTACATGTCATTGTACTAAAATTCTTAGTTGATTGACCTTTACTGTTCCAAAAGTGACGTAAAACAATAGCCAGACAGACAGTTTAACAACGTAAATATGTTTATCATCCAGTACCCAACGAGTGCATTCAATGGTAAGTCATATTGACATATTAAACATGCTACTCACTCAGAGCAGACACTAGACTACGTACGAACTCCAGGATAGATAGATAGAATTGGGGTCTTTTTCTGGGGATGACAAGGATAAAGAGATAGCGGCGACCTTTTGCGACGCACGCCAGCGGCAATGACTGGGAACTTTGACAGATGATACACAATGAAGGCCGAGGTTTGGAGAGAAGCGCCGACGATGAAATCAAGCTTAATATTGTTGATACGACACCGCAATCTGCAACAGGGTCACTTGTCTTCCATTTTGGGACTTGATTGTGGGAACATCTTCCCTTATCTGGGCCCCTTTCCATGCCGTCCTACCCGGATATCAACACACGTGATCCGCTCGCGCCATCGAAATTGGACCATTATTAGGAACTTTTGTTCGACAAGAATTGTTCAGTTGTTCGTCAGCGACCTTGCAGATTGTATCATTTAAATCTATCCAAAGAAGTCCAATAGCCTTCAGATGGCAAATCCAATTGAAGAACCAAGTTTACATCTTGAATATCCCTCATGAAGTCGTTCAACTCATTCAGTTCCCTCATTTTCTACTGTACCAACTTGTTTTCTCGTAAACTACATGTAGATCTTATCTGATCAAATCAAATTGGCTGCAGGTGTCCCATATAAACTGCCAAGATTGTTGCCCAGCCGGCACAGAACGGCTTGCCAAGTCGGCAACTGAGCGACCTCATCCATTTATCAAGTACCTTGAAATCCTGTATTATCTCATCTAGATTGGGAAGTTCCAGTCGTTCTATCTAATTATCTTCGGGGGTGGACTCAAGCCTGTATCCTAAAATCTTCCGTAGCTGCACTCTTAAGGCTAGAGCTTGTAACTTACAGATGCTAGAATATCTCCCAGGGTGGCATTACTATAATATGCTTAGAACACTACCTCATCCGTTTGCTATGACCTAGCGGACCTTTTGTCACTGGAAAGCAAGTCTGACAGCCAGGTTGGGTAGCATCGCAGGATGCTCTAGGAAGTTCTGGATCTCCAGAACTCAGCTTCGTTGACAGGATCCTCAACCGCCAAGGTAAGGGTCGCATGTGGCGTATCCACCCGAATTATCTTGTGGCACTCGTGCCATCTTTGATGAGCCTGATCGAGATCAGATAGTGCCCCCAGTACCCAACCTTGTCTTCCAAATCCGGCAGGAGCTTGTATGTGCCAACAACTCACCAGGTCTCTGATATAAGAACTGAAGTCATTTCGTTTCTCTTGATGAATCTCAACTGTGCCGAGAACCGACAGTCAGCCCTTTGTAACATCCAAGTCATCATTCATACCTATATAGAATCGCATCTTCGGTCATTTCGTAAGTACCCGAGAGGGTTGTCTGAATACTACTTGGGGTCCTCTTATCAGAAGTTTGCCACAAGAGAGGCAAATCGTCTTCTTTGGTACCCTTGCATATCTCCTTTTGCCTTTGTAGTGAACGCAGGACCAGACGATACTTGTTAGTATGAATATGAACAGCCTTTCCTCTTAGACATGTGCCAGGAGTCTTTGCGGTGAAAGGCCGAGGCCTCACTCTCAACCTGTACGACGACTTCTAGTCGCCTGCCATCGCTAGTCGGGGGGCAAAGGACTGATGTTGAGTGTATCTCAGGACTGGTCGTTACTGGGATGTTGACTCGGCGTCGACATCTCTCTTTCAACTCCGAGCCAGATGTGTTCTGATTCATATGTCAAGGCACTGGCACTCCTCTAATTCCAATATCTCACGTGAAACATCAAATCCATGTCATAGAATGATCACGATTTATCTTTTTATATCTATAGAAAGGTCAAGATGAGCTTACAATTATGTAGTTCACTGAGTCTCTTCTCTGTACCCTACAACTCAAAGGTAATCTGTATTCAGAAGCATAAAGGGAAGTCTTGAGTTACTTGATCTCTATCTAGAAGTTTATGTGGCTTTACTCACTGATCGAATAAAGAAAAGAGGCTTCCTTCCTGCCGAATAATTTGTGCTGCAAGAAAACAAAACACTTTCCGATATCAAGACTTCAGCCCCCATAAAAGAACTCATGGCTATCTTCGAGTACGGAGGTCCACTTACACTTTTTGGATTTAGCCCTTCCATGAAGTGCAACCAAGTGGCATAACTCTGACGGCAGTTTCAAGGCCGGGCTGTGGTTGTTACTTTTTCTTTCGGTGTCGGTCTATTTTCGCAACATCTGAAGATATGCGGAACGATGTTGTATAGATGATACTTGCTCTAATCTCTGTTCTATATAGCTCAGTGATCTTTCTGCATCCCTGTCAAGGATAAGCACAATACGGATACTCAATGCCTTCCACTTGTATCGACATTGAATACTTCGAAATTGCTTGAAATTTGGATGGGACTCAGCCTCGTGCTACTTACATCCGCCTTTTATTCATAAATTCTTACCGTGACCACTATTCTTCTGTGGTTACTTCGTATCATCACCATTCTGGAAAGTATCTCGCAGTAGTCCGTGGTTTTGAACTGGGACATAACCATCTGGAATGTTGCTCTGTATTTAACTTGCTACAGTCAGTTGTCTAACTGACAGGGACATGATGGAAAAGAGGATAGTAAAATAGTGTTACGGGACAGAAAGTCGGGATCTTGGCGGTATCCGGTCAGAGGCACACACCCACGACATCCTCACCTCATACCCTACAGTGACTTGATGTCTTGGGTCTTTAAAGCTGGTATATATGTGTATAAGTATCGTAATAAACTCAGCCAGTCATCAATGGGTACATTTGAACTTGACGTCGAAACTGCAGCAAGTTGCTCACTCCTACCCATGATTGGTCTTGAGCCTGACTGCATTCAGGTATTTCGGGGCTTCGAGATCCGCAGCAAATCATAGCTGGTGGTTGAGCTGTCTTACCCGGACTTCTTACCGGATGAAGTATCATTTGTCAAAGTTCGAATAGGACTTTCAGCCCTGTTCTCCCGGGGTGAAGATGATTCCCCATTTATCCTCCAGAACACCAATTGGCAGTTGTCTTTGGTCGGATCTTTGCGGCTTAGCGCTGATGCGAGCTTGAGCGGCCTGGTCTGACACCTCGAGACCCCTGGAGGAACCCGCCGCCGTGGGGGGATTTGCAGCCTACAACGGCACCGTTGGCTTCAATTTACTCAAGAAGTAGTTCAGTTAACTCAGTCGGAACAAGTCGTGTGTGTTGAGTTCCGGGACGCCTCACACCTAAATCTCCTAGAGGGAAAATACATAGAGCTTGTCATCAACTTTAGCAGCTACCGGTTGCCCGCCCGGACATTAGGGATAAGCGCTAGTGCATCAAAAAGGATCAACCCCTGCGCAACGATCTCTACCAATTCTGGTCCCATCACCTGTTTGTCACCTCCCAAATTTGAACTCCGTTGCAACATGAACTGCCAGCTCGTGAGTAAAACTCGATGGATGCCCACTACCAGGGACACAGCCCGGTTGGGCTTTCACCTGTCTGTTCTACACGGCTTTTAACCCCAGCGCAGCGACTTAGCTATCTTCTTGTTGCTGATTGCTCCTTGATGGAAGCGTTGGTTTGCGTGTTCAGAAGGATTACTCGCATAGACAGGCGCCTGGACGTCACAGTTTCCCTGCTCTATTTGCATCCTCAAACCAATTGAACGGCATGTCTCGGTCAACAATCGCATCGACGTTGGCTATCGCCGGTCTTCTCGCAGAGCCCGTGATGGGTTTGGCAGGCTGGTGGACTTGGTCGCCCGAAACTCTCACACCTCATTTCGCCTACCAAGACCCTGGATCTGGGAGTATTTTGCACAGTTCTTGTAACAGCAATGGCTCGGCCGCTTTCTCAACAGACAATCCGAACAAGTTCCCTGTCAAGACCGAGCCCAAGGCCGCAACACCGCTTGCCGTGACGGGTTGGTGGGATGATGATCTCAATACGCCAATTGTGAGTTGCAAAGTCTACTCATGCTGCTACCAAAGTTCATTGCTAACCAAGCAGGCTTCAATCTTCTACCAGGCAACCGACGACTCGATCATCAATGCGTTCTTCACGTGCGACAACAAAACAGGGAAATACAAGCTGAACCCCGATGGCAACGACGTCGTATCCAATCTAGCAGGCGCACCCTCTGTACACGAAAAGACTGGCCTAGCGGTGACGGAGCTGGGAGACTCGGGCGGTTACCGACTATATTACCACGATGAAGACGGGCTGGTTAATTTGCTAGCGTACGACGACGATACAGATTGGCGATACGATGGGCCTGTGTCGCTCAAGAAGGCTGGTGACATGGCGATAGCGGCGTTGCAGACGCAGGGCACGAATGTGTCGGTTGCTTATCCATACGATAGCAAGAACATTGCTGTTGCTCGCTTCAACAATGAAAATAAGAACAAATGGAGCCTAGGTAAGATGATCTGGACCGACGATTGTGCGCTTGTCGCTGATAATTACCCCAGAATCGTTCCCAACACCATTCGATAGCCCAGCGCCGACGAACAAAACCGACCCTTCGGATATAAAACTCGATTCCTTAGAAGGCGGCTCCTTCCAGCTCTCATCATTCGACAACGCGGCCAACCTTGGCCTCTCTGCGACTACGAGCCATCGACTGTCTGTATTCTACGTAGGCGAAGATGCCGAGCTGCACGCCGCATCAGATGTTGACGGGAGTTGGGAAGAGCAGGACTCGCCTGGCAAAAAGAAATGGCCGCATTCAGACAACGCGTCTGGACGATTGGCTGTTGTGTCGCCGTTGGAATCTGAGGAGATCTGGGTATACTATACGAGCGGAGACAAGGTCATGGAGCTGCATAGGGATGGAAGAGGAACATGGGCCGATGCCAGGACTCCCTCTTTGAAGAGCGCTGTAAACGCCGACGACTCGGACGGATCTGACGGGGACGATAATTCGGATGGTGACGACTCAAACGGGGATTCTGGCTCTAGTGAGGACGCGACCAAAGACAGCTCATCTTCATCCACAGGCATCACAACTGGTGCAAAGGCTGGAATTGGTATTGGTGTCGGAGTCGGCGTGTTGGCTGTCGCCGCAGCTGCTTTCTTCTTCCTCCGCAGAAGACGTCAGAGGGCTGCTACGGACGAGCGCAAGGATTCAGTTGGAGAGCTTGCGTCAAGAAATAGCTATCATGAGTTGCAGGCTGAAGTACATCAGGCACAAGAGATGCCGCTGACGACACCATCTCAACAGCACGAGTTGCTTGGCGATACGAGGCATAGAGCTGCTTAGTTGAGTCTAGACTGTACAAATGAGATATGTTTTAACTTGTTCTTCCAATCATGGTCTTGGAGACACATGTCAATTGAAGCTATCAGTTAACATGACGCTATTTGATGCGCTAAACTCCATCATCGTAGAAGGATGACCACTAGGATGACTTCCCCGTAGTGGTCTAGGCCTCATAAGGCTCAAAGGAATACCTGTTTGATGCAGCCTCAGAGTAGGTAGTGTTTCACTGAGACAGCGTAGACGACGGATACAGAAGGTGGTCTATCAGTCGATCTCTCTGGATCACTCGCCATAGAGTAGAAGCCCGTGCAAAGAGAGGTTTTCCTTATCGGTCATGACCAGCGACTCCTACTAAACCAGCCAAGCCTTAGAAAAACAAGCTCTTAGAGCATGCCACACTGCATTTGATCCACCAATAGCCCCTCTGAATTATGTCACATCCCACCCAACTCCTTGTTTCTACCAAATAACCTTAACCTGAAAACCAGTTACAGGCGCTGTCAACCTGTCAGTCCCGCTTTTCAAGGCACATTTGCTCCGCGAAACGTTGTCAAAGATTAGGATCACGATCATTGACGTAATAGTACAAGAAAGAACAAATTCAGGGACGCGTTTAGTTAGACAAGGACACGCGACACTTTCATCCTTTCTTTTCTTCCTCTTTCACTGCTTTCTCGCTGTTTTGCTTCTCAAGAAATCACCCCCGGGAAACAAGAGGAAGCAACAATGTCTAGCAGCGTCAAGAGCACCTTCGTCGGCGCCATTCAGGCGTCGGCGTCTGTTTTGCTCACCATCTTCTATGGTGTTATCGCAGGCCAGACCAAGCTTCTATCTGTAGAGACTGGTCGACAAATCTCAAAGATTTGCATCAAGATGTTCCTGCCTGCTCTCCTTATCGTCAATCTCGGTACCCAGATCGAGGCGTCTAATGCATCTCTGTACCTCACCATCCTGGGTAAGTCACCAATTGAGCTTCTGCAAGGCCACAATTTAACGAGAAATTGTCTCTAGTCTGGGCTCTTGTCTACAATCTCGCCTCTATCGCCGTCGGATACGCCCTTACCAAATGCTTCAGCATGCCCAAGTGGTTTACGCCCGCCATCACCTTCAACAACACCACCTCTTATCCTCTACTCTTGATCCAATCCCTCGGTTCAGCCGGTGTTCTTTCCGCGCTCGCCAAATCCGACGATGACACCAGCGATGACATTATCGAACGAGCCAAGTCCTTCTTCCTTGTCTGCTCTGTCGTATCAAACATGCTCACCTTTGGCCTTGGTGGTAAGCTCCTTGGAGTTAGCGATGAAGATCCCGTCGAAACTATGGATGAGGACTTGCGCGACCGAGCTGGACATAACGATCACCCGCCGACCGATAGCCAAGAACCTGACGAGCGTACATCTCTCCTCCCCGGACGTCTACCTCGATATGTGAAGAAGGCATCCCGTCATACTGCCCAAGCGCAGCACGCTGTTTGGGACAAGCTGCATCCTCAAATCCAGGGTGCATTGGCACACATCACTCAGTTCATCAGCCCTCCTACTGTCGGCGCTATTATCGGCGTTGTTCTCGGATTTATTCCGCCATTCAAGAAGGCCTTCTTCAACGATAGCGAGGATGGAGGTATCTTCAACGCTTGGTTAACTGTCAGTCTCAAGAATATCGGAGAGCTTTTTGTCACTTTGCAGGTCATCGTTGTCGGTATCAAGCTGGCTCACAGTCTGAGACGCATGCGACGGGGAAGCGACTCTGGTAACCTCCATTGGCTCCCTCTCTCCATGGTCGTCCTGATCCGCTTTATTATCTGGCCTGTGTAAGTTCAATTATAAACCAAGAAGGGTCCAGTTCTGACAAATTGCAAACAGTCTAAGCATTCTCTTCATTCGAATGCTCTTCACACAGACCAACGTCCTCGGCGAGGATCGTGTTCTCTGGTTCACCATGATGTTGATGCCAGCAGGACCACCCGCCATGAAGCTGGTGGCCATGGCCGAGGTTGATGATGCAGATGAGAATGACAAAATGTCCATTGCACGAGTACTCATGGTAAGTACAAGCAACAACAAACGATGTTGGCATCCAGTAAACACAGCTAATTCTCCCATAGACCTGCTACGCTATCTCTCCTTTGCTGTCAATCGCAGTTGTTGCCAGTCTCAAGGCTTGTTCTTGATTGACAAGTGTTTTGAGAGATACACAACTGCGTCGTTTCCTCGACGATATATCTTTCCGTTCCGGAACATCTACCTTAAAATCAGAGACCCCATGAGAGCACAGTTTGTCGCTCTCGTGTAGCGAACTTTGCATCTGGGATAGTGCTGAGATCATCTGTCACGGTGTTAGTTTGACTTTGAGTCTCCCGGTTGTATACATTCTGTCCAAACGTATATGAGTTCACCAGTTTCAGACAAGCCTCGTTGGTATTAAGAAAAGAAAAACACTGTAATTGGGGTTTAGGAAGGCTCTCTCAGTGTTGCAACCTGACCTTTGTGACGCCAGAATATTGGCGTATAGACACATATATATAGATATAGTAAACGACGTATCTCATCCAAATTTTCCACTAATCTTGCATTTTCATCAATGCTGGATAACCATATCTCCTCTTAGCTATTCTTTCATTGGCACCTATTTAGAGTCCAAAGCAATAATGTGGTAGCAGTCAATATGTTTCCCATGACATTTCCACTCTTGTTCTCGTCCCCAATGTGCCAAAGGAGTACTGCCACACCTGCTTTGTAAAAGCCCATCAAGCCCAACAGAGTCGTAACGCCAGCAACAGACCCGCTAGCTTGAGTGGCAAGCAATAAGACGCCTACAGATAATTCCCAGAGGCCCAGCATATATATTGGCCCTGAGCTGGTGTCCGCTTCAGGGGCGATGTTGTGTTTTAGGCCATTAAGCTCGAACTCGGCCTGCGGATTCGTGAACGCCATAACACTTCGGATAATGCAGCCCGTACTAAGGAGGTATACCAGGGTTTCGGAGAGGGTCATCCTGAAGAGGGAGTTTGTTGGGGGATATGAGATTGAGCTTTGTGAGTCGAAACCTTTAGAAAATGAGAGCCAATGTGAAGTGAGTGAAGGAGTAAATGTCAGCCTGCATGGATCTTATAAGTCTAGCAAATGTCAGAAGCTTACGTGAGATGCGCCGTGGGTATTGGACATCCGAGTGTTTAAAAGGGGCTAATATCCGAGTCCTATCTTGTGTAATAAAGAAATCAGAAGCAATAATATGAGATTCTATCGTCTATCTTCTGCCACCATTCCATCTTGGGCAAGATCAAGACGTTCATCTAGGTCACAGTATACCCACCATCTACCCGAAGATCCGCCCCAGTCATATATGAAGATGCATCTGACAGCAGGAAAGTCACAGGTCCCATCAAATCTTGAGGCAGTCCCATACGTCCCTGAGGAATGAGAGATGTCCAGGTTCTTTCAAGGTCTGGGTTGTGGTTCAGAATCTTCTGCGTCCTGTCACTTTTTAGCTATAAACAGAAAGACGGAGAAAGAGTACAACTCACAAAGCAGTCAACATGTAGCCAGGAGAGATACAGTTTACTCGGATTCCAGCATGAGCCCATTCCACTGCAAGGGAAGCTGCCAGGTGACGAACGGCTGCCTTAGCCGCGTTATATGGTCTGATCATCATCGTCAGCGTCAATTTCAACAATACTCAGTGGTTGACTCACGCTTGTGGTTGTGGAACATTGACAATGGCACCAGACATGCTTCCAATAACCACAATACTACCAGGCGCCTGCCGCTCCATGAGATGCTTAGCGACAGCAACTGCAAAGAGATATGTTCCATCAACATTGACTCCCCATAGCTTTCGCATACGATCGATAGGGTAGTTAATTGCCTCGAAATTCTCTGTAAAGCCAGCCGAAGTGACCAGACCATCGATCTTATGATGAACCTTGAGGATCTCGGTGATACAGCTCGATACGGAGTCGGGGTCAGAAACGTCTGCATAGTGAGCAGTGACTCTTGGGATTCTGGGATTATATCAGAACAAGCCCATGTGATTTATATAGATACCTACTTCTCGCTGTTTGGGTTCTCTCTCTTGAAAGCATCTGTCAATTGGCCTACTTGAGACTGTGCTTCATCCTCTTTTGCTGATTAGTATAAACTCGGAAACCTCGAAAAGATGACTGACTGTTCAAATCGACGATTGCTAGATCAGCACCTGAATAGACTACACCCTGGCCCATAACTAGCCCGAGGCCTCTTGCACCCCCAGTGATGACAATTGTCTTGCCTTCAAGAGAAAGGGAAGCAAGAGTGGGCTTGGAAAATTGTCCTCCTTGACCAATCAAGGGCTTGCTGGCGGGAAGTTCATGATGCTCAGGGTACTCGACGCGGACAGTAGCATCGGTGCGAGAATATGATCGCTTAGGAGGGACTCCAGCAGGCATTTTTGATAACAATAGGGTTAGTTGATTAAAGGTATAGTGGAGATGTCGAGATTACTGGTGAGGAGAGAAAGGTTCATATATACACATCTCATTGTGTGGTGATCTTTTCCAAAACCTTACCAACATGTCTTGTCCGGCAGAGAACTCCCCCGTTGATCCAAGTACACTAAATCCTATGGAGAATTTCTGCTGATCTCATGCCGGGAAGTCAGGATATTTCATTTCATACGAGGAGGGCATGTCACATGTTGTTTAGTTGATTGGCAAAACATAGCCTTCGTAGTATGGGGACCAACAGTGAGAGGAGAGTTGAAAGAAAGGACAAGTCATACTTTACTCAGTAACTATTATTTCATCCCCCGCGCGGCGGTTGTCCGAGGCGGGAAAGCCGGATGTTGGATGTTCACGTGGATTGCAAGAACCCCCACGCTCCAAGACCCCGTCACTCGGTCAGATCATGTCAGATTATCTGATAACGAGACTTTCTAGCCATTGTTGTCTGTTTGTCGTACAACATCTTTGATTGAATTTTCCAGGCCGAGTCAGCTGCCATGCAAATTGTTTTGTGGGTATGATATGATGTTTGTAAAAGTATAGTTCATATCGCCTCGTTGTCGGATGTCACAGATACGGATTGCACCTGGAACCTATTGACTCCAGTCGAACCACGAATAAGATATAAATTAGACGATGGAACTATCTTCCGCCCTTTAATCGCCAGTAACAGCTTCCAGAATCTCCATGACCTCCTCCTTCTTGGTGATCTTATAAGCATTAGTCTTGATCCAGATGTCGTTCAAGCTATTTGCAGCGAGACCGGGAAGATGATCAGACGTAATTCCAACATCCTTCAATGATCTCGGCATGCCCAACTCTCTGATTATCAAGTCAAGGATGTCAGCGAGATCATATTCTTTATCCATCAGTTTCACTTCATCCATAAGTGCCTTTACAGGCTGCTGTTTCACAATGATATCCAGCGTACGCTTCTGCTGGTCTTTGTTGACGCCTTTGGCTGCATTGAACTTGCACACAGCCGGAAGCATGATGCAACTCGTCTCACCGTGTCCAACGCCCAAAGGACCAAGTTGATGTCCAATAGCATGGCTTGCACCCAAGGGTACGCCGGTAGATACTGCGTGCATAGCTTCTACAACACCTGTTTGACAAAGATGGCGAGCATCCAGATCCTGCGGGTCATGTTTGCATCGTAGCAACCCGGGTATCAACTGTTCTAGTCCGTGTGCTGCTGCTTCGTCACCTTCCTTGTTACTCTGTAGTGAACACAAAGTCTCGACGCAATGATCCACAGCTCTAATTCCGGTACTAAGCCAGATCTTTTGCGGAGTCGTGGTAGTTAACTGCGGATCTTGAATGACCAAGTCCGGATCGACCTTAGGCTCGAACGTATGCTTAGCCTTGCTCTCTTCGTCTGTCGCTCCAGCGATGGCCTGATACTCGCCACCGGATAGCGAAGTCGGGATGCAAATCAAGGGGATCGTTGGCTTGTGCAAAATCTCGCGCATCTTTGGATTATGTGATTTACCACCCCAGAGGGTGTCAATGTCTTCACGTGTCCAGGCATCATTGGCCATCGCAAATCGCACAAGCTTTGCTCCATCAGTGATGCTTCCAGCCCCGAGAGTCACGATGCAGTCGATATTCAGAGGCTTGACCTTGGCGAGGATGTCGACGATTTCTGGAATGGGTGTATGTGGTGAAATGCCGATTCGCACACCTGCAACGAGTTCACCAAGAGCTGATTTGAGGTCTTGGAGGGACGAAGTATCGTTGGAGAGAGAGCGAGACGCTAAGATATATACTCGCGAGCTTTTGAAACGTTCCTGTACTTGCTTGAGGCATATCTCAGGGAATGGTCTACCAAAGCTGATCAATGGAGTTGGTTTACTATTGAAGGCCGGGCGTGTGGTCTCATCACTGGTCCAGGGTGTCATGGTGCTTTCTATTTCCCTTTGACAATGATGTAGCAATGAAGATTGTACTCGGATCCTGCGGGTGCTCAAGAATGATCCGATGACGTTGAATCAAGCTGAAGTGGAGCCGGCTAAAGTCATCATCTTGTCAGCATCTCTCTCCTAGAAAAGCCTTCAAGACTTCGTAGCCTTGGGGCTTTGGCTTTCTACACCAGTTCTTTTCGACTAATTGAAACGCCATGGAGTAGTCGATTGTATAAATATGTGTCGTTTTACGGAGCAAATCTTGTTAATTACACTTAGAAAGCATAAAGCTTGGCCCGATGACTCGCAAAACACGCCGAAACAGTGACACGACATATACCACATGAAACCCTGGCAAAACAGTAACAGAAATTCCATCCCTAGCCTTTCTAGAACGACCAACTAGAAAAGGGGTCAAGCGTGGTCTTTTTACCCAGGGTCAGTCTGATATTGTACTGTATGGACTTGTCGGCATGTGGCGATCATCGGACGATCAATCTGCCCTAACGGATCCATCCCATAGCCAAGTTCCAGGGGGTTCACTGGTATCGTACGCTAATGCAGGGCAAGCTTAGAGTGTGCGAGTGGAGTTGAAACATTTTTCACTTTTTCACAACGAGATTTTATAGACTGCCTTCGAGACTTGTTGCTTACTCTCTAACTTCGGTACCTTGTGAGCATATAATATCAAATGTAATTGATTTCTATTTCCGTAAAGCCCATTTTCCAGAGTTACTCTGTCTATCAATGTGTTCTCTGAACCATCTCGTTGTGAAACAATGATGCTGGCCGCGTGTCAACCTCCACAACCATCATGTCAATCCAGCTTACGTACAGAACAAGCCCACATCACGACTCATTCGTAACCACTTAGCATGCAGTCTGGACCGCCACAAAACAGACATTTTGAGTTCCGCCCGTCGATCGACCCACGTTTCAACCCGGGAGCCGTTGTGGAGGGTCGAAAAAAACTGCTTTCGTCGGGTCCCTCAGCCAGTGAGATCGATCCATGTCGAGTTGACGCGTGTGTCAGTGTCAAACAAGGAACGAAGACTGCTGAACAAGCTCATGTCGTACCCATCGGGTCGGTTCCTGAGGTGCGGAGATGCCGGTCCACAAACTGTTGGGACTGGGGAGTTTGCAAGGTATATGAAGTGTCTTTTCCCTCTACCCAGAGTAGTCAGTCTGGTCTTCACATGCTTCTTCTTTCTGTGTGATACATTCACTTCGTCGTTCCTTGTTATCGTTACTTTCCTTTATAATGAGATTCTCATCTCTCCTTACGAGCGGGCTCGCATCCTTCCCACTGGTCGCTGGACATCCGACCGTCACACCACCTACGGGACATTCTGTTCAACAAGTTAGAAACCCAGTTTATAAACGCGATGGAATCGCAGCACTTCTCAAAGTACACCGAAAGTACCATATAGACCTTCCAGACTATCTCACCGCTTCAGCCCTTGCTCGTCGGGATGGCACTGGTGCTGTCACGAACAGACCTATCGACGATGATGCAGAGTGGTTGACACCAGTCCAAATCGGCAACCCCCCGAGAACGTTCCAGATGGATCTTGACACCGGGTCGTCGGATCTCTGGGTCCATGGGTCGCAATCGGCTGCTGCAGGCGGTAGTCGGACTCGATACAATTCTTCAGCATCCAACTCTTGTGAAAAGATGAGTGACTCAAAGTGGCTGATCGAGTACGGAGATGGAAGTGGGGCGTCAGGGCATGTGGTGAAAGACACAGTTTCGATCGGCGGTTTGTCAGTGCAAGCACAAGCAGTACAGGTCGCGGATAAGGTTCACGATTCCTTTGCCCAGCAGCAGAATGTGGATGGTTTGGTAGGACTCGGCTTCCACTCCATCAACACTGTGACACCAAAGAAGCAAAATACCTTCTTCGAGAACGCCAAAGACGACCACGGTGCTGCAGTATTCACTGCCGACTTGCAACACGATGCTCCAGGTACATATACGTTCGGCACTATCAACAAAACAGCGTATACGGGTGACATTACCTACACAGATGTAGACCCATCCAGCGGTATGTGGATGTTTACATCAGCAGGTTTCGCCGTGGGAGACGGTAAAATAAACAAGAGATCTATCTCAGCAATTGCTGATACCGGGACATCGCTCATTTGGTTACCCGACGACATCAACGAGGCCTACTATTCTCAGGTGGAAGGGGCCAAAGTGGATAAGACAGCAGGAGGTTATGTCTTCCCCTGCGATGCAAAACTTCCTGATTTTACACTCGTTATCAGCGGCTCAAGCACAGGGATTACAGTACCTGGTGCCTATATGAATTTTGCTCCTCTGGAAGGGCCCAAGCCGGTCGGGGCGGGACAGAGAGCTAGAAGAAGTGACAAAGGTTCCGGGTCCAGTACATGCTTTGGAGGACTCCAGTCAAGTACCGGCTCGGGACTAAACATCATCGGTGATGTCGCACTAAAAGCTGCGTTTGTAATTTTTGATGCAGACAAGACACGGATAGGGTTTGCGAAAAAGACGTTACGTGGAGATAAATAGAGGGACATAGCTACAGACTCGGGAAATTTGAATATCAGTTTAGCGTTAGAAACAATCAAGCCATTCGTTCAATAACAATGTCAATCTTACACTCATCCCATGACAGTGTTGTGTTGGGATCCGAGATGTGCAAAGATCATTAGGTAAACGAACTGCACAGCATAAACTCTGCTGTGAAGAAATCGCGCACAAAACATTGCTCTCCTGCATAAGCGGGGCATCAAACTGACACGCATGCATAAGTGTGAATGAGACTTTCACTAATAAGTTCTTCAGTACTCCGTGCCGGAAGCAAGTTCTTACTCTCGGCCAGACTCAAAGACTAACGTAGTACGTACAGTAAGACGAAGCCGGAACATCTTCTTCTGACTCGCTACTGATGACTGGATAATAGATAAGATAAGCGGACACTGGGACCGGATCAATTGTAACAAGTCGTACGTATATTAGACTAGAGCTATAAACCTGGTGATGTTACATTGAACCAGGATAAAATGTTTGAGCAAATGAAACCAACTCCAATTAACCTCGGCAGCATATTTAGCCAATACTGATAACACCGGGACCACAGCCAATGGAAGTGAGGTGCCATCCAACCGCTCTCTCAATGTTCTTCATCTGCTTGGGAATCTGATGACCCTTCATGTTCATCATGCCGAGCATGACTGCAGCCAAGCACGTATTTCCGTACCATGCAACAGCCTCTTCCAGCACAACCTTGACATCCTTTCTCACCTGTTCATCACGACACTTGAACAATACAATGACAAGCGGTTTCAAGACCATATTGTCCATCACGTTCCAGTCGATCGATGACTTCAGCTCCTGCTGCATGCGGCGTGTTGTTCGGATGATCTCACGCCAGATGGGTCTCGCGTCAGGCAAGACCTTTGCGTCTGCGTTGAGCTGTAGATGCAAGCCCGACAGACACTCAGTGTAAAGCGCTTCAAAGATACAGGCCGTGACATAGCGATGCGGAGCGTCGTATTGATGGTCTTCAGTATAACGGTAAAGCAGGACAAAAGCACTGTGCCAGTTGTGAAGGACGGTAAAGGCCTTTTCCCATACAGTTTTGTTCGCAGGATCAACGACCGGCTGGTCGTCGAAAAGATGGTGCGATATGTGATGCTGAGTGACGTCCCACCACCGTAAGGCTTCGTCCAGATCACGGAAAGACGTGGGCATGTTACCAATCTCATATCTGTGTCTTCCCCAGCACCGCTTGCCGCCCTTGAAGTCGGGACGCTCGTCTCCGCTGATACCCAGTTCCAGGGGCCATGAGTAGGTGCTCAACCGCTGGAACATGTCGAACATGGCTGATTCGAGGGCGTTTAGCTTCAAATCTGCCAGAGAGACCTTTTCCTGCTCGCATCGCTTCCCGAAGTAGCTAACAAGGAGACGACTGGCGTGGTCAAAATGCAGGGTTGCAGCCTTCATGTCTCCACGCATCATATCGTACACCATGAAAATGACAGCTACGTGGGCAACAGCTAGCAGTGACTCTAGAGCTGTTCCAGCGGCCCGCACAGCACGGATGGTGCGGTTGTAGTACATGAGGGAGAGCTGCTGAGCTTTCTCGGCTTCTTCGCCATTCACGTGGGGTGCAGTAAAGGCACCCACAGCAGCACCCACAGCGCAGCACATCTCACGAATAGCAGGGTTGTGGTGTGCTATCTGGGGTGTAATGGCAGCCAGTGTATTGTGAGGTAGAGATGTTCCCTGCTCGTTTGTGAAGAGGAAAGTGGAGAACATGTCCCACGATGTCTGGTCCTTAAACACGGTTGTGACATAGTCTGGTACAACTAGAATGCGTGTGTCGCCTCCCGGAATTGCGGTAGCAGTTGCGCCTCCATGTCCAGCTGAATTAGAACGGACAATCTCAGTGTATGAGTTAAAGGTGCCAACAGGGCTGGTCGCTTTAGTGCTTGTGCTTGTGGTTGCGACTGCGGTGGCGTTACTGGCTGGGTTAAGAGAAACACTTGAGCTCAGTGGGAAATGGCAGGTTAATCCAACCGCCTTACAACGGTTACATGTCGGCTTTCCCTCGTCACATTTCACTTTTCGACGTCTAAGTCCATGGTGTCAGCAATCGGAACATTTCATACTTAAACAGCTAATTAGACGACATGTACGAACTTGCACTCTTTACAGCCGGTGCGGGTCTTAAATGTCTTAGCCCTCTGCCTCTTAGCGGCATTTGAACCATCGGCCCTGACGTCAAGCACCCCGACATTGGGTTTCGGGACGTTCTGCTAGATACTGTGTTAAACACTACTGGCCCAAAGGAGCTTGCAGAGCGGGAAAATCGCACCTGATTCGCTCGTGCCTTGTTGGTAGACACGCTCTGAGACGCTGAATCACCTGGAGACGGTTGCACACCGCCACGAGGAGATCTGATAGCAAGCTCCATCGCCCTGGGACAACAGAAGGGTCTGTACCCTGCAGTCTGACAAAACGGGGACAGAGTTAATGAGCTGTTAGCTGCGGTACGGGGGCAAGACAGGCGGGTGTGACGTGATGAGCGCCAAGTGAAGGATGCGATGGGCTGGACTGGACGATGGTTTGGGTGAGCTGAACTGGTCTGTTGGTATAGCGGGGAAGATTTAGAGCGATTTTTCTCCTCGAGCCTCCACCTGATACAGAAAGGGGTCCAATCAGAAGCTCTTCTGTGCGAGTTACTGAATGTGGTTAAGCTTCATATCCCCAAGTAGTAGTGATCGCCGACATCTTTGGACTGAACCCAACGACATGAGTAGGATTCTATTAGTTGTCTCTACTGCTGCGAGTTGTTATCATAATCATTTCTATTACTGTTATGGGTCAGGACCATGCCACCAGTCCAGGTTTGATATTGCCTGGTCACCAATGCAGATACTTCATTGCAACGACAGGTTACTGAAACAGGGTTTCATTAGATTGTACAAATTTCCATTCAATTCTCAATGTACCTACCTGGCCAGTCCAGCTGGGTGCTTACTTACTTTAGCAATTTACTTACCCTTGTGTCCCAGATCAAGTAGTCTCAAACTGGTTACTCTTTCTTCAATGCGTCTCGCTTCTTATGAAACATCCCAATTCGCTTATCGCAAATACGAACACATTCGGTGAGAAAACGCTTGTCGCCTTCAGCAAGACGAATGTCCATTTCGACATCATGCATAGTCTTCTCGGTCTGGTGCATTTTGATTTTAGTTTCTTGAAGCTCGGATGCCTCGAGACAGGGCTTGACGATATTCTCAAATATACTTTCTTCAGAGAAGTCACTGACACACGCCAAGCCTCGAGCTTGCATTCGAACAAAACCCTCCATGACGCGTGACTCATATGCTACACCCAAAATCAGACCGTAGTCCTTCTGAGTGTACTCCGAGAGTACTCCGTCACTGTTGGCAATATCTTCGTCGATACAGCTAGCAGTGTAGCGAACGAGCCTGAAGTCATATGCCGACATCTGAGCGCGATCTGCTCGAGCAGAAATGATGGTGTGGGCATGATCTATGAGAAATGGGACTTTTAAAGTACCTAGATGATCGGCCCAGAAAGTTAGGACAATGAACTCGGACCGAGTCAGACCTTTTGGACCTGACAGACCCGGGATGATCTTACGGACACCAGTGTTCATAGCATCGTAAGATGATCCACCTACCTCGGTCAGAGGAATGTCTGTGAAGTAAGTGAGATTCATGATAAACAGGGCATCATTTGTGCCGTACTTTTTGATCAGGGCTGCGACCTCTGGATTAGAGGTGATTTTGAAAGAGTGCATCATGGTGACGGTGTTGCGACTTTTTGTAATGTGGAAGATTGCTGTGTTTCTTGGTTCGACTGACAACGAGATTTGTCGGATGAATTTAGGAGATGTTTATGAATCAAAAAGCAAAGCGACGTCTCAATGCTTTTAAGTGTCGCACATGCACTATCGTGTAAATTTTGTGTACATTGATCATTCTCTGTTCTGGTGTACAGAACAATGGACTGTTCGAAACGTATATCCATATCGATTAAAGAATCAAGTCTGAGAACAAGCACTATTTGATCAATGCTTACAATGAGAAACCTTTGAACAGACACAACATGCGTCAACAACTTGTATATGTTTCATTGAACAAATGTGAATTGACGTTTTGCGGGGATTGTTCTCGTTTCTACAGACTGTCCCAATACCTGCTCTCCAACGCTCCAGACAAATGATGCATGTCCAACTGGACAAATCAGTTTACCCCTCAGGGTTCTTGTGCTTGGCTGATAGTGTTTCAAGTCAAAGAATTACTAATAGTGGCTGAATCAAGATCTGAGAGGAGGTTTGGTTGATGGGGCAATAGGGTAGGTTGCAACACTCATCTTTGTTAGCCTTCCAGCCCCGTAGGCTGATGGTAATTCCAAGGACAAGATTGCATAATTGAAGAATTCAGTTTTCGCTCCCTGTCTTATATCCCAGAGGCTTAGACCTTGCCCCAGCATTGAGAAATCTGGTTGGTTTGGACTTCTTTGGTGGGAGTGTTAACACTGTGAAAATACCAAAATGCTGTACTCATCAGCAGACCAAGGTTGACAGGGACAGTGTTATCAGGCTAAGATACCATCTGAGCACTGTAGAGCATTTCACTCTTGGAGGGCTTGTCCGTAATTGGTAAGGGTTGATCAACAGTGGATGGGGTGTGATTCCTGGATGCATAATAAATATGTAAGTGTTGTGCAAAAGGCGCGACAAGGCTCGAATGTGGCGTCCACCAAACTCAGCTCACGCGCATCACCCAGCGAGCGGGCATTTATTTACAATTTCGCTGATACAAACCAATGCGTGTCCTCGGCCTCTCGACTGTGCCCTCTTCTCCGAACCCGTCCTAGACCCACGACCGCGACTTGATTGCGTCCGACTCCAATGACTTTATTTTAGCTTGACGCCTGCCTGTCGGCTCCCTCGAACCGCCGTCCTTCACTTGCCTCGCCCTCGTCGTCGCGAACGTGTTCCGTCCAGGCACAACGCATCGTCCGTACCGTACCGAGCTCGAGCGAACATATCCTCTATACTTCTGTATCGAGACTGTAGACTTGTTGGTCGGTAGTCTGGGATCAATGGTGATCTCTAACCCCCTCTACATGTGTGCTTGGTAGTGCGGATGTGCAATCCAGATGTGCAGTATTCCATCACGGGCAGTCTCCTTGCTACGCGCACCAGAGTCGACGTCTCGTGCATTCTGACGAGCGTAGGTTAAGTGCTACTCCACAAGCATTTACCCGTTTCCTGGCTTGCGCTCGTATGGGAGTCGTGTAGTTGCTCTACCATTCATCTTGACTATGATCCATGTACAAACTCCCTTCGCGCTCGTCCAGTCTACACATCAGGTTCGACTTCATCTACAGTCGGCACCTTGTTCAACTCCACCCCAAAGAACTTGGCGACATCCTTGATACTATCCCAGATAACTTGAACATCGTCCTTGGACACGCCAATTCTTCTCGTTCCTCTAATGTGCCAGTGCGTCTCTAGTGGCAGGTTTTGGCTCATGATGGCCGGCAGCACCACAAGTTGCGTATCAACGTCATCCAGTACCTGTCGATCGGACAAGAACAGCCCGTACGTGATCTCCATTGAAGTCCATGCAAAGTCCTTGTGCGCGTCAAACATGCCAATGGTATCCCCTGCGTTCCTTGTGTACACCTTTTTGAACCAATCCTTTCCTCGCTCGTGGCTTGCGTCGTTGATCTGGAATCCTTCTCGTGTGGTGCTGTAATCACGGTCCTCGGGCTTCTCGACCTTGCTGATGGCAAGGATGGCTTCAAGAGGCTTGCACACGCCGACAAGGATAACGCTTTTGAGCAGTGCTTCGCGGATACGTTGGATGAGGGCTTGTCGCGATTCGCTGGTCTGGTATACGTCTTGCTTGGTCAGGTACAAGTACAAAGCAGCGGCAGCCTCAGGGTCGGGGCTGGTGGAGAGGCAGGCAATGACGAGGAGGTACCAGCGTTGGTCGCCGAGTTGAGTGCTTTTGAAGTTGCTCTCAACCTTGTGGAAGAGCTGGGATAACTCTGGGGTAAGCTCCGAAGATGTCATCGTGTTGGTAGATGATTCAAGCAAAGCAGAGAGCCTAGATGATACTGATGAGGAATGAACAAGGGTTCTTTCCCCTCTCTGTACCCTGTACGTCGCGTTACAATAATGTAGCTGCCGAGTGATTTTCCTCTGGGTATTGGACCTCCCGATTGCTTTACATTGATTGCCAAACGCGATTGCTGTCGCTGTAGCTTCATGAGTCCGAGTATCGGAACCTTATGGACCGAACCCCGCATTGTCATCATTTGCTTACTTGCTTGCTGATTGTACAGGGCCCAACCTGGTGTTCTCTAGTTACCAGCCACTAATGATGTTCCCGTCAAAAACCACAGGGCAGTTTTAGACCGCAGCACTAGAGTGACGATCGCCATCCAGGTAATTCTCAGCAAAAAGGGTCTTTCACTTAATATGCTTATTATCTCACCCTACACTGTTAATGTTGTCAACACCTAATTCGTCATTAGTATACTTAGTCAAGCTACTAGATATTTTAACAGCTACCGTGAATGAACAATTGTCTGCAGTCAATTGATCACACCTAATCACGAATCGGTTGCGTAGATAAAGAGCTACTCCATCAGACATCAAAGTCAAAGAGGTTCCTCCTCGCCTCACCGTACAGACCAACAGTTGTTGCACCAGATCTATGGCTCCTCTTTCTTCAACGCAAAACGGCGCCTTTGCCGTCTCTTGAACTGTTTCTAGAACTAAAAAAGACTTTATTCATCAACGAATGACTCGACTCCAGTACCTAAACTTTTAGCCTCCGTGGTCTAATCCGGCATAGGAAAGAACCCCTTGTTCGGCGGCCCGTGAGCCGCAACGATCGACTCCTTTAATGCCATCTCCACCGTAGGTCCCTGAGCCCTTCGACATTATTCCGCGTTTTATCATGTAATCACCTTTCTTTCCATTGGCTCGTCTGCTCATCACGGAAAATCCTCCGATCTATGCTGGTAGCGTCTCAATATCGCACCAATACCTTTCACTCCTCGGCGCTCCATGATCCCTTTGTGGTAATCGTCCGTTAGCCTCGGCATTGACCAAGCGAGATGGGATGATGGTTGAAATTGCACAGGGACAACATGACTAGGTATCCGTAGTGGCAAGGGTTGGATGAACAGAGTAGATAAAAGTCGTAGCGATACTCATATTTTGCTTTGTTCTTGTTGTTCAATTTCGTCTACACTTCGGCTTCAAAGCAACGATATTCACCATGCTGTTCAGCCTGCTTTTTCTTTGCTCCACTGCGGTGGCTCATCTTCACTCGGCATCAACAAATGACTGGTATCCTCCTTCCAAATTTGATCGTAAGTACACGTTCCCGTGACCTAAACGACACGAAACTAACAACCGTAGGACGAAGCCCTTGTCCCATGGTGAACTCCCTCGCCAACCATGGATACCTCCCTCGCGACGGCCTCAACATCTCACTTGATGGCCTAATCGAGGCCTTTACCGACGCTATCAACCTGGACCCAGCCGCCACAACTCTCGTCGGTAAGAAGGCGTTGGAGACTGGTGACGGTGTCACCTTTAATCTCGACGACTTGGCCAAGCATGGTGGTGAGTAGTCCGAACTCGGATTCTTGACAGGCTTTAACTAAACAAACCAGTTATCGAGCATGACGGCAGCTTGAGCCGTGATGACGTCTACTTTGGCGATAACTTAAGATTTGACCCGCACATCTGGAAGCAAACATTGTCGCACTTTCGCGAGCCCTACATCTCTATCCAGACCGCCGCCGACGCCCGCAAGGATCGTCTCGAGGTTGCTGCTGCCACCAACCCTGAGTTTTCTTTGCCTGCCGACCAGGCCCAGTTCAGTTTGATTGAGACTGCTCTGTATTTGACTGTATTTGGCAACGCCGAGGATGGAAATGCGAATACTAGATGGGTCAGAACACTCTTCGGTAAGTCAATCATGCTTTGCGGATGAGTATACGCTAATGTCGTCTAGAGAAAGAAGCGATCCCGTTTAGAGAGGGATTCCAGCGATCTGAGAAACCCATTACCGCTGCTCAGATTCTCGGCATGGCTGGCAAAGTCGCGCAAGCCAGTAGCTAAATCATCATGTTAACAAGATAAAGAATAGAGGATGACAGCTTTCCCTGGCATTTCCTGCTGCTAGCATTGTAGGGTATAAGGGGATCTTGCAGGGAAGAGCCCGACTACTGTTTAATGATACTTTTTCGATTCAAAGTTCAAGCGATCGCAGGATGTCAGCTTATGAGTAGCTGGATGTGTGATGATGTAACTAGCAAGTTGTAGGCGTACATGCTTCAGTGATATCTCTTAATTGCACAGTTATCGCTATGCAAGAGACTCTATTATCAGGCTTGGCAGCCGTGGCTCTTTCTGTAGAGACAGACATACTTTATGTGAGAGGGCTAATATCTATGTGAAGTTTGTAAGGTGTTCTTTGCCGAAGAGCCTTTAGAATCCATGAGCTGTAAAGGCTAAATTTCGTTTGACTTTCTCAGGTAAGAGTCACACAAAACCTTGTTATGGTGGCGGGATTCTCAACATACAAATAACTCTTTGTTCCCTTCCTTCCCCACGAATTCTTCTCTCCATAGCCCATGACAGCACCACACAAACCCCGAATTGATCATGGCACCTCCAAGCGTCATGGAAGGATGGCACAAACTTCCCCAGGAACTAAAACTGGAAATCCTCAGGTTCGCGCTCACGCCGCCAATCGAACTTCCTACCCCTTCAAAAGTTCAGCACAATCGCTGGAAGAGATCGCCAAATGGAGTCGACCCTTGGTGCACAGAAATATGGGAGGGCAAACCAAAGAGTTTAGCGAGGGACCTACTTCTGGTGAACAGACAGTTTCACCACAATGTTCAACACATTATCAAGTCTACACCGAACGTGACCCATCTCGACATTATGGTTGTCAAGGATCGCGGGATCTGGCCAACTTGGTACCTCCTGAAACTACCCACATCAATCTACATCGATGAAGTGACCGTCGCCTTTCGCATCTTTGAACCTACGGATGATCTCCAAGATCGTTTCAAGGAGTCTTCGAATTTGCTAGGCGCGTCTCCAGAATCGACACGCCTTCTTATCGCTTTGATTTTTCTGTATCTTGTGAGAATGGGGCCTGGTTACCTCCCCGAACGCAACCTTGGCGAATATATCATCAAGAAGATCGACATGGATGTCCTTTCGCCAACAGATGGTGCCGTACATACCATGCCATGGTATATGGAGGCTCAGAACGAATCTTGGTTGCTCTCCTGGGATGAACATCCAGAGCCTATACCCCCCCGAAGTCCTGAGACCCTACTACTCAACCGCCTCATGTCAATATTCAGCCGCATGTCAAGGCCAAACAGCGATAACTACTACTACATCGGTGCATTTTACACAAATCTTGTCGAAGGTATTGGTATTCGATTGGACGGCGTTGAATACCAAAGATGGGACCCTGATAGGGCGCTAGAAGACATGTTACCCCATGGGACATATGGAGATCCCCTTGCGTTGAGGACATATCAGGAAGCATATCGAGAGCAACGCGTTAAGATGAAACAACGTTTTGGAAGCCATTGCAATTAAGCTCAAATTAGGGACGATTCGATGAGTCATTTACGTTTGGAATCATTCTGACTTTCCAGTCATCCCTTGATCATTTGGCTATACAGCTACTATATGCGACTATACAGCTACTGTATGCGACTTGATGGATAATGACTGTCGATGAGGGGATATGGTTCCTATTAGATCAGGCTGTGGTATGTACAGTTCAAGCAAGGGTTGCTTCAAATCAACAAACTTTAATCTGAGATGCATGTAGATCATTGCCTATTCGGGATCGGACTTAACGGCCCCCAGAGTCATCATCAAAGCATCGGCATGACGTCTTCAAGTCGAAACTTCTATAAAATAGGTAGATTAGACGCTTGAGCAGTGAAGCATTAAATTGACAGAAAAAAAAACTTCATTTCAACAAACACTACAGAATGGCCCCCTCAGGTCTTGCTATCATCATTGGAGCTGGTCCCACCAGCGGTCGAGGTATTGCCCGTGTTCTCGCCCGAGCAGACGGTGGTAACTTGGCCGTAGCTCTTTTGGCTCGCAACCCTGATAAACTCAACGATCTTCGCGACTCTCTTCGCAAAGAGACAAACGGACTTCTTCACGCCTTCCCAACCGACACTCAACCTGAAAACCTCCGCAAGACATTTCAGGATATCCGCAACCACAATGACTTCAAGGACCTGAAACTCAAGCTTGCCATATACCACGTCAAACATGCCAGCAAAAAGCCCTTCCTTGAAGAAACAGCTGAGGCTTTCAGCGAAAGCATGCAGACTTACACCACAGGCGCTGTAGTCTTTTCGCAAGAATCATTGAAGATGTTCTATGAGCAAAATGGTGGCCAGACACTCTTGGCTGATACAAACGGCGCCAAAAAGGGAACTATCATCTTCACTGGCACTCTGGGAGCCATGCGCACAAACCCTGGGTACGCTTCCTATGGAGCAACTCGTGCATCGGCTCGGATGGTAGCGCAGGCTATTGCCAAGGAACATAGCAAATACGGCGTGCAGTGCGTGCATGCGATTGCTAATGGCCACATCAGGGACGAGGATACCGAGGAAACCAGGACTGGAAAGCATATGAGGGCTGAGGATGTTGGCCAGACATATTTGTGGTTGTCGCAGCAGCCCAGTTCGCTTTGGGTTCATGAGTTGGATTTGAGGCCGGCTCAAGAGTCGTTTTAGAGGGCATCTACTATTCATGGATAGTTAAAATTGCTTAGGAATGGAAATGTGTGTTATCTTATTACCATTGCAGGGCTTAAAAATCTCGGATTGTTTTCAATTTGTGGCCTCGACTCGTATTCGTGATATCAGTACATCTCCAGTCCACCACTAGCAGACAAAGCCTGCCCAGTAATCCAACGGCTCTCTTCCGAAGCCAACCAAGCGACAATCTGGGCTATATCGTCCACTTCTCCCAATCTATTCCCTGCTGGAGTCTGCTTCTTCTGCATATCCACAATCTCTTTTGGGATGTTATCCAACAAATCACTCTGCACTGGCCCCGGATTCACCGCGTTGACTGTATGTCCCTCCTCACCAAGCTCAGCAGCCCATGATCGTGTCAGTCCTTCGAGTGCCGCTTTTGAAGCACAATACAAAGACAAGTTCTTGAAACCGCATCGTGCGCCCACAGACGAGATGTTGATGATGCGCCCGCCACCCGAGGAGGGGAGGTATGGTTTTACAGATTGTAGTAGCAGGAGAGGTGCTCGGACGTTCAGGTAAAAAATGGAGTCAAAATCAGAAATTGTTAGATCTGTGTGAGATTTGACAATTTCCATGCCGGCGTTGTTAATGAGGATGTCGATTTGGGCACCAAAGGTGTCGACAGCTTGGCGGACTATCTCAGCAGCGGCGGATTCATCCTTAAGATCTGCTTTGACGCCTATACACTGTGATGGTGGATCAAGAGATGCGATCTTTTCTGATAATTCCCTAACGAGGGTTTCGCTGCTTGGAGAAGTATACGTTGCAACGATCTATCACCAGTTAGCAATAGTCGATCTGAATACGGAGGTTACTCACCTTGGCTCCCCTTTTTGCAAGTTCATATGCGAAGCCCGCACCAAGACCACGAGATGCGCCTGTGATGATGGCAACTTTGCCCTGGAGCGTCTGAAAGTTGCGTTGAGAATTCATGGTGGTTTGTCTATAACAGTCTCAAGCTGTTGTATTCGTAATAGGCTTGACGTACGAAGCAAGCTTATATAGAACAATTTGCCATCCCGATTTGACGTATGTGGATTTCGGCGATAACCTCTGACAATACCCTCGCCCAGCGTGATTGGTCAATTCGCAGGCCATGTTTTCGGCGATAACACAAAATCACTTCTCTGATTTGCCATCATTGCCACGGCAGATCTTGCCTATGAACATGGATATTACAAAGGAGCGATGGATGTTTATTGACATCATTATCATACTATTGAACGAAAGTATTGTTCTGCTAAAAGACTGCGCTTGCTGTAACACCAAGGACCATTCACTTCAGATGCCGAAACCGCTTGCAAACTCTCGACCTACACGATAAACTACAGTTTTGACAAGGGCAAAACCTGAAGATCATCTCTGCTTAGATCCCGAATACTCTTCTTGCCAACATTGGCTAGCATATTGTCCATATCAGCTAGCAAACACTTCAACACGTGCTCTACTCCCTGCTGTCCACCCGCTGCAAGCCCATAAGCATAAGGTCGACCGATAGATACTGCCTTCGCTCCGAGGGCCAGTGCCTTGAGCACATCTGATCCCGTCCTTACGCCACTGTCGAAGATAATAGTAAGATCAGAATCCTTCACCTTTTGGTCGGCTGCAATCTCGGCGAGTGCATCCAGCGATGCTATCGCACCATCGAGTTGACGACCCCCATGGTTAGACACGATGATGCCATCCATGCCATGTTCAATGGCTAGGTGAGCATCTTCGACCGTCTGTATTCCCTTCAGAACAATTGGACCACCCCACAACTCCTTAAGAATTTTGAGATGGGCCCATTCGCGGTATGTGCCTGAGTTGATCACGTCTAGCCAAGCTTTTGACTTGACCATCGTCTTCGCGTTAGCAAGAACCCGTGCAGCACCGTAAACGGTACCAGGTCGTCTCATGATTGACCACAGCTCCGCTAATTTCTCTCCCACACCCCTTGAATCGTTCTTTTGCATCTCATCAAACATTTGATTGAAGACAGGATCCGAGAAGCCTACTTGACAGCCCTGACCCCAAACGAAGGGCAGATAAGAGGTATCGAGATCTGTTGGTCTCCAGCCCAGACTGAATGTGTCAAGGGTGACAACGAGGACTTTGTAACCGGACGCTTTCGCGCGAGCGAGGAGACTGGCTGTGACTTCTTCGTACTGGGGTTTAGGCCAGTAAAGTTGGAACCATCGATCACCATCAGCGTTGGCGTTGGCGACCTGCTCGATTGTCCTCGTAGCAGCAGTTGACAGAATCATGGGCACACCAACATTGTGACACGCTTTCGCAGTAGCTTCCTCTGCATCAGGATGCAGGATACTCTGTACTCCGATTGGCGACACAAGTAAAGGGCTTTTGTATTTCGTTCCAAATAACTCGACTTCTACGTCGCGCCTCGTGACATCAACGAGAAAACGCGGCCTCAGTCTATATCGATTGAAGGCCTCAGTGTTGGCTTTGGCTGTAGCAGCGCTGCTAGCTGAACCGTAAACGTAGCCAAAGTTGGCAGCCGGGACTTTTTCCTTAGCCAGTGATTCCCATTTAGCGGGGTTCGTCGAGAAGAGAGGAGGCCGAAAGGACTGGTAGATGTCTCGCTGGAAGTTGGAGAAGCTGGTGGAATCTGGGAGGGAGAAGGGCTGGCTTAGTCTTTGAGGGTCGACTTCATTATGCGTCATTTTGAGGATTGATGGGAAATTCCGTTATTCGATAATTGTTATTATTGTTGTCCAAGACTAAGCTATCTGCAGTACGCGCTGTGAACATGCCTGGTCTGTTGTATGTGTCCCCTCACGTGGAGTAAGCCTCGGCTGTAGACCTCCCCGCTAAACCTTAGTAGTCCTTGTTTGAACAATTATGACGAACTCAAAACAGCGTCATGACGCCTGGTTTCTGAAGTCCAGCACAATATCAGAACACTTTAGTAGAGCAATAAAGAGTTCCATAGAAGATAAAAGTCTGGTTTATGTGGTGAGATTCTTGTTCCTAAAAAGTCACTTGAGAGAAATTGTTACGAATCTCATTACCAAGCATCATTGACGACATAATAATGGCAACATCGGATCGGAACTTCCGGGCGATGACTGTCTCAATGAATACGCTCATGACGCTCATCGAACAACTCCACTTAGATATCACGGATATAACCCGTGATCCAATCATTAACTTAATCTATCTACTAGACTAGTCACCAGCGGCTCAACATCATGTCCGAGACGGAGGATCCGATTTCCCGACGAATTATAAAATACTCGACTTCACTTGACAACAAGCTAATCCCATAACCTCTATTTCCTATAGTTCATACAACAGTCATTGAATAGATCACAATGGCTGGATCACCTCAATTCAACGTGCCATCTGGCGCAGTCGCCAGTGTGAGCATCATCGACTCTTCTCTGCGTCTGACCAGGATGCCTTTGCAACAACTTCTAAAACCCGCCATGGCAGGCTTAGACTTCATACCCACCGCAACGACTTGGTCTTTCTTGATAGAAAGCTCAACAGGAAAGAGGGCGCTCTTTGATCTGGGCGTACCCAAAAACCCATTGGAGAACTTCTCTCCGATGTGGTGCAAGACGATAATCGAGGGGAACTTGGGTGTTGATGTTCCAAAGAATGTATCAGATATCCTCACGGAAAATCATATACAGCCTTCGGATATTGATAGTGTCATTTGGAGGCATGTGTCCCCTTAACCATTCGGCAAAATGACATATTAACGTCAAGTCAGTCACCACCATTTCGACCACATTGGAGATGTTACAACGTTCCCTGGATCAACGGAGCTCGTTGTAGGGCAAGGATTTAAGGAAGCCTTTTGTCCTGGATATCCGAAGAACCCCGATTCTCCTATCAGAGAAGTTGACTACGCGTGAGTACCAGATAGGTGTTGTTTGTAGCTCTGGGCTGATGGCTTCATAGAGGACGAAACTTTCGAGAAATCGACTTTGAAAAGAAACCTCTCGTGATTGGACCTTTCCGAGGGTTTGACTTCTTTGGCGACGGCTCTTTTTACCTTCTCGATACGCCAGGCCATGCTATCGGTCATTTGGCTGGCCTTGCACGTACTAGCACTGGCCCAGACACATTTATATTCATGGGCGGCGACCTTTGTCACCACGGCGGTGAGATCCGTCCATCGCCATACGCGCCGATTCCACACAATCTGTCCCAGCATTTGTCCCTGTTTGACTCACTACGACTTCTCTTGTCACGCTGTCCAGCGACTGTACTAGATGACGTGAACGTAAAACGTGGTCGCAAGTCTGGCGAGACATTCTTCGACCCAAACATTGGATCTGACATAGAGCAGGCGATAAAGACTATCAAGGAGGCGCAAAAGGCTGATGCGCAGGAAAACATCTTTTTCATATTCGCCCACGACATGTCGGTCATGGGTATCGTCGATGAATTCCCAAATACTTTGAATGATTGGAAAGCGAAAGGATTGAAGGAGAAAACTCAATGGAGGTTTCTGAACGATTTTGAAGAAGCCATCAAGAATGAGGCGAAGTAGAGCCGTTCACGGTTCCAAGCAGCGTTCTAGGCCAGTGCAGCAAACCAATACAACACCTCCGAGACAAGTTCCAATGGCAATAGTCGCATATCGGAGACTACAATAGTCTCTTCCTCAGAGAATCATCGCAATATTCCACACGCTCGAATGTATGAAACTTCCAAGTGATGCCATCCTCATCTTAGAATCCGGCCGCGTGGCCTAATGGCTAAGGCGCTAGATTTCGGTTCTCATTATCCGTATCCTCTAGAGATTCCAGGTTCGAATCCTGGCGTGGTCGATCTTTTTGACTCCTTGGCTGATGTTGCTACATCTCAACTATTTTTTTTGTTCTCATGATCACTATTTGGTACTCTACATTATCTTCTCCTTTCTGTGACCATATCACTAGCTATCACAGGAGCTAGGACGTTGATTGCTGACGATCTGGACTCTCTTACCGTCTGTAATATTACCGCAGAAAAGAGCGCAGCTCAGGTTGCTGCAGAAGGACGAGGTGGCTTTTCTATTGTCACCAGTATTGAAGATGGCTCTTGAGCAGTGACAGACTCGGTAGGTGCAGACGTAACAGATCGCTGAAGTGTGGTGGCAGGTTGTGTTGTGAACTCGCTCTCATCCCTGCATGGACAATCCATACAGGAAAGATCGTGCCAGTAGTAGATGCCCAATGCTGCAGAGTCTTGATTGGGATCATCAGCCATAATAAAGTCAGCGTCATGAACAGCATGGCTTGAAAATCGGCAAGATCGGTCCTCAGGAATATGAGCTGCAGATCGACAGCCGGGCGAAAGAGAGCACCATGCAACGCACCACATTTGGCTCAACGCCATGGGGTAGTCTCTCGGTTTCTCGACTGCATATCCAGCACCATCGGCCCCTGGCCACCGACCTCGGTACTGACAAGTGATGAGACTGCCCCCCTGCGAAGCCTCATTCCAGGTACAGCCGTTCTCCAAGGATTTAGGGCACGTGGACGCGGGAGGAAGTTTTACTACGGGGCTGGGTAGTGATGTAGATTGAACGGGCTGTGTGGTTGCCCCAATGGCGGGTGCGGAGGTCGCAGTAATAACAGGCTCTGTTTCAGTCTCGTCACCCTCATTACAGGGACAGTTGAAGCATGATAAGTCATGCCAGTAGTAAACGCCTTCAGTATCAACGTTGACATCGGGACCTGGTATGAAATTCGAGTCTTGGACGGCAAACTCAGAAAAGCGACAAGAGCGATCAACCGGATTGTAAGCCGCAGATCTGCAACCAGGGGAAAGGGAACACCAGCCTATACACCACAACTGGCTCAGAGGTTCAGGATAGTTGTGTGGGCGAGGCACAAGTCGACCTTGTCCATCAGGACCAGGCCAGGATCCACGGTTTTCGCAACCGACAGATGATCCCTTCCACCAACAGCCTCCGTTGAGGGCCTTGGAGCAGAAGGGAGACTCAACTGCGGTTGTGGTAGTTCCTGCTGCGGGTCCTGATTCGGTTGTTGTAGGCTCAACGGATGATGCTGACTCGGCAGATGTAGTAGTTTGGGGACTCCCTTCGAGAGGAGGATTGGCACCACTGCCATTGTTGCCAAAGTCGACAACAAACTGATCTATGTTATCAGGCGTAACTTTGTTGGAGATAAAGACGGAGTCAAGCAGAATAGTAGCACTGCCGCCCTGGCACTGCATTTCGATCTTGAGAGCAGCGCTATCTTCTTCCGCGTCGGCAGTCTTGAGAACTTCCGTCCAGGCATCAGAAATGTCATTGCTGGAGATTGAGTCTTCTGTGAGAGGAGAATCTCCAAAGTGGGCAGACAACTGACAATCCGTGACGCCCTGCGATATAGCAACTCGATAGTAAAAGCGAATAGTGTAAGTCGTACCAATCTCGAGGTTGCTCATTGTTTGCGACATGCTGACACCAGATCCGACAGCTCGTTTCTCCAATCCCGTATTCGCAGCACTCATCGCACATGCACCTCGTTCAGTGCTTCCGGGCTCCTCGCGTCCTTGACCTCCAACAATCTTTGCATCGTTGATTACATCCCAATCGGGGACGTTAAGAGGGTCGCTTGGATCGATTTCGGCCATGTTGCCGTTGACAGCCAGGTTTCGGACTTGTGGGAGTGTGCCATCATCTGTAGGTTTTGTTGTGCCGGTCGACTCTGTGGCTGAAGAAGCGAGTGTGGGAATGGTGTTGCTAGGTCGAGGCTTACAGGCGCTGCCCGCGACCCTGTAAATGGTGCCTGGTAGGGCGAGAGCTGCAAATATTATGACAGAACGCATCGTGAAAGAGGGTAACGATGAGGTTCGGGCAAAGAGATTGATTGCAACCTGGCGGCAGTATCAGTTTATAAGGCCATCCTCAAAGTAGTCACCCTGTCATGATGTCAGGGGTCCGAAAGCTTCATATGTCGTTAACAAACAATCGTGAGCTGAAAACCAGCAATTGTTCCTTTTGCAGCAAATTTCCATGTCTTTTTTGGGAGCTTCGGTGGAGCCTCAGAGCGTTCCGGAACTCGATAGTTCGTCGCGCTATTGAGCCAAGACTCGATAAACCCTGAAGACTCCTGATGCTAGCTGGCATTATTCCGCTATTTCCGTCAAAAGGCAAGCGAAGTTGTGAAGAATATTCTGGTTGAGGCCTATGTCACAGTCACGAACACGATTTATATCAAGAAGCAAGCACAGAAAGAAAAGAAACTGAGGCAAAAATTGAGCAAACTTCAGAGATGTTTCCATGGTGTCTTCAATCAAGATTGTAGATTACTATACTGGATTGAATTGCTGCAGCAATTTCTAACTACCACAGCTCCTACAGCTGTGCTGGACCAGTCCCTCAAATGATGAAGTGCACTAAGAGAAGAGGTCCAACACTAACCATATCAGATATGCAAGTCTTCCAGGCTCAAAAGTCGCATATTAACATCTGTTTGAAGTTCGACGGCTTATAGCTAAGACGCTGGATGTAAATCCGGAAGATCATTCATCGCTCCTCAAGATCCGTTGGACTTTCTTCTTGATTTCACCAGCCTTCTTCTTGGCTTTGGAAATCTTATACGAGGAGTTGTCTAGCTTCTTTTCCTTGCCTGTGTTGTTAGTCATTTCCGAGTTGCCTTTCTTTTTGTCAGTTGAGGGAGCCATGATGGTTAACTTTTGTCAATGTCGTTTCTTGTTTTAGTTTGTAGTGCTAATGTAATAATAGGTTGATACTCGTGTCGAAGTGATGGTTGTACAACTGGTGGCTAAGAGCCCGGCTATCTATGTATTCTCAGTTATGGCTCACGACTTACTCGTTGCCCAGTACTGGTAACCGTGTGATACAATGCGAGGGTCAGAACTGTGGATTACGATTGAACAGAGGTTATAAGCAACCGTTGTTGAATCACGTAATATTGAGCATCAAGCCATACATATGCTTTTGGCGAATTGCCTAATCACTCGAACTAATGCGCTGCCCTTCACGGTGCTGGAGTTCGGACATATGGTCGCTGCGTCGTTATTCTGGACTATCTATCACATCAATCAAAAACAGTGAATCACATTCACGGCTAGCCTTTTGGCAATTGGGCGAAAATATTCTTGTTTGCTGGGGGGTTCCCCACCGTTCGGTCGCCGCTAGTCTTGAAACATAACTTCCATGTGGTCTGGCCAACTGAGAGATAATATAATTATCCAAGAATTGAGACCATGTGCAATGCTACATAGCAGGAAGATCACGGCCTTTCTTCCAGCACTCCTGTATACAATGCCAACTCAGCCATTAGAGTCATGACTTTATCATTGTTCAGAAAGTCGATGTTTTTGTCATCATGGTTGAGCCTACCATGATCTACCCGGGACTGAGGCGTCACGCAAGTGGTGCGGTGTAATTCTTGCTATTGCCTTATCTATTCCGCAAGTATATATACACTTCCAGCATCTGTTCTGGTACATACGACCAAAGGTAGTGGAAAATACGGGATCCCGTCCGCTCTCCCATAGTCAAGCCACTAACCGGCGGATTAGTAGTTGGGTCGGTGACGACCAGCGAATCCCCGCTGTTGTATGTTTTTTGGTAGTTATCTTTTTGCCCTCTAGCGCGACCGTACCTGTTTATCTAGCACTCGTTCCCACTGAAAGTTGTGCTGGAAATTGCTCGGATAGTAGTATCATTTATTACTGATCTTCTCCATAGATAGGTTCTCTTTCAGCCGCAGCGATAACCCGGGAATAGCCCCTGTTCTATTCCACTGATGCCTGGACCGGACTCTGGTAGCGCACTCCCAATGTCAATCTCGACCGATACAATTGGTTCAATGGAACAATCAGGTATTCCTTCATTGGGGAATGCCCGAGCGTGAATTTAGTACATATCAACGCTCATTCTCTAGACCGTCTCAAACTCGATCTTCTTTCTTCATTCCTCATTTTCACCAAATCAACCACAATCATGAAGGTCACCAACGCCATTCTGACTATCCTTGCCTCTCAGGCGGCAGCTCAGGTCATCGATATCCAGATTGGTGATACCGCGACACTTGACCTGATGCGACAGGCCGCTCAAGCCGAAAAGAGTGGTGACCATGCTCGCGCTACCGAAATCAGAGATCTATTAAGCAAATCGCGTAGTTTTTCCCAAGAGAAAAATCAGTGGAAGACTGAATGTTCCGTCAGCTCCAATATTCATGCAGAGATCTATGTCGTTCCGGACCCTTCACACGCCCCCAAAGAGATCGCCTGGGCAATGGATTATCTCGACAAATACTGGACAACCGACGATGGTGGCGAACTTCCTTATCCCGGAGACTTCGACCGTTTCATGCACTCCGACGGCTTCAGAATCCTCCGCACCGACTACAAGGATCTGCCGTGGGCTGTTCGCAAGTACCGAGAGGAACTTCTTAAAGAAGGTACCAAGATGGAGCGCAAGTTCATCGCCGAGCTGGATGGAGTAGCCTTCTTTGCGCCTGGCGTTGTAACTTGGCTGGCACCTCTGTTTGCGGGAAGCGATGTCAAGCCTGGACAGAGTGCTTGCGAGGGTAAGTGGTTTTCAAGGACACCAAGGGCGAAGCTAACAGGCTATAGATGAACTCGTTGACTTGAGCAACTGGGATAAGAAGAAGACCGGATCCGAGGATGTCAAGTTCTCGTTTAACTACGGTGGTAAAGTGCAAGCTGGAAACTCCATTACCATTCAAGTGAATGCACAGAAATCTGTTAAACAACAACTCGACAGAAAGCCGGAAGAGGCAATCCAGAAGGTCGTTGAAGACGAGGAGGCTGGTGAGCTGTAGTGCAGGTCGAAAGTGACCATTGCCGTTTCTTATCGCATAGTTACGCCAGCTGAAGTCCGTTTTCGCCCAGCCGCCCAGGGCAGCACTTTGATGTCAGACATTGTGGAAAAGTGGATTGCTATCAGAACATGTATATACATATGCAGTGTTGCTTTACCCGGCATGGGAGAGTGAACCTATGAGGGGCTCGGTCCAGTGCACGCAACCAGTCAATTGAAACACAAACTTCCGTTCTTCTCTTCTCGCCGAGGCGTCAGACACACTATGAAAACTAATTAAGTTAAGCAGAAATTCATGGGTAGTGGTGCTGCAGGGTCCCATGGTGCGAGGCCAATGCATTCCAGCGCATAGGTCTCAAGATCGACGCGAGCGACAGCTTGGCATTTGACATCTCACTCATTTGGAGGCGGTCAGTCTTCGAGACACCGTAATACGACCCCGGCAATGCAGTCCAGGCAAATTAGTCTCACTTTTACAGCATCACCGTCATGTCGTGTTACCATTGATTGACTCTGCCGGCCATTGAACCAACCATTTAAAAATACTCGCTTTACGCTCAAGGCGCCCCCGATCAAACACGGACTATTTGTATGCCATGATTGATGAGGATGATTTTCGTAGCTTCCTTAGCGTATAAGCATGTCTCAGTCAGTGCCTGATAAGCTTGGCATGGCGTTCTCTCAACCAAACACAAAATCCCAACATAGCACGCGTGTCACTTTGCATAACTCTAACGCAAAACATGAAATGGGAAACTCTCCCATTTCTAGTCCCACAAATGCTTCCATAATCCACCCGCTTCCGCTCATCGATGACGATACTATCTAGGTTACCCCAGCCACTAATGGCGCGGTGATCGTTAGCTCATCCATACCTTGTGTGTAGATCTGTACTACGAGCACTACCTATTTGTTCTCTCCTCCTTTTTCAGACGCGTCTTCACTTTTGTCTTTTCACGATCTGTTTGTCTGACGCGTATAGAAAAGAGTATCGAGAAGACATGGCACCAAGCACTGATAGTCTGTCACAGACAGGCTCTACGACTACGATTGTTAGACCGCGGAAACAAAGACCAATTGAGGCTACAGGGCTCACGAACAAAGACCAGAAATTGACTGATGCGGACGTTTGGGGTCGTGCAGGACTTGGACAGTCGTGGCGGCGTTCTCTCGTTGCAGCTTCGCCGCTGTTTCTTGCGCCAATTGGATCGATATCCATCTTCATCACGCTTGTCCAATACGAAGGATCCTTCTCTCTCTTTGCGGGAGCAGTGAAAGAGCATGGCTTCTGGAACATCTGCGCGCAGTACGGACCTCAAATTACCACCAAGGGTATTGCGGCAGTGATCTGCTGGCTAGCTGTTCAGGCAGTTTTGTACATCTATCTCCCCGGCGAAAACCATCAGGGACAGCTTACACCGGCCGGATATCTTCTCGACTATAAGATCAATGGCCTCTCAGCCTGGATCGTGACACATCTTCTGTATGGTGGTCTCAGCTGGTTGGGGATTCTGGACCCTGGTTTCATACCCCGCAACTGGAGCAGTTTGATTGGGGCTATGAACTTGGCTGGCTTCTTTATCTCGGCACTTGCTTTTGTCAAAGCGTACGTGGTGCCATGTCATCCAGAGGATCGAAAGTTTAGCGGTACGTTTTGTGGGCTGAGGCTTTCGTAATCGAACTCTAACCAAAGTGTTAGGATCCTTCTTATATGACTTCTATATGGGAATTGAGTTGAATCCGCGACTGGGAGACAAGTTTGATCTCAAGCTGTTCAGCAACGGTCGCGCCGGAATGATGGTGTGGACTCTGATGTAAGTTGGTTGCAGCAATCTTTTTGCATTCGCTTGCTGACATGTGATCCAAACAGAGACTTCTCCAATATGGCTTACCAGTACCAAAATCAGGGGTACGTTGAGCCGTCATTAATTCTCGTGACAGCACTTCAGACACTCTACGTGCTGGATTTCTTCATCAACGAGTCATGGTATCTTCGGACCATCGACATTGCTCATGATCACTTTGGCATGTATCTGATCTGGGGCTGCTTCTGCTTTCTGCCGACAACATACACGATACAAGGGCAATACCTTGGTCTTTACCCATCTTCAGCCTCGACGCTCTATCTTGCATTCTTCTTTATGCTGGGAGTAGCAGGTTACGTGGTCTTCCGCATTGTCAATCATCAAAAAGACATCGTCCGACGAACAGGAGGGAAATGCACCATCTGGGGTAAGCCGGCTGAGTGTATCTCAGCATCCTTCCGAACCTCGGACGGCAGACAGCACACGAGCTTGTTACTTTGCAGTGGCTTCTGGGGCTGGTCCCGGCACGCAAACTATGTAGCGGACTTGTTGCTCAGCTTTAGTACGTGTGCACTGGTCGGTAGTACAAAGGCTGTAGTATGGTGGTATGCTGTCTGGATGCTTATGTTACTTGTTCATCGGTGCATACGTGATGAGAAGAGGTGTTCCGTAAAGTATGGAGCCGCCTGGACGGAGTACTGTAAGCGCGTGCCTTGGCGATTCATTCCTGGTATCTGGTAGGATGGCAAGTGTCAAGGGGATTCTTTTGCCTGGGAAGGCCATTGAGAGATATCGCGAATAGAGAGCGCACTATGTACATGAAGAAATCCCATAGATTTGAGATTGCTTTGTAGACCAATTAGACTCGACATCATGTTTCAGGTAGGTTCTCTACGCAGGTTTTCAGCTCAAATCAGAACCTGCAACCTTTTGAGTACTATCAAAGACATGCATGATGCGTCACACTAGCCGACAACAAGATGCACTCATACGCGATGACATGTTGCACAAATACTCACCGCACTTTCATTCTCTTCCGATGTCTCAGCTAAGAAGCAATATACTGTCTTAACTTGGGTTTTGACCAGCGCCACTCCGATCGTGCATCCGATGCTGTGTTGTACAAGTACTCGCAGTTGGTGCGAGGACTTCCGATCAGCATCCTCCGAAGTACATCAATAAACTGTTGCCTCTCACTTTGACCCCATCTTCCTGAACAAATCTTTCAATTTTCACTCGCAAGTGTATACGTACGACGCAATGCAAAGGCACGATCAAATTGTGGAGGACGTCGCCAGGAGGATACGCGACTTTCATAAACTTGGACAGCCATATCGAATATCACACGGCTCATCGAGCAGTACTCGGCCCCGTCATGCATCACACACCAACACCATCGATATAAGCATGTTATCCCGTGTCATTTCTGTCGACACAGAGAAAAAGACATGTGTTGTAGAGCCCAATGTACCAATGGATCGGTTAGTCGAGGCAACAATACGATACGGTCTCATACCTCCAGTGGTGATGGAATTCCCTGGGATCACAACAGGCGGTGGTTACTCGGGAACATCAGGCGAAAGTAGCTCTTTCCGCCATGGATTCTTTAACGAGACGATCAACTTTGTGGAGATGATTCTCGGCAATGGAGATGTCGTAAGGGCTTCGTCCGAAGAACGAGAGGATCTGTTCTATGGCGCTGCAGGTGCAGCAGGTACTTTGGGTGTTACGACTTTGCTCGAGATTCGACTTGTCGAGGCTCGAAAATTCGTGAAAACAACCTATCACCGAGTTGACAGTGTCGCCACTGCGGTTTCTGAAACACAGAGACTTTGTGGTGTTCCTGATACTGACTACGTTGACGGGATTCTCTTTTCGAAAGACCATGGCGTCGTCGTAACAGGAGAGCTTACAAACCATAAACCTCCCGAGTCTCATCTTGCCACCTTCAGTAACGCTGCCGATCCCTGGTTTTATCTTCACGTGCAAGAAAGGACGAAGGATCTTCTGCCGTCTTCGTCTGTCACTGAGTATATCCCACTCGGTGAATACCTCTTTCGTTACGACAGAGCTGCCTTTTGGGTAGGCCGCCAGGGCTATACTTATTTCAAGCTTATACCATTCAACCGATTCTTTCGGTGGCTTTTGGACGACTACTCCCACACCAGGACACTGTACCACGCTCTCCATGCAAGTCGTATCTCAGAACGATTTGTTGTTCAAGATCTGGCACTCCCATACGACACGGCTGGGGAGTTTATCAACTGGGTTGATTCAGAACTCGGCATATGGCCTTTGTGGTTGTGTCCGTTGAAGGAAGCAAGAATGCCCACCTTCCATCCCGTTACTTCCCGTGAGAAAGCCTCCAAGGTTGGCGATGATGAAGTCAATTTGTCACAGCCTATGCTCAACGTCGGTGTATGGGGCTGGGGCCCAAGAAATGCCGAGGAATTTAAGGCCAAGAACCGCGCTCTGGAGAAGAAGTTGGCCAACTTGGGAGGCCGAAAGTGGCTGTACGCCCATTCTTATTACACTAAGGAACAATTCTGGGAACTTTACGATAGTTCCTGGTATCGGAACTTGAGGGAACGTTATTTTGCAACAACCCTCCCGACTGTTTACGATAAAGTCAAACCATCTGAGGTGGGACTAGATGGCCAGGCTGAGGGTGAAGGATGGAACTGGAAATCTCTCTGGAACAAATGGCCCATTGGGGGTTTTTATGGGATGGTCATGGCATTTAATTCTGGCGATATAAGTCTCCATCGACGGGCTGGCTGGAAGTATAAGAGCCAATAGGCTTCTATCATGGCAATATCTGAAAGATGGAAGTCTCACCAAGTCGTTCTTTATCACACGCTGTACGCTCAGGTAAATAAACTAAGAGTTTTATCCTGTCAGTCGGCAGATTTGACTACAGCCTCTATCAGACTTTGTTGTAGGCAAGGCAGGCTCAGTCTACTGGGCTGTTGTATCACCACACACGGTTACGACTTGTTTGCTGATCCCCGTACACATGATGTCAATCAGAAATAAGGATAGCTGTTGCGCTCTTGAATTCTGTTTTGATCCGTATCGAATTTGATATTGTAGGGCCTGGGGCGTGTATTACTACTGCGATCGTAAAGTACAATCGACAACTGACGATCTACTAGATTCTTATACCATATCTGATGCGGTTCACCGTTGTGCTCACATTTACACTGACGTACAAGATGACCAAGACTTGTATTCGAAGCTTCTCTATACTGTTCCTACTGCCATTCAAAGGACCAATAAGGCTATGGAAATTGCGATGCAATGGCGGAACTTTGCTGCAAGAAGCAAGTTCGGCATATAGCAGTAGCCGCACTCGTCGATCTTCAGAGAGCGCGAGCAGTGTTTCTAGCCATAACATCAACAGCTGCCATGTGGTCGCCTGATAGATGATCCTCAAGAATACCCTGGTGAAATGAATCGTCACGAGATAGGTGATTCGCAAAACCAACTGAGTTATTGACGTTAGATCCAGCCCAGAAAGTCTTCGATGAATCAATAGCCCAGAAGAAGAAGCGACTCCTGAGTGGTGCATTTGGTTCCTCGAGTGAGATCTAGCATCGAAATTATGATGGGCTGGAATGCAGGACCTATTCGGAAAGGCTGGACGTCTACCCTGGGGTTCAAAAGTGCCCTCGTGTTGCGAGCACGTTCCACTTCTTTCAGCTACCGGGAGACTACTGTGAGGATCTACAAATCTAGACCTCCGCAAAATGGGACGATTGTCGATAGTCGTTTGTGGCGTTCCAAAGTGCATAAGAACAAGACTGTCTGTTCAAGTGTATCACAACAGATGTCAAGATGTATGTACAGATCAAAACTAAACTATAGTATGGACATTTATTGTTCAAATGATGCCATATTTTCCTTAGTGAAACGTGTTCAGTGACTAACTGTTTGACAAAATAGTATCCAGACCAAGAACACTCATCACAGAAGCTGCATGGCGCTTTGCAAATCACTGCATGTCCCAAGTTGATGCTGGACGCCATCCACGTGGGCTCAATTCAGCGTCGTTACATGACGTCGAGGAGAATGTTCTAAAGTTGCATGGCTGCAAAGGGCATAGTGGTCAGAGCGGCTGTGCTATACGACGTTGCTTCGACAATTCTGGTGTGGCATTGAAATGCAGGGACAGAACTCAATTAAATCGCGACACTCCATCTCGTATTGATAGAACCGCTTATCTGCTTTAAGCATGAATGCGCAGGGGTAAAGCCCAGCGACACACTATCCAAGAATAACTAACTCGCTGGTTGGTGGATGTCTATAAACTAACCTCGTATAGACTAGTCATGCCAGCCGAGTTCTTCGGGGATCTCCAGGTCTGGAGAAAATGTGGTGACATTGACTTAAAAAAACCAAACAGTTGGACGCTCATCTTACCCATAGACTGTCTGACTTTATTTGTCATAGACTTCGGATTGCTCCAGGCCTGAGACTAGTGAGGACTCTCAATTGACCGACTCTACACTGCTACGTAGCAATGTTGCAATATCGTATCCCCATACGCTTAGACCATATCAACATCACAACTCAACGCTACGAAGCCGAAGTACCGGTTTGATGAAGTCATGCCTATTAATATTATTCTCCAACTTCTATAAAGACTTTGTGATCAACCCACGATATCCAAATTTCCATCATCAATCATCTCATCTTCTCAAGCATCTCAACTACCAAACACTCTTCAACTCCAACAAACCAATCTCTTCACTTCTCTCTCACACCAACAACCAAACACCATCAAAATGAAGTTCACCACCTCTCTCTTCGCTCTCGCTGCCGCCACTGGCGCTGTCGCTGCTCCTTCTGCCCCCATCGACGCCGTCTCCATGATGGCCGCTACTCCTATGTGGACCATCGAGTCTATGCAGCGAACATGCGATAAGCCTGATACCACCTGCACTTGGAACTTCAAGATCAACACTGGCAGCGGTGCCGCTACTGCTTGCAAGTATGTCGTCAAGGCTTCCAAGAACGCCTCTCAGGCCAACGGCGGCCCTGCCAAGTGTGGCACTTTCACTATCACCTCTGGCTGGAGCGGCCAGTTCGGTCCCAACAACGGTTTCACCACTCTGTCCGTTGTCAGCAGCAAGAAGCAGATCGTTTACCCCAGCTACACCGATAAGCAGCTTGCTGGTGGCAAGGTTGTCAAGCCTGACCAGAAGTACGCCCCTGCTTCTCTCCCTTAAGCGTCGGACGGTTCTATGAATGATGGATAGATGGAGTATGGGGGCGCTAGCTATAATATTTAATACTCGATAACTAGACGGGTGGGATAGATGTATATACAATCGTATAGATGACATAAACTATTACCCTACATTTTACTTATTCCGCTTTATGGGATTTATTATTCTGAAGTGATATCAAACCCTGCACTACTTGGGTCATGCTACAAGTTCAAAAAGATACATAATACTAGTTACAAGGCCTCTGATCGAATACATTGTTACTTGTAACCATGGGTCCTGATGACTATCTATGTGAACAGAGAGCAACACATTGGATGTCGTTGTACGAAGAGATGTCCGAGCCCCAACATGAACCTTAACTTTTGAACAATATTGAAGAGCTAACGATCCCCAAGATCATACAATACCTGTAGAGAAGAATACCGAGTCTGCTCGGCAGTAATGACAAGTGCGGTCGATTTAAGGTCATGGACTGTGTACAAGTTAAAGTAAACTTGAGAGAACATAAAGGTTATATCATTACTAATTACTCATTACTTATTATCAATCCATATTCTGCGTTATCTTCTTAGTTCATCCTGTGAACTCTTGGGCGACCACATCGAAACGTCGGCCGGCAACCCAATAGGATCCTGATTAGGTTCGTATACTATCCTGATACTCCGCCGATGGCTATTACGCTCTGTATTTGTCCTATATAAAGGACTTCCAGGGACGTCTTCCATCTCTCTGGCTCTCTCACGCTGCATCTCACTGTTGCCTCCTTCTGAGATGCGCGGTCTCGCCGTCTTGACCTGCAAAGCCGGTGTAACGAAACCCTTTTCTGATATGCCTCTGTTTTGACGCTTTCTGTAATAGTAGAATAACAAGCCAGCGAGGAGAAGCATAAGGCCCAGTACACCGACGCCTGCGCCGATTCCTGCTTTTGCCTGAGTAGAGAGTCCGCCCCGTGATTCCAATGCAGTAGTCTGGTCGCTGGCTGCCGCTTCGACCGTGGCAGTTGGTGTCGGGGCGGAGGTGCTGTGGGCTAAATACGGGGTGGTTGCTGCTGGTGCCGTTGATGGAGTCGCTACAGAGGCGGCCTCTATAGATACATCGACGGGTTTGAAGTCAATGTAGAAGAAACTACTATTCAAGGTGTTTTCGTTTTCCGGATCAGTCGTATTGAGAAGACTCGCCACGAATTTCGTGTCTCCGATGTCAAAGTCTTTAGGTATCGTCCAGTAGTATGAGATGTATGTGTCTGGGCATTCTTTGTTCCAGACCTGCCAGTGAGAAGAGGGATAATGGAAGGTTTCGTTGGCTACATTACGTTAGTAAACTGGCCTGAATGCTGATAGATCTGGCGAGGCTCCTACCGAATATTTGAACAGCTTGAGATTCATCATTTGAGTCAAGCGCCCTGATCTCGAGGCTGAAGGTCTGACTCTGGTTATCGTCGACATGACTGCCGCCTGTCCAACCAAAGCCCAGCGTTTCCCCGGTGTGCCAGGTATCGCCCTGGTTGGGAAACATAATCTCGTTGCCATTTTTCGTCAAGGATGTGGACTTGCACCATGCGTCGATCTGTTCTGGTGTTCTATCGTCATGAACCTGGCGCTTTGAAAGGTCTGTGCTCAGTTGTTGTTGTGGCTGTTGTTGTTCTTGATTCCTTCGTCTCCGCGATAGCATCGTGCTAAAATGTAGTGGGAAACGCATCCTGTGATTGATCGAGATGAAGAAGTGAGTAAAAGATTTACGGAGAAATAGACGGCATCAGGAGAAGGCATCAACTTGATGTTTTATAGAAACGATGCACTATAGAGGGCATTGAATGTCCATGCTTTTTAGTGAAATAAGATGGTGTTTCAAGTCACATCCTACGTTAAGGCGCCCAATCATTTCCAGCGCATGGACCCCTGGATCAATTCAGCTTGTCGATTTGTCTTATGCTAAATTCAATAATACGCCGCAATTGTTTCCTTTTTTGTGTATAATGCACTTCTTAGTAGACACAAGACAAGCATTGTCAACTTCAACTCAAATAAGAATACTGGCAGCCGGCAAGACCTTATCGAAAAGACGTTTGTGACTGTGCAATAATACTACGGAGCTGCCGTGTGTTAGTTGTCTACAACAGGAGCTTGGGCCTTGGTTCGTTGTCAGAAAAATAGAGCTTTGAGGTTTGACGTCCTCTAGCGCTGCCAGAGCATGATCTCAGCGCCTGCAAGCACTTCAATTTTAATCCTCCGATTAGAAAAGAAGAACATGAAACAGCTAGAACAAATTCTTTACCATACCAGGAGTTAGTGGTTTTCCCATAAATAAACTTGTAACTTGTTTTGTCTTCTTCTTGTCCGAGCACCAGGATTCCGTTTATTGGTAAGTCGCTAATCGGACGAAAGATCGTCTACATAATGCTTGCACATGTCCCTGTTCATATAACAAAGACGTTTTTAATGCGTGTTCCCAACTAATCTGACTCAAGTCATGTTTCGGTCGAATTACTACACAGAGCGTTCGACTTCAATGGCCGTAGTCACACCATCAATACCCTGCTCATCTCCTTCAGACGGATCGTCCCAACCCTCGCGCTGGTCCTTGGGCAGCCTGACAAACAAAACGTCGAGAGCCAATCCCAACAAGGCTAAGCCAGCCGCAAAATACAAGGCTGCCCTATAACCTCTGACCTCATCGTCGTTGTTTGTCCCGACTTCTGTCTCGATAGTTCCCGCAAATCCTTGACCCAGACTGTTACCGTAAAGGTTGAGTGTTCCGATAAGGCTACTGGCTATGCCCTGTTGGCGTCGATTGACACTGTTACTGGCAATTACTTGTGCAGCAACGTAAATAAGATCTGGACAGAAGCCACACAGAATCATAGCGGGAAATACCTGTGGCCAAAACGTCTGTTGAACTGGCATAGTTGCCAGAAGAATATTCGCACCAAACGTTACTAGCACCTAGAAATCTGTCAGCGTTTTCTTTCCGTAATCCTCTCTGAGACTTACACCAATTGCCATGATCCATTGCGCTGCGACACGCGGTATAAGCCATGCTGCAAAGAACACGGCAATGATAGAGCTCAGCCCGAAAGGGATGAACTGTATGCCTGTTTGGGTGAGAGAAACACCTCGTACAAGCTGTTGCCAGGCCACAGCATACCACAGTCCAATTCCAAAGGCCATGTAACTCAGTAAGATAACAAAGATCAAAGCAAGAAAAGTCGGGGCCTGAAAGATGGAAAGCGGCATAATGGGGTCTTTGGCGTAACTCTTCTCCCATATAAGGAATGCGACAAAGAGAAGCACGGAAAGAATAATCAGAGCGATCTCGTAGGGGGCATTCCATCCGACCGAAGGTGCTTGGTTACATGCTACATTGAAGAGTAAAAGACTCCCCAGTCCCATGAGGGTTCCGGGAACATCAATATGGCCTCCTTTATCAACTGGACTCTCCTTAGGCATGAGCCAAGCCAGCCAGACCAGAATCAACGCGGAAAGGCCAGCACTATTGAAAATCAGTCACTATCTGACATTTCTGAAGACGAGACTTACATAAGAATGAAAATCCACATCCAATGCGTCTGGTCCATAAAGGCACCGGTAATCAGTGCACCGACCATGCCACCCAAAGGAGGAGACGCTGCGAAAAAGCCCAAGACGACATTTCGCGATTGGCCAGGTGGCACCATAGTAGTGATTACAGACACAGCGTTTGGCATGAAAATACCACCACCTACGCCTGTGAGAGCACGCATGGCAATGAAAGAGTCATATGTCCTGGTGAATGCGTTGACAAAGGAGAACAGGGTGAAGATTGCGCATCCAAGAAGACTTAGTTGTTTATGACCATAGATCGCTCCAAGGCGACCTGTGACTAAAACAAATGCGCCTTGTGTAAGTCTGGAAAAGATCAGTACCGCGATCAAGTCTCGTTCGTTGAGGGCTTGGCTTACGGATACGATGCTACCATCCAGTTGGCTTTCCCAGGACCAGATTCACGCCCGAGATCTTTGCTCAACGCAAGGCCGCCAGCGATAGTGACTGCGTTAGAGACGAACTTGGCAGTACTTCAGTATATATTGGGCATAATTTGTCTCCTTTCAATAAGTAAATGACTCACCTGGACAGTATTGGCGCACACTAACAAAGCAATGATGGTTCGCCTTGTAGCCCGAGTTATGGTGAAAGCAGGATCAGCTTCGAAAACACGTCTCGCTCGACCATTCTGTTGTTGGCCTGTGGCATGGTCGTTTCTGATTCTATCCTCAAGGGATATGGACTCAAAAGGAGTTTCAGTGATAGTCTGCGTACTCGTCATCTTCAACTATCTAGGAAGGCGTTACATCAGTGTTGTTGCGGGGGAAATGAAGACGGTAACCTCGTTGGATTTTATAAGACACTCAATTAGCAACCGGTTAAATTATTCGGCAAAATCATGCGGTGCACTCTCTGCAGGTGGTACAGCATTACTATTAACGATCTGTATTTCTAATTCGACGCATTCAACGTTGAATACTCATAGATAGCGAGAAACTATATTGCTGTGAATCTGTTAACAATATCATGATACTTTGATATGTATTCGAGTTGTACTCCTTAGATGTGCCATCATTGTCAACAGAAACAGTTCATGACCTGAAGGCTCAGGACACGAGGGCCGACAGATTTGCCGTGCCGATCCTTTCCGTTTCATTGGTGCCTATTTTCCGAGATTGACCGTATCACGCACATGACTTACTGCACTGAGCTTGTTCTGACTTGACCCGTCTATCAATGCGTAGGAGACTTCCAACTTTGATGACTCATGTGTACCTACATAGTACATGCTAAGTTTTGCTCGTTAAGCCCATACCTAGGTATGTCTACCATGGTAAGCATCTGTGATATGACGTAGCTGCCTTATTTTGGCTCTGCTTTCTATAGAACCTTGACATTAGTGAAACCCTTGCCCAATGACATTGCCTTTCGGCACTTGCGAAGAGATCCATGAGTGTGGAGCTTACGGGGCAGTGTTCCGTTGGGTTCGTCTAAAAGGAAACAAAACCGATCTTATAGACAATGGAGTGAGGGCCTAGTTTCTGCCGAGATGGGATTCATGGACAACATGCAGACTAATCCTATCTGGACAAGGCTCTGGGGATTCCATAACGTCATATTACAATGCTTCTTTCTCAAGTGTTACAGGTGGAAACGGCTCAGCTTTGGGTCAGGAAGCGAGATGCAACACTCCAGCTGCCGCTGGTTCCTGAGCAAGGGGCTGAACGGCGTGCCTTCGTAGAGCTGCAGCTATTCCTGAAGGGTATATAAGACATGCTCCGGCCCCTCCTCAATTCGTCTTTGACAACCCTCCCTGTCTATCGAAACACATGTTGTTGACTCCCGCCATGAGAGTGGCCACAAGTCCTTCGAATCACTTATAATGAGGCAAACTTTACATAGCCCTATGCATTGTTCTCAAAGCCAGATCTCGGCCTGCCCGACCATCGCTTGGGAGAAGATCACTCTGATCACACCTTCTCAAGTTCTAAAATGTCTCCTATAACATGGACGAAAATTTCCATGGCAGATCTGGAATCGTAAGGCTTGACAGCGGCAATGCGGAGCGGCATAATATCGTACCAGCGGCGTCTCGGGCGGAACCGTGTGGAGTAGAGTTGCGGCATATGCGGCATTTAGGCTGCGGGTTTCGCTGCGGCATCAGCATCCCGGAAGCTGAAAAATCATGCGACAAGATGACATGAGGAATCCAGTTTGACACGGCTTTGCCCGGCTCCAGAAAACGAAATTTACAGACGAAATCCCGTTATATATAACTCGATTGCCAGTGGTAGTGGAAACATCCAGACATTGCCCTACAAGCAACTTCAAACCAAAATCCTACACTCCACACATCCTCTACATCCTCTTATCTCTTATCGCTTCTTATCATTATCCTTATCCTTATCTCTTATCATCAATCATGAAGATTCTCACCAAGGAAGAAGAAGAGGCTCACTATGCCGAGGTCCTCAAGGGCGGTATCATTGGTGGCACTCTCTTCACCGGTCTTGGTCTTGCCGGCGTTTACGTCGCTTCCAAGCGTTATGCCACATTCAGAGGCTTGACTCTCCCCTTCCGAGCCTTCCTCGTCACTTCAACCGGCACATTTGGCGCCATTGTCAACGCCGAGCGATGGAGTATAGCCTATCAAATCGCCCAGGACCCTAAGCGCACATATAGGGACCAAGCAGCCCGCACAGCAGATCTCATCCGCGAGAATGAGTCAGCATATGAGCGTTTCAAGACTTACGCAAAGGAGAACCGTTACCAGATTGTTTTCGCGTCTTGGATAGCGTCTATGGGCATCGCTTTCGCCATCGTCAGCCGACAGCCTATGAACACGGCCAACAAGATTGTCCAAGCTCGTGTCTATGCCCAGGGCTTGACGCTGGCCGTGTTGTTGGTGTCCGCTATCTATGAGATGAGGGATCTCAAGAATGGCGACAGCAGGTTCCAGACCGTCAGAATGGTCGACCCCAATGATCCCACCAAGGTCATTGAGCAAAAGATCCACAAGGAGGACTACGAAGGCCAGGACCTCTGGAAAGGTAAATCACCATTCCCAATCATGAATTACTAGATGTTTCATATACTAACACTGGACAGATATGGTCGCTGCTGAGGAGCGCAGACTTGCAGCCAAGAAGCAGGCCGCAGGGCATTAAACGAAAGGTTCCATTGAAAGAATCACTAATTATGTACACAATTGCATTGGGGGAGCATACCAGGTTGGCATTATAGACGGAAAACGGCGCATTGAGCTTTCCTTTGTTTTCATCCTGAGGGATTATCGAATGAGTTGAAATGAAAAGATTGAAGATTATAACCAATCATCCTACAATTAGACCTTATCTTAGTGAACAAAAGTGACATGCACAGGCACGACCTCTTGAAGGTAGCTCATCGACGTTCTTGATTTACTCGGACAAGTTGTCATTGACCTTGTGACAAAGTCTTATAAAAGGAGGATGGTATCGAGTTGCATATAACCTCCATCGTTACTTAACGTCAGCCAAAACACTCTTGACGACTTGCTCTAGATTCTCCTCCTCGAGTCCAAGCAGTCTGATAGCATTCTCATCTCCCTTCAACGCATTTCCAGCGCCATCAGCAAACAAGAACTGTTCCAAATAGTTTCCAAAAGCACTAAAGTCTCCTTTGGCAATCTTCTCATCGCCAATCCTCTCTATCTCTGCACTACTGACATGCGAGACATCGAACTTATCCCCAGTGACTTGCTCAACGGTCTTCAGAACCTCGTTCTGTGTCGTAGTGACACCTGCAATATTGAGATATTGGTTTGCTGTCTCTTCAGGCTTCTTGAGGATAGCAGCTACAGCTTTCCCGACAAAGGCGAGGGAAGTTGTGGAGTACGGCTCGTTGCCCGAGTCTACCATGCGGAACTTACGGTTCTTGATATCGATAAAGCCATAAGGGTTGGTGAGGCCCTGTGTCAAGTCAGATGATACGAATACTACGGGAAACCACATAACTTACCGAATCGAGGAAGAGACCGTTGGAAAGGCCTGTCCATGAGAACCAATCATGCTGTTTAGAAAGCTCAATCAGATAATCAGTGTTCTGCACCTTGGCGCCAAGGAGTTTCCCGATCTTCTTATCCCGGTTCTGACGGGAAGGAACACCAAACTCAGAAGGGATGAACCGAGGAACTCTGGCAGCGATAACGGCGTCGATGATAACTTTCTGGCCCCCAGCGGCCATGGTAGTCGCTGTTGAGACAACAGCATCTTGGCCGGTGACCGCATCCTTGATCGAGTCGACAGAGGTAATGTCAACACGTTTGACAGTTACGCTATCAGGGAAGGTTGCTGAGGATTCATTTCTGGTTATGACTGTGACTTCGAAGCCAGTGTTGAGGAGACTATCGACGACCTTGGATCCGAGAAGACCAGAGCCCTGTTGGAAGATCAGGATGCGTGATCTAGACTTGCGGGACATGAGTAACTTACTCCGACGACAGCAACTTTCTGAATAGCCATTGTTTATAGTGCACTATGTGACTGATAGGGAACTCAAGTATCGAGAAGCCAAATTGTCGAGGAGCCAGATTCAGTGGCGAAGATGAAAGAACATTCGAAATAAGGATACTCCGCATAGTTTTTAAAGCGGGTATGCATTAATTTTGGCCAGTCGATACGTTTGATTCTGATTCCCATCTCCACATTGAGATGATGCCATTCATCGGATCTGAGGTGTCACCCATATATTCATCACTATCGTGTGTTTATGAATGATCAAGTGCGGCAAAACGATGTCTGTTCACATTTATGTTGTGGCTCAGGCATTCTTTGTGAATTTAGCCCATTTTCCGAGGTTCTATTCAAGGTAAGTTATCGTTGGCAGTTATCTTAATGAGTATCTATGTCCCATCCCAGATGTTTGGGTGCAGTATGCGTGGAGTTGTAATGCGAATAGAGTTTCGGGAATAAGAGCTCTGCTACTTCCTGACGATCTGGACCGCCGGGGTCTTGCGGGATCGCAAAAAGGTTCATACAGGCTCTTCAGGCATTATTGTAGATTTTCGATATTGGCATCAGCGGCGCGTTTGTGATCATTAGTCAAAGTAGTGAATCTAAATTCACCATTCAGTAAGGGTTCCAAAAGCTGTCGTTCCATCCAATCAAGGTAACTGAACGGCTGGCAGGCGAAATCTAGTAACGAGGCAGACAACCCCCGTTCTCGAATGTGACAGCCGAGGCTAAGTTACCCATAGTCACAATTCACATTTCTCGTCAATTTAAGCAAAAATCTAGATTTCCATCTCCCGTAAAGTCATGTCAAACGGTAGGCGTTGCCGTGGAAGATGTGAAGCCACGCACCTCCACGGCACTTCCAACACAACGATTCGCACCACGCTCAGCACAGGTTCAAACCACTACTACATCTAACAATTGATCAAATCGGTTCGTCCCCGACCTCTCCTGCTTTCCCACAGTAAACTTGTCGGAACAAACAGTAGCGGCTGGGAAAAAGCTTTGGGCTAGCCCATTCTAGCTGGTTTACTGACGCCACGGTGGCTATTTACGTCCACCGTGTACCGCAGATCCCAAAACGAGGTAAGATCCGGGGTAAAAGAGGAAACATCAGTCTACATTGTTGAGGAGAGTGACGCGCCGTTTACCAAATCTGTGAGCGTTGGTTGCTCTCGTTTCTAGATGTGGCAGGTAAAATCGCTAGTACAGCCATTTATTCTTTGTCTAGGTAGTACTCTTGATTGACATCAATTTGTCTTTTCCTTGTTGTGGCATTTTGAAGATTGAACACCATTCGTCGCAGCGTTTATACCAACTTGTCAATTTATGCATAAGCCACTGAATTTAGTCAAATCATTGTCAAGTCTAGAGTTGATGTTCTCTCAAGGCCTTGTCAGAGCTGGCCAGAAGTACGTAAAAGGGCATGTCAGATCAGCGGGTGGTCGAGCCTGGTGCTGACCACTCTCGGCTACGGCGGCTCAATCCTACCTCTCGTATGGCTAATCTTGGCCCTACACGTAGGCTGTGCTTCCCTGTCGTCCGTACCCCCTGCCTGCAGTGTCTTTCTCTGTGCCTGCCAAGTTTTACTCCCTTGCAGTAGTTACAGGGTAAGAGTCAGAGTTGGCGATGACAGAATTGTTGTATTTTTTATCGGTCTTTCTCATCAACAATAAAGTCTGCTCGTCTTTGTTTGTGGCGCCTACCAAGCGTTGTAGAAATATTAAACTTTGCTGGTCACTATGGATACTGGCCGTTGTAGAGTTTGGGGCTGTAAGGCCAAGAATAACCCATCATGGCTGGCCAGCAAAGCAATTGACAACTCGGTTACTTCCATTCTGTTCAGCTTGTACAGAGTAGTCGGCGATTACTTCATTCATAGGTTCTTTCGTAAAAAGCAGGCAGTGCGGCGCAATCCTTGTCCGATCAGCGGTAAGCAAAAAAACCTTTGTCATAGAAGCCTCATCCGCAACCTTGACCGAAGTAAAGCGCCATGTACAAATAACGTATTGAACAAACAATAACCGATAGATCCTGCGTGTCTTCCACAGTAAAAACTAGGTGCCTCCCTGCAACACCATCACAGAAACAAGTCCAGTGCTAATTAGCGTCAACCCCGCTGCCAAGAGATCGATCGACCGCTATTCAGGGGTAATTTGAAGAAAGCAGCTTTTGTTTGTTCATACTGCATCATAGGCAAGAAACCCCAATAGAGAAATACCTCACATGCTCTCTCTACTGTCCTTGTTTGAGGCAAAGGCTTGAATTCTGGCGTAACTGGCTCCAGTCAGCTTGAATCGTTCGACCCTGTTTTACGAAATACAATGGGGCCATTGAAGAAAAGTCCGGCTAAGCGGCTTAATTAACAGCCTGGTCTGACAGAACCCCCCCTTGCTGGTAAAAGGGGGCATAATGATGAACTTTTGCATGAGAGGGGCAGGGTTTCATTCATTTTTCTGGGGAAAAGTAAGCAAAAGGCTGAAAATTCCAATGGGAATTTGACAGTTGGGCTGGAAGGACCATAGGCAATCTTATTACTGGTCCCCCTTGGGTCCTGTTGTACGAGTTATGATCCATGGGCACTGGCGCAGGGTGATGCAAAATAAACACACGCTATTGAACGCCCTAGGACGCCATTCATTTTCATCGTCGGTCCCCCTTTACAGAATAGGGAAACAGAACACACGATGAAATTAACTCTTTGACTACATACTTTTACCAGCCCGAAGAAATAGTCGCGTGACCTCATTCCTCAGTCGTTTCTTTGTGACGCTGTGAACCCGAAACTGTCCCCCCTACCAGTTAAACCTGGCTTGGATCCCTCTAGTCTTAGCAAGGCTTTTTTTCCTGTGCCGCTCCACCGTGGGCGTGCAATTTAACAGCTATCCCCATTACTGGCCAATCAGAATATTTTAATGACCAAGAAAACCATCATGTTGTGAGCATTTCGGTTAGTCGGAACCGTTCAATCTGCAAGAAAGAGACAGTAAGAAGGGAAAATACGAGGCTTGAAACCGCCACTCCATCATCTGGCTCGTTCTATTCCTCTTCTGTACGTACTGCGGAACCAGCGTACACAGTAACTAGAGAGAGAGCGAGAGAGAGACAGAGAGGGGTGAAGTCTTTCTAGAACCAGTTAATGACCAAGTGATCTGGGGTATACCTATTGCTCTTACAGAAGTACCCCCGTCTACCTGCTGAGTCCTTAGGTAATTCAAGCTGATGGAGAACTGGGCTGACGCCTAGGCAGGCAAGGCAAGGCAAGACTCGACTGGACTGGGCACACCACGCGAGCAGTTTCTGTTTTTAAACCATCTAGCGCAAAAGCAACAAGTTTAGGGGCATCCATAATAATAATAATGCTACGGAGGAGTACCGTGAGATTCGAGACAGAGACAGACAGATCTCTTTTAATGACTTGAAGCCTCTCCCTGGTCCCTTTCCCATGACCCTTTTTTTATTTTATTTTCCCTGCTCTGTCTTTTTTCTTGGGGACCTGAACAATCTCTCGGCTCTTCTTGTTCAACAACAAATTCTACTAATTAGTCTAGTCCAGCATCTCATTCCAGTCGTCTCTTCTTTTTTCTTAGCATTTTGTCTCGGTTTTTGTACTCTGCTCTCGCAGCAAGTGGGAGAGTAGACAGCCCACCAACCTCCAAACATGTTTGCGACACTCGTTCCCTTTTGCTTTTCGACAATTTTCGTTTCACTCGTCTTTACAAAACTGGTCCACCTTTCGATTCACGCCAAGACTGTTTCGCCTGGAGCTTTCGTCCTCTTCTTGCCTTCGCTGCTACTTCCCGATCTCTTCATCATTTACATATCGCGCCTGGCGCTGCGACAACAAAAAGGTGTCTTTTCCGTCGGCGCATGTGTTTTGGGATGCATTTTCTCGTTTGTTCTCCTCGGCGCATCGGCCTCGCAGCTCGGTTTCTTCTACTCGACAGGTAATGAAGTCAAGTGGTCAGAGGCAAGGAGCTATGCTGGTGATGCCAAGGGTATGAAGATCTTGCTTAGCGGCATCAACTCGGTACTTGTGTCTGGTGCTATTATCATTGTTGTTGCTTGGTTTGCGAAATGGTATATCTACAGGGCTGTTGGATCGCTCATCACAACGGTTGGAACACTGGTTGTGCATGGTATGTGGACTTGTCCATTCAATTGGCGACGTCAATTGCTAACAATTGTTTTAGTGTGGCAGTCAATTCGAAACAAAACCCGTCGATCCCCTCGATACACAGGCACAAGCCCCTACGACTCTGGCAGTGAATTCGACGATGTTGAAAATGCGAAAGAAGGCGCCAACCTCATCGAGGAAGAGCCTCGCGAAGAGACTCGAACCAAGCCTCGAACATGGGTCATTATCGCTATCGTTGCCGTCTTTCTGACCCTGACCACTGCTTTCCGGCCTGCTGCGCCTTACACTATGATGTCTATAACACTTCCTTTGGCTATGCTTGATATGTTCAAGTCACCTTCCTTCGTCTGCAACCCTGTTAGCGGTAACTGGCCTTTGACGGCTCTCATTACTGAGGATAAGTGGGAGGCCCCCAGTGCACGCTTCCCTGGATGGACACCTGGCAGTGACAGTGAAGCTGCCCGCAAATACCGAGAAACGACACCCGAATGGCTTCCTGCCGACATTCCCTCTGGTTTCTCCAAATGGATTCCCAAGGAACCCAAGGACAACACCACCGACGAAGCGCCAGCAACCACCAGCAACGGCTGTGCCGTGTCTTCGGCGAATGATGCTTTCTACAACCCTGTGCTGGACCCAATGAAGATCTCCAACCTTGACACCGAAATCCTCGACGTCCTACGAGACACCCTCAGCGGCGGCGATGTCAAGATCAAGCATGTGGCACTAATTATGATGGAGAGTTACCGGGAGGAGCTTTTCCCTCTACAACAAGGCTCTGAGTACCACAAGCTTATCCTCAAGTCACACAAGGGCGAGGATGTAGACTCCGTCAACGCCAAACTGTCACACCTCAGCCCAGTCGCCGAGAGGTTGACAGGGAAGTCGGGCAACTGGAAGAAGAAGGACGGTTCAGATTTCGAACACGTGGACATCCCGCAGTGGAACGATACCACAGAAGAGGGATACGGAGGCATCAACGTTGTCGGTGGTTTCACAACATCCTCACTTTCGTTTAAGAGCATGGCTGCTATTCACTGCGGTTCTTGGTCGATGCCTGTTGACGGCTTTGAGGAGTCTGAGACGGACAGTTATCAGCCTTGTATTCCTCAAGTGCTGAACCTCTTCAACAAAATGAAGAAGGATAAACCATCAAAGAACTTCTTGGAACAACAATGGTACCCTGCTTTCTTCCAGTCCATCACCGACGGCTACGACCGCCAGGACAAGTTCGACAAGAAGATCGGATTTGAGCACATCGTCACCAGGGAGCGCCTGGAGGAAGAAAAGAATGACGAGGACAACCTCGAGGAGATTAACTACTTTGGCTACGCCGAGACGACGCTCAAGCGTCATGTCAAAGACTATCTCAAGCAGGTTAACGACGAGGGCAAGCGCATGTTCTTCTCACATTTTACCAGTACGACTCACCACCCGTGGGGCGTCCCCAAGTCGTTCGAGACTCAGGACTATCTCAACACCGACGGCAAGATGAAGTGGCACGAGGATTTCAACAGCTATCTCAACGCTGTTCGCTTCACCGATGCTTGGCTGGGCGAGTTACTCCAGACTTTCGACGACTTCGGAATGACGAACGAGACCTTGGTTGTCTTCGTCGGCGACCACGGACAGGCTTTCAAGGAAGATCAAAAGTCCAAGATCGGAACGTACGAGAATGGGCATGTCAGCAACTTCCGCGTACCCATCACCTTTCGCCACCCCCATATTCCCCGCGTGCAGTACAATGCCAACGCGACATCTCTCTCTATTCTCCCTACAATCCTCGACCTTCTCATCAACACTGGATCATTGAACGAAAAGGACCAAAACGCTGCTGCAGACCTCATCCAGGACTACGAAGGCCAATCTCTTATCCGACCATACAAGACTATTCACAACGGCCGCCGTGCGTGGAACTTTGGTATCATCAACGGCGGCGCCAGCATGCTGTCCATGACCTCTGCTGATGCGCCCTGGCGTATCGTCATTCCCCTAGATGACTCTACGCAGTATCGATTCACAGACCTCAAGACGGATCCCCTTGAGCGTAGGGCTGTCGAGAGGTGGACACTGGAGCAGCTTGAAGTTGCTGTTCACAACAAGTATGGTGAGGAGGCATCAATTTGGGCGGCCGAGGCGGATGCCGTGTCCAAGTGGTGGGGGCCAGAGAGGAAAAGATTATGGGGATATGATCCTTCAGCGCACAAGGATGACAAATAGAATATGAATAGTTTAAATGTAATGCGAATGTTTAATGTTTTTCATCTAAATTTTCAATCACTCTTGTATATGAGCCGGTTCCTACACTTTCGTGGATGATGAAATGAATAAGTCAAGGTAGAAGCCATTAGCTAGTTTGGAATATGTCCACAACTACCTTGTTGCAATTCGGTCACCACACGTATCATGCTCAATGAGGGTGGATGTTCCTTGACTCGTTATTGTAGGCAGCAAGATAAGCTCGGGAATCCATTACCCCACAAATGCTTACCATGCGCTCACCGTCTCCGTCGCAACTCTCCAATATCGTACCAAGCATCATGCCAGAGACAGCACCAGTTTCGTCGAGTCGCTTTCGACGACGCGGCAAATCCAATCCAAACTTCCCGTGGATTATCTGCTTCCATGGCTCAGGCGATTCTTGTGCCTCTTGGGAGCCCTTGCCAGATCTTCTCGGCGTCTACCCGATCCTCCTCTGGGACCGGCTAGATCCAAACATTAACCCCGAAAAGGCCATTTCAGAATTAATGGAATACCTCGACAAGTCTCAGCTCTCCTCTAATTATGTGCTTATCGCGCATTCGTATGGCGGCACCTTTGCTAAACTCTTCCTCGAGTCGAGACCTCACCAAGTTGCAGGAATGGTGCTCGTGGAAACTGGCCAAGAGACAGGCATAGACCCTCAAGTCGAGCAACGACAATACCGAAATCAAATCCTGGGAAATAAACCGCTAGTCGTTATCCGAGGAAACACTCTCAAATGGAAGCAGTTGCAGTATGAGCAGGCGCTCGCAGCAGAGCAGAACTTGGCCAGTCCAACCCTGATGATTCAAAAACAAATGCTAGATGCGACGGATAGAGTGGATGAAAGGTTGAAGAAGGCGCAGTTACACCTTTCAAGGAACAACAAATATGTTCATCTGCCAGATTGTGGGCATGGTGTCATTGAAGCGAGGCCGGACGCTGTAAGAGAGGCTGTCTGTTGGGTTATGGAACATCTACAGCCCCAGGATGATGAGATCTCGTTAGAGAGAACTCAAGATGCTGATAGGGAAGACGGAAAGGTAGTTCCGAAGGCGAGTGTCCCGGTCGGGTTGAAAAGGATGGCCTTCATGGGAAAGTTTGCAAAGCTGTTTCGAAGATCGGAAGGATGAGGAGCTTGTTTTCAGATCATGACTAGCGATTCTTTTTATTATTGCCTAGATGTATTATGAGCTTAGGCAATATACTTGCGACGTAGCGTGGTTGTCGTTTATAATATCTTCAGTACCGTTGCAACATGATCAACCTATCTTTGGAAAGATTCCGATTCGCCATCACCCTTCCTAGTGACGAGGTCAAAGTAGACGTGGATTTGGAGTTAAGCCTGACAGTACCAAGGATGTTATGAGAATATGCTTATCCTAAAGGCAAGGGTTATAAAGTGTCGCTTGGTTCCCCTCCGGTGAACTACGGATGGCTTTCTGTTTCCTACCATATCGGTGAACATTTCACCATGTTTGTTTTGGGAGGTCTGACTGGATTCAACACACTGAAACGTCGCGATTGTAACGAATTGTGTTAGTGTGATGCGCGTATCGTTCTTCATCGATGGCATGATAGTCTTGCATATAGTCACACCAGTATTCCTGTAACTCCCATTCCTGTTATTTACTCAAGGTATTGCATCGGAGAGTGCTTTTCTAAGATTTGGCATTTTCAAGTGCAAGGATATAGCCGAAAACGCGATAGTCTGGCATCCCAGACGTGCTGAAACCATTCATGATGCACAGAGATACCTCCTTGTAACGGTTTCAACTTGCGACCTTCTCCCCACAATACGGATTCCACCTGTCTAATCTGTCAAAATGTCCAATGCAGATTAATGATGCTGTTTTATATATCCGGAACAGTCACTATCCGCCCAAATCTGCTTCATCTTGGTTTTGCGAGTAGGACCAGTAGCCAGGAGACACTGCTTCGCTACGCCGCCTCCTGCTTCAACAGGGTCATTCTGAGGAAAAGCGAACATGAGATGCTGGAGGCTCGGTGTCGAACCTAGGTTGATAGGATATCGTGGACTTATCTTCGATGGTTATAATGCAGTGTAAACCCGATGATCTTTCATCCATTCCAGATCCAATCGCAACACACTTTCACAACCATCCGAACCATCCATCCTTGCAATACAACACTTAACACCTATATCAAACATCATGAAGTTCATACCCATATTGCTTGGCCTTGTAGCCACCAGCATCGCTCAGCCTATTGCCAAGCGTGCCGTCTTCACACAATCGACCTATGACGACCTATCTATCAGCGGAGGCACAGCAGGCAACGCCCAGCAAGAGGCTCTGCAGAAGCTCGGTGGCCTACCCAACGACCTGTCAACAGTTGAGAAGGACGATCTCGATTTTCTAAACAGTGTCAATCAAATCGCGAATGACGCGGAAACTGACGCGTTCAACCCTGCTATTGAAGCAGCCTCTGGAGAAGAGGCGGATGCTCTCCAAGTAAGTTGAACATTGTCACGATTGCGGTAGAGAAGCTAATGGTTTGTAGCGAGGCAAGATCAAGAACAAGGTCTTGAAGCTCACCGCTACAGTTCTCAAGCTTGAGGCACAAAAGGCTCAAGGTGATGATGTCGCTGATAAACTGGACGAGGAGAACAAGAAGTTACAGAACAACATCGCACAGGACAAGGAGGCTGCAGGTCAGGCTTCAACATTTTTGTCATTCAATGCCAGCACATAGTTACTTAATACTCCAAATAAGAGTAATGTTTCCAATCGCCAGTCTTGTACATCTCAATTATTCCAGTCACCTCGGCAGTCAAATTGTAAATAGCGGACTTAACGCAAAGGAATGTAGAGTCAGAACCTTCATCTCTGTCTCTCTTTGGGTGTACGATATACATCAATGGCTTTTCTTCCTTACGATCAAATCAAATTTGCTGGAGTTACAGGAAACGTGACTGCCCTCCAGTGTTTTCGGCATCTCGGGCTGATGTTATAACGAGACTACGGTTAACATCCCCGCACACGAGCAAGTCAAGATTGCACTCCCTAACATCATGTATTAAACATTCAATCAACAAAACATCATGTTCGGGTCCGATAAATCATGGTCACTATGGGATAGCGCTCCCCTCAGCGATGCATTTGCCGTTGATACACCGGGCGACAAAGCCGTAGTAACAAAGGTCAACAGCCCTTGTCTGTTGGGCTACCGTCCAACAAACCCAAATGGACGAGGTATTCTCGTCATTGGAGGCGGAGGCTATATTGAACTCATGCTTGGCCGTGAAGGCATCGACGTCGCGAAATGGCTCAATGGTCTCGGGTTCTACGCTTTTGTTCTCGTGCACCGTTTCCCCAATAGCGAGACAGGTCCACAAGCCCCGTTGGATGATGGGAGACGAGCTTTGAACGTCATGGCAGAGAGTGGGCTTGCACCAAAAGGCGTCAGCGTTTGTGGTCTTTCATCAGGTGGTCATCTCGGTGCTGCACTTCTGGCAGAATACCCTCAACAAACGTGGACATCGCCTGATCCCAAAATCCCTCAAGTCGAATTCGCCATCCTCGGTTATGGACCGATTTCAACGAATGCAGTCGGTCGACAAATCATTGAGAACAAACCACCTCTACCACCCAAAGAGAAACAAGAGTTTTATAATGTTGTACAGCCTGACGTTCAACTGAGCTCTCCGACACCCCCGGCATTTATCGTCTACTCCAACAACGATCCTGTTGTGCCGGTGGTCAACGCCTATCGCTTGGCAGAAGGGTTCACGAAGAACGGCGCCTCAGTAGAGTTGCATATTTTTGCTGATGCGCCCCATGGATTTGCGTTGGATAGTGATAAGGAACTGCCAGTTTCGAAATGGCCGTTGTTGTGTGAAGCGTGGTTAAGGCAAAACAGATGGATAGAATAGCGCCAGCAGTTTTAAAGCTATATTGCAATTTCGCTCAAGAAGTTGGGCATTGACCTTTATGAACCGTCTTTGATAGAGAATTGACTCAATTGACTCAACTGGATGATCTAGTTATATTAGAGCCACGTTTCAGTCTTCAATTGATAGTTTTAAAACCATTGGTGCTATTTCTTGTTGCCCGTGGTTCAGTTCCACTGTCTTCTTCAGTGTTCCATGCATTAATCACGCCCTGTGAAGTCAATTTCAGCGCGCCCTTCGCCCTGGAGCTTGCTGTACCTAAGCCCCATTCTCACTAGCGTATCCCCAAAAGAGCTTCCGCTCCAGTGGCAATTCGAGCGACTTGTTCATTAGGTCGGTTTTCAATATCTATATCTCTGTCCTTTCTTTCCATTCGAAATCTTCAACTCACCACCTACAATCCTTTCAAAATGGCCTCATCAGCGCGAACAATCCTCGCTTTTCAGCGCAATGCAAAGCTGTACTCGCTTGCCACACGCGTCACAGCAATCCGACCTTTCAACACCCTCGAAGATGAGAACCGTGAGCTATTTAAGCAAGGCACTGAAGATGACTTCGCCGTTGTGACGGAGCAGACCATATTCCACCCTCAAGGTGGAGGCCAACCATCTGATATTGGAAAGATGACAAGCGAATCCGATGCTTGCTTCACTGTTGCTTCTGCTCGCATGGACGCTGTGCGCGATGGCCAGGTTCTGCACTTTGGCAAATTCGAGTCCGAGAAGAAGTTCACAGAGGGCGACATGGTCACGACAGAAATCGACATTGAGAAACGTCTTCTGTACTCTCGTTACCACACCGCTGGTCATGTCCTCGGCTCTGCAGTGAATCATCTCCTCAAAGACAAAGTCGAAGGATTCGAGGAACTCAAAGCCTCACATTTCCCGGATTCAGCATCATGCGAGTTTCAAGGTCTCATCGAAGGGAAGTGGAAGGATCCCATCCAAGCAAAGGTGGATGAACTCATAGCAGCCAAGATGCCGGTGGAGATTGACTTCTGGGACGAGGAGGATTTCCGAAAGAATGGACTGGAGCATCTGACGCCTGATGCCAGTTTCGTGGCGCCTGGTGAAAAGTTCAGAGTTGTGAGGATCGTCGGAGCGGAAGTTTATCCATGTGGCGGAACACACGTTGATACCACAGACCAATGTGGCGAAACAACAGTGAAGAAGATCTCGAGGAGTAAGGGCAAATCAAAGGTTAGCTATTTGGTAAAATAGAGAGGATAGGGATAAACATAGAGAATCTTGGAGAGGATGTTGATCAGACTACCTATACAAAAGATCAAGCTTTTATCATCAGATCCAGTATAAATCAGAACCAAAGATATCATCAACCTTATTCTAATGCGGGTTTGCTTGAGACAATGCGAATCTGCCCAACTTTTAAACATCCCCATCGCAGATACCTGAGGATTGTTGTTTTGTTGAGGAGCCCCTAGTCAAACCAGCGGTCGACGTTACCCGATCCAGCCGGTATTTCCGATGCACATAGCAACGATGAGATTGCCGTTTTCAGCGTTGTATACAAGGTTAGATGCAGGAACGGCAGTCAAGAGAAATCTAATTTCATCCTGTTCAATTTACGGTTACATCAATGCCAAGATAAATACAGATTGTCGTGCCACTGAGTTACTTCACTTCACATTTGCAGTAGGGAAAATCGAGTTCCACTCTAACAACCAGTAGAATTGACAAAAGATATCCAAGAATAAATACAAGCTAGCATACGTATACCTCATAAGAGTCCTCAAGAATAGGCCGGCCTATTCATTTCTGCCCTCAAACAGTCATTCACATCAAGACAAAGCCTCCGATTCCCTTAGGCACTTCCGGCACCAGCGGCATCAGCCTTCTCGATCAGGAAGCGAGGGGCAGGGCCAGAAGCATCAGTCTGGTAGAGCAGGTGAGGGGCTGCGATGACGAGAGTGCCAGTGCAGACGAGATCACCGGTGTTGCAGAAGACCTTAGTGCGGTCCTCGGGGTATGAGGGGATCTTGCCACGGTTCTAATACGGTCAAAGTCAGCATTATTCATGTAGTTGGACACGTCGTTGCTTACCTGGAGGTTCTTGGTGTATCCGAAGAGAACGGTACCGGCAATCTTCTCGCGAATAGCGTCGTCGACGTCAGTTACAGAGGCGGCAGCGAGAGCAGCACCTTGACTGTATCCTCCAGCAATGATGGTAGCGTCGGGGCATTTCTGGTTGGCATCATTGAAGTGGCCAACCATCTCACGGATAGCACCAGAAGAAGTTCCGCGAGGAAGAGCATTCTCGGCAAGACCAGCAGTGTAAGCACCGCCGACGCCCTGGATCCAGACGCCATTCTTGCCATACTTGGCCTCGAGCTTGGAAGCAACTAGGGGACCCAAAGTGCCCTGAAAGGTAAATTATATTAGCACATGATATGTCTGACACAGATGGTAGGCTGCAGTGGAGAGTAGCATCGGGAACTTACCAGGTTACCAATCTCAGTGGAGCCACGAGCGTAGACGAAGATGACACCGGGGCAGCTGCCAGAGTTGCCGTTCTTGAGATCGTTACGGGTGATGCCGCCGGTGAGCTGACGAGCCTCGAGAGCAGAGTTCTGGGCCGCAGGGAGGGCAGAAGCCGTAGCGGCGAGAAGAGCGGTGGCAATGGAGAACTTCATTGTGATTATTGGTTACTGTGTGACTGTTTGAGAGACCGAGGCTCTGAAAGAGTGACGAAAGAGGTTGAGAAGTGAAGAAAGTAAAAGGCTTGAAAGAGAGGCTGTTGAGCGAGAGACTGTTGAGGCTTGTTGTTCAAATCTACAACATCGTGGATGAAGCCAGCTATTTATCTAATAATTAGCATCGTATGTATTTGTCTCGGCATTCGCAAGACTAACTCTTTTGAAATCTAGAGTTGAGACGAAATGATCGCACAGTCCAAAGAATGATCGGTCACAAAACAGAGTAGCATCAATTGTTCCCACAATACCCTGTCATGGCTGTCTACACTACCGGAACCCACCGAGCCCGTACTTCAGGCCTGTAGGCTATGGCATCGAGTGTAACTAAACCTTTCCTGCAAATCAACGTGTGGACAAGGTATTCCGCACCTCCATTCGGTAGTTTCTTTTCGCAACATGACATCGAAGTAGGAAATTCATCCGCGTAGCGATGTTGCTAGAGCCATAGCACCCGCTGATCCACGAAACGTTGGCACGTACAATGAAACGGGTCCAAGCCTTTCACCACGCAGTTAATTAATCGATCAAGCCGCCAAGCCGCTACAGGTCCAGGTCTATGGATCGGCTCTGTCCTCGTGGCTTACGCTTTGACGCTCACTACCTACGTACAGAGTATACAATGGCATTTGCTTTTTCTAAGGACCTGAAACGCTGGCGAAAGTGGGCAAAGAAAAATGCATGCGCACGGTCTGCGGTATGTCTACGGCGCAGATTGGAAACGAATGTGACAGTATTTCCGGTTTCAGAGCTAATATGAGAACGTGTTGATTTTCACAACCTTGTCCTCTTTCGGTTTAAAGTAGCCTCATTGTGAAAGGAGGCCCTCAAGGTCGGTAAATTCCGTCCTTGCTCCTGGATTTTCTTAACGACAGGGGTAGGGTCTCCATGCTGCTGGTTCAAGTGCTTTCCCCCGGAGCTTATTTAGTCCAACTGTGCTGTACCCAATGTCAGTAGACCATTTTGTTTCTTTGAGAGACGGAAATAGAACCGCACGGTTGTGTCACTCACCAACTGTAATTGTGATTGACAGCCACGCTTCCTTTTTCTAGTTTCATGCTAATGAGTTCTAGCGTCTCGCGTTGCGGTTGAAACTTGGTATGTGCCATCCTTCACAACCTTAGACTGACTCAATCAGCGACGCTACAGTTCTAATCTAGTAACTAACTGGTTATTTCTTCGAGGTGGTCATGCGGATACGGAAGATTGTTCGGCTCGTCCGGGAAACTGTTGTATTGCTACGTAGATCATATTGAGAGCCGTTGATCGATAGGTGATCAAAACTTTATTGCGATATATGTGCAAGGTTGTCGGGCTATTGTTCTTCACACCATCTTTGTAGAACCGAGGCTGTTGTGAATAGATTATCCTCATGAGGAGAAACCATGTATCTACACCTTTGAAGGTTATCCTAACCTTAAATTCTCTCGTGGAAGAATGTCCTTGACACCACAAAAGGTACCGAGGCTGTTGTGGATATAGCGCTTTCGGGTATTTTCAATCATGCACTGTTCAGTACGCATCATGTATTACCGTCATCCTTACAGGTAATCAGGCATCAGGTTCCCAGCGAGTTGGTTGGGTGGGTATCTTCACGGGATGTATAAGCGTTGAAACATCAAGCTGGCAGGTTAATGCTGACCCCACTACCTAGCTGGAAGGATGATGGTGACAGCTGAGCCACTGATCGTCGGTCCCGTCCAAGAAACTAACTGATCGACTAGTTAACGTTAGTTCGCAATAATTACCTAGAATAGTTAATATAGGTAGCTCGGCTAGAGTCTATGGTCTTCAGCTCGGAGGGGGGGCTGAAACAAGTGCTCTGGAGGATCGGGGAGTGTCACATCGTCCACAAGCGGAGACAGATCTAACTATCGTTTCATTGTTCATCATAACCTTGCTTCTCAAGCCTCGGCAGGTGGTTCCGTGGACTGCCATACATGACTTCTCTGACGATCAGGTCTGTCGAAACTCCATGAACCTGCCATCCTCGGTCCAGTGACTCAACGGTTTGAGAAGAGTCTTCCACTGCTTCGGCTCATCCATCGAGAACACTATGCTATGTTCGTTACAAGCCGAGGTAAAGGTATTAACCCAATGAGCGCCGTTCTCTCCGTCAAGACCCTCTCTCGCGACAATGACCCTTTGCAGATGTGGATGTTTCACATTAGATGTGGTGATGAGGCCCAACACCTCTTCCCAAAGATACCCGTGTACTGCGCCCATGATACCAAACTCCCTGATTGAAGTTGGAAGCATCTCGGAGATTGTCCCAATACGTCGTCCATCGTGTTCCGCCTCGTCTGGTAACATTGATCCGTGAATATGAAGCGTTTCGAGAACCGACATTACGGTGAGGTTCTTGAACCACTCTGCCCCTCCACTATATAGAAAAGACAGGTTAAGCGACAGGTGTCTGAGGGTATCTCTCCCCCTCATCACTATTGCAGCCATGGCATCTCCAGTGGGCGATTGTGCAATATCACAGCCAAAACGGAATGTGTGCAATCTTGGAAAACCATCCATCATCGTTTTGAGGTTGTTTGACGCCATGATGGGTGCGTTGAGAATGAGCTCTTTGATATTTGGGTGACTGAGGTACGGTATGGCACTTGGATGAAGTTTGTGGATGATTTCATTAAATTCAAGCTTCTCCAATGCCGGAGCGGCTTCGAGCAATCCGCGAATGGCGCTACCGTCTGGTGGTTGATCTACAAGTCCTTGCGTGATGGTGAGCTCCCGCAAATTGGTCAAAGAATTCGGCCGGCACCATCGGAACGACCAGTACTTCCCCAGACCAATCTCAAGTTTTTCGAGATTAGGCATCAAAGAGAGAGCACACGTAATGAACAAAGCATCACACTCGTCGTCAAACGTTGTTAACTTGGGAAGATCGAGGCGTTTGACGAGAGACTTTGGCATCGGATTGAAGCCGCATTTATGTGCATCTTGATACAGCTGGGTGCCTCTCATATGGTCACACGCCCTTAGAAACGCAGGCACGTAATCCAAAAAGTTGTAACGCCGTTCGTTCAAGTGCCCGGGGGGCAAGAGAACACGGGCCACGGAGAGATGCCTAACTAGATGATCTAGTTCCGGCTTTGCGTTGATGGTCTGCACGAGGGGGAAGAATAGCGACCCCAGTGGCTGATGGTACAAGCAAGTCCGTGCTATGGGCGATAGCAATTTGCATGTCAAGCAGAGGTTAGTTAACGTAGCTACTTCGGGAGGGGTATATGGGTCCGCATAAGTGAAGTAGGATTGCTTGTAAGAGGGTACCTTGTTGCAGTGAAGGCAGAACTCTCAGCATATCTGCAGGAGAATTTCTGTTGGAAGTGAATGAAGAGACATTGGATGAATTGATGGACGAGGTCTGTTGGATGCGAATTTGTCGGCGAAGACCGAGTCTTTATTGTGACAAGACATGTGTAGGAATGTTCTGTTGTGTCTCATTTTGTTGACCAAACTGTACTAACGACCAGGTAACAGCTGGATCTTGGAGATTACACTGATGTTGAACCCTCACAACAATGATACGATTCTCATATCTCATAGTCTTGTCTGATTTACTCTACAATAAATACATGCCATCTATAGAGTATTTCTAGTCTTGTTCTACCTAGCTCTCTTACTTGTCCTTACAAAATGTCGAATATTCGAGCGTGCATAGGGTAAGTGCCTCGATCGCGCGGAGAAGCCCACTACGTCAGGTTGGCCTCCCTTGTCTCTTCCCTGTGGGTTGCTAGGCTGTCACCCTGGCACAACTCTGGCGTATCCCTGGTGTTCCAGAGTTAGGAATTCACTCGGCTGCTAAAAAGAAGTGCTTGTAATCCGCTGCTTTACTTCTGTCTCCCTTGTCTGCAGTAAAACAGATGAAATATCCCCGCCCCCAACAAGACAATTCCAGTTTGCTTTTTCATTGGGTTACGTCAAATGACGGATGAACTCAACTCCGTCTGCTTGTCCATCCAAAATCTCACTGCATGAGGGCGGCCTCGGGCGACTCTAGTACCCTTGTCAACCACAACCAAGACATGATGGCTGACAATATACCGACGCAGGTACAGGGCTTATGTCATTGTAAAAATGTCGGAACTTTTCCTTCCAGCAGCTAACAGTGAAACGCCGCAGCAAGATCCCTGCAATTCTACGCAATGTCACTCGTCCAATTCCGAAATCAGTATCCATACAGCGCTGCTCTCATGTAGGATGGCGTCAAGGATCGAAAAGCAAGAATAGTCAGCAAGGGGAAAGAGGCAATAAGGTGTGACCCTGATACGATATCTCAATTCAATGAGATTAACTAACTCAACGAACGCTAGAGATATCTGCTCCGTTTTTTGTCGCAACCCTTTTCCCCGTCGGAGACAATAAGCGGCACGCTGTGGTTCCTCTCCTTTATCCCGTCTAGAGCAATCGCGTAGGGCACTTAGACCAGGTTTGCGCAAGACCCATGTGTCCATTCATTGGTAGGGCTGACAGACTGACTAGGCCTTTGATCCCTTGGTTCTGCAATTGTACCACGTACCGCCCGACAGCGTCCACGTCTCGGTCGTGCTTTCGTAGATGTTGACCAGCGAGCAACAAGGCGCATCATGGCTGCCTATTCAGGGTGGAAACGTACAGCTGTGTACCTGACCGCCTTAGTTGCGACGCTCACAACCTTCTTGATTGTCATGCTTTTTGTGTCTCTCTTTGCACTGAAAAGGGATGATGACTCCAGAGCAGGCAGCAACCGCGCGGATGCTCTTGGCCAGAGCATCCTTCACCGAGGAAACTGTGACACAACCGCTAAAGCAAACCTTTGGATTCATTTAGCTATCAACATCATCGGTACTGGTGTTTTGGCTTCATCCAATTTTTTCATGCAAAGTCTTGTGGCGCCTACGAGAAAGGAAGTCGATGCTGCTCATAAAGCAGGACAGTGGCTTGAAATTGGCGTTCAGTCGCTTAAGAATATTCGCTTTCTTAGTTGGCAGAAGATTTTATTTTGGTCACTGTTCTCACTCAGTTCGGTGCCGTTGCATCTTGTTTTCAACGGTTGTGTCCTTGAATCGAAAGGCACAAATGGCTTCACCTTGTTCCTAGGTACTGACAGTCTTATCAAGGGTAGCTGGCAGGGACAGATTCCTATTGCGATGTCTTACACTCAAAGGAATTCGACTGAGGACTTGCATGAAGCATATCCTGAGGTTTGGCCAGTTTTGAAGCATTTCAATGAGTCTATAGCGACCAACAGCTGGGAGAAGATCAGTTTTGAAGACTGCATGAAGCGATACAACGACCCGGAGAAATCCTTGGTAAACGAACTCACCGTCCAAACCATAGTGGCATGTAGATTGGCTGACTAGAACGAAGACTCATTACCGACACCTAATCATGGTGATTTATGACTATGAGGACGAATGGCGGAACTCAACAGATGGATGGAAACTCAGCCAAGTCTACAAAAACACAACCAACATGACAGATATAGACAAAATGAACACGCTCTGGGCAATCGATGCGTTCGCACGTACCGGCAAGGCAAATACATATAATAACGGCCCCATAACAACAACACCAACAGGGCTTACATATTCTGGCACCACGGAACGTCTATGGTCAAGGCCTGCATGGTACATGCCAGGTGATCTCGTCAACTTTCTGGACACCACATCTGGCATACTCGTCCTGGACGCTTCGGCCTACAAACCCGAGTACAGAGTTATGCAGGTTGGCCATTGCTGGTCCGAAATTTACGAGGCACCGTGTCGGTTGAGCATAGCTAACAGTCTTCTACTGATTGTCTGTGTCATGTGCGCACTTAAATGCACGCTTTGCTTTTTAGTCCTCAGACTTCGCGTGTGGGGCGATGACAACCCTCTTATGACGCCCGGAGACGCCATCGCTTCTTTTATAGCCAGACCGGATGAAGAGACAAGGGGCATGTGCATGTTGAGCTTGGAAGATATAAAGAGATCACGCAACAGCCCAAAACTTGCACTCGGTGACACAACTCGGGGGTATAAGCAGTTGCAAGGTCCCCGGCAATGGCATACAAAGTCTATACGCAGATTTGGAAAAGCAGTGCCCCGAAGTATATGGATCCTCTCATTCTTTCTTATTGGGAGCTCTCTCGCTGTAGCAGGAACAATGATGGGAATCTCCCTTAGGGAGCAAAGTCCGTACGTTGATCTCAAGTTCTGACCATTGACATCGAAGATAGGCTGACGAGATGGACAGGGGCGAGGCACGTTTCGGCCATTCTCCTGTTAACGAAGATGTATATGATGAAAACCTGGAGAACCTTGGTCTATTGCCACTTACTATGGTGGCTAATTTGCCACAACTAATCTTGTCGATATGTTATCTTGCATATAACGGGCTCTTTACGCGTATGCTGGCTGAGTTTGAGTGGTCAAAATATAGTGTCGAATTCAGGTCTCTACGAGTTACCGAGCCGAGGGGCAGCCAAAGTTCGACGTATCGTCTGCAATTACCATACAGGTTTTCTATACCGCTGATAATTGTAAGCATTGCGCTACACTGGCTCTACTCTAATTGTATCTATGTGAGTAACTACGAAGGTAAGCATCAGTGAACCAGATACAGGTGGAATCATTTCTCTGACAAAATGCAGCATACGGTCCCCTTTATCCCCACACCAAACAAGTCACGATTGGTCTGCAATTCTCTTCAAAAGCCATCTTGGTATCGTTTGTGACATCGGTCTGTGTCGCCCTCACACCACTCTTCCTAGCCAATGTCAAGTTGCCTGGCATAACTGTGGTATCTGGAGGGAATTCAGCTGTCATCTCAGCAGCATGTCATTTCCCATCCAGGAAACTCAAAACGTTGAGCCGCGCCACTTCGAGGAACAGTCTCAGCGGTATTGGGTACGATAACATGAGCGCTAGGCTGATTGTGGATGAAGACGCAGAAGAGCTTGAGGATGTGGCGAGGAAGAAGGTGAAATGGGGGAGGCTATCTATGGGGAAGAGTGAGGAGAGCCAAGTTGGCCACCTCGGATTTGGGACGGAGGAGCAAGATGTTGGTAGGCCTGTGGAAGGGGAGCATTATAGCGGCCTTTGAGAGGGACTTTTGTGACGGAACTATGCATGAAAATGAAGGGGGGCGAGGGACGTAGGAGTTTGACGTCGTTGCACAACCTTGTATGACTGCTGTATGAATGATTAGATAGCGGAGATGTCATTGATGATAATTTATGATGCATACATGTAATTGGTACATTATTTGAATCTCGGCGCCATTGTGGTGACAATGAGTTGCAAAGCGATTAGATCTGATGAGTGTGATTGCAGTTCATCAGCATCATCCTCTTGGGAGATAAGGCTCTTTCCAATACAGTGACATTTCAAGCAGTATCAATGTCAGGCAGGGTTGATACCGGGTAGTCGGCAGTTGTATTGGAAGGAACATTGACAGAAGTTCCAGTTCCCTGGGCCCACCAAGAATACAACAACAATCTCGACCCTATCAAGCGACGCGTGATCAACGGCTGCGTTCCAGCCTCAGTAACCTTGCTACTGGTGTCCAACATGGCGAGGACGGAGGACCCATGATCGGTCAGGTATTATTATTGGCAGGTGGCGTGTCGAGATGCCATCCCTTTCCCAGTCGTTGGAAATTGATTGCGACAAAAGTTCATTCATTAATCAGAGTTCAAATCAATGGTGTTGGGCAACCAACAACCCATCCGGCTAACTCGGCGATAAATATCTTGCCAGAAAGAATTTCCTTATCTAGATCTTTTCGGACGATTCTAGCCTCTCTTGGCAGGTCGCATTGAATAAGTGCCGATGTCCCGAGACGCGTGCGCAATTTAAGAACAACACCGACTGGTTTTTGCGGGGAAAAGTTGGAGGTTAGTCTCCAAGGTCATGTCACTCCCTTTCCATTGATGGCGTCTTCTGTCAAGCTGTTGCCCCAATTAGATAGTGAAACTTTAGAGAGACAGGGGAGCTAGAGCTCGTTAGGCAAGTAAGTCAGCATCTTAAGCCGTTATCCGATAGCAAATACGAAATTACGTAGAGTTCCGTCTTGTGTGGTTGGGTACGGAATTTGGAATTGAACCTCGGGATCTGCTCAACCCACCTCGAGAATAACACCGGGAACAAGTTACCAACAGTTCAGGGACTTTTGAGAAATTGGATCTTTTGTAGCTTTATCAACTATCTTTTTATTGCCGTTTATCCAGACTGACAACGTGCCGAAGCTCCGAACTTTGCTCGATTTGGCCACTTCTTTCTATTTCGAGATATCGCATGGAGAAGTCTCCAAGTATAAGATGTTTGTGCTGAATATTTACCATTATGATGATCGAGTAGTACCTCTACCCATCTTGTTTAGACTGTATGCCAATGCTTCAAGATGGATAGCTCAGAGAAAAGAGACATGGGCCCCCAAGCCTCATCAGAGGGGGACGTTATTTCATCCGACAAGAAGAGCTTTCCACACAACGAGAAAGATTATGCCGACATCGAGGTTCTCAAATCAGAGCCTGTTAGGCCCCTTGAGACTGCCGAGGATATTGTTACGCATGTCATCCACGTCGACGATGATCCTTCTATGAATCCATGGACAGTTCGCATGTTTGTTGTTGGTAAATCATACAGGCATCCACTAACCCGAGAAGCATGCTGACTGGGAACAGGTATCGGACTATCAGCTTTTGGTGGTGTTCTACAAGAGATCATGTACTTCAAGCCTCAAGTCGTCTATGTATCAGTCATGTTCTTGACCGTACTCGCCGAAACCCTCGGAACTGGTCTGGCCTTGATCATCCCTCGAAAAGGCGCCATCGGTCGCTTCCTCAACCCTCACCCATGGAACAGAAAGGAACATACTGCAGCTGTCCTCATGGCATCGGCTGCATCGGTATCGGCACTATCAACTGAAGCCTTGTCAGTACAGAAGTTGTGGTACGGCGGTTATCCCAACCAAGCTGCTGGCATCTTCATCACTCTTTCATCACAACTCATCGGTTATGGAATTGCAGGTATGATGAGGAGCGTGTTACTGTATCCTACCAAGATGCTGTATCCTGCGAACTTACCCATCACAACTGTGATGGAGACTTTGCACAAGTCCAAGTCCGAGACGAGAAAGAGGTTTCAGGTTTTCTGGATTGTGTTCGTAGCCATCTTCTGCTGGGAGTGGTTCCCCGAGGTAAGTTGATTCTTTTGAAGATTTGGGAGTATGCTAACAGTTCTAGTACATCTTTCCTCTCCTGTCTGCCGTCTCCGTCTTCTGCCTCGCCGATCGTCACAACCCCGTCTTTACAAACCTTTTCGGCGGCTCACAGGGTAATGAGGGAATGGGCTTCTTGAGTCTCTGCTTTGATTGGAACTACATCGCCGGATTTGGATCACCTCTCTGGATGCCTCTCCAGACACTGGTAAACAGCTTCATCGGATATCTTGGTGGTATAGTCCTTTCCATGGGCCTATACTACAGCAATATCTGGAGAGCCCAGGACTTCCCTTTCATGGCCCAGCTTCTATACGATGGAAGCTCAAACTCGACGAACTATGTTCCTTACAACGAGACGTCGATCATGAACCCCGATTTCACCGTGAACACCGAAGCTATTGACAAGGCTGGCCTTCCTCATCTTACAGCTACCTACATCAACTACCTCATCACGTCCAATGCTGGCCTAACCGCCACATTGGTTCACATGCTCCTATGGAACTATGCTGAAGTCAGTCTCGGATGGTCCTGGATTACCTTGACCAACCTCAAGAAGGCTTTCCGTCCACAGACGTACGTCTTCTGGCGCCAAAATGGTTCTCGCAGTGAGGAAGAGAAGACGAAGCTTCGCGACGATCCCACTATCGACCCTCATTACAAGCTTATGCTCGATTACGACGAGGTCCCGAACAGCTGGTACTTCCTCGTCTTTTTGGCGAGCTTCATCGTTGGAATGACTTGTCTGTACGTGATGAAGTCGACGTTGCCATGGTGGGGATTCGTTATGGCTGTGCTCTTTTTGGCGGTCTTCCTTGTTTTCTTTGGCGCGCAGTATGCTATCACTGGCTTCGGCTTCAACTTGCAACCTATCTTCCAGATGTTGGCTGGATACATGTTTCCTGGCCGCCCACTCGGTAAGAAGCTTCAACCCGATACTCAATGGCTTATACTGACTGATCTTATGCAGCAAACATGTACTTTACATCGTACACATACAATGCTCTCTCCCAGGGTTTCCTACTTTTGCGAGACTTGAAGCTTGCTCAGCAGAATAAGCTGTCCCCCAAAGCCACATTTACTACACAAGTCATTGGCTGTTGCTTGGGCGCCCTTCTCAACTACGTGATGATGATCAGGTATGAAACTTGCCAACATCCGATCTTCAGAGTATATACTGACTTTTCTCAGCATCGTGGACAACCAAGCACCAATCCTCAAGTCCGCTGAGGGAACCAACATCTGGTCTGGTGCCCAGATTCAACAGTTCAACACACTCGCTATCGCATGGTCCATCGCCCCCAAGATGTTCTCCATTGGCGCTCGATACCAATGGGTGACAATCGCCTTCTTCATCGGCTTTTTAGCTCCTCTGCCGTTCTACATCGCCCATCGTTTCTTCCCTCGTATGCGAATTTGGTCTTATCTCAACACAGCCATTATTCTCTGGTACCTTGGCGAACTGTTTGTCGGACTCAACGCGTCGCTCACAAGCTATTATATCCTGGGTGCTTTTGGACAGTTCTACCTTCGTCGCTACCGACCTCAAGCATTTGTCAAGTGGAACTATCTCATTTCCGCTGCACTTGACGGTGGTACACAGGTCATGGTCTTCATTGCCACGTTTGCGGTGTTTGGAGGTTCTGGAAAATCGGTTCCATTCCCGGAGTGGGCAGGGAATAGGGTCAACAACTATGATTACTGTAAATACAACGCGCAGGGTTAACATGGACGGCCTCATAGAAGAGCAGCCAGCAGCATGGAAGAACCCAAGGAGTTGGCAGAAAGTAAGGGTAGTTTATTTTAAGTTATGAGAACAGAATCATTTTAAGAGTTACAGTGCCCTTCATTCACTTTGGTAAGGTGAAATTACAATTGATGCAGTACTGGCAACAGAAAAGCTGGGACGATGTCTAATTGAGTCGTAAGATGGATGGTGGGACAACTAGAATAGATGTATATGACAAAAGCAAACTACACTGTTGATACATCCAAACCGCGTATGGATCGGATGAGACGAGATGGGATGGGATGGGATGGAGTTCATGCCAATTTATCAGTGTTGCGGTTGGTTGGGATGCGACACTGGTATAGTGATAAGTCATGAGTGGTGATGAGGGGAAGACACATTGACAAATGACGTAGTTCCACGATGCTTGTAGTGCGGGGAGTATTAGAAACCGAGTTTACTCCGGCTCAACTGATCATAGTGATCTGTAGGCATAGATCGTGTCTACTATGAGTTATATCTTAAACAGCCAAAACAACATATTCTGAAATGACATCTTCGCCATTTTCAGGCCTCAAAGGCTACACTTCCAAAACCATCCCCTACAAATCAGGGCCCGATGGTGACATTCTGCTCGATGTTGTTTATCCTGAGGAGACAGGCGGCCTTCCGAGTACTGTCCTACTTCATATTCATGGCGGATTTCTGGCAAGTGCCTTTGGCTCTGAACCAATAACTGACTAGAATTCCTCGCTGACACTATTCCAGATCGTCGGAGACAGACACAGCTTCATGCCTCACTGGCTTGTCAACGCAGCCGTCGCCCGTAAATGGATCTTTGTTACTCCAGACTATCGTCTTGTGCCAGAATCAACTGCTCATGCATCTTTGGATGACACTGTTGACGCATATAACTGGGTTCGCTCTTCACTTGCAGACGCCATCGACCGCCCTGTCGGCTCGGTCTTGGTAGCTGGTTCCAGCGCTGGTGGATACCTCGCGCTATCCACCGCAAATGCTGTCAATCAAAGACCAGAAGGACTTCTTCTCATCTACGGGATGCTGGATGCCGCGGGCTCGCGTTACACTACACCCGGTACAAACATCTGGGGAGCGCCTCCATTTGATACATCGTCCGTACTTGGCAAGTTTCCTAAGAAGAAGGAGAATGAAGATCGAAAGCCAATCTCGGGATACCCGCCGCCCGAGAACTTCCAAGAGGATCCAAGATTCTCCGTGGCGTCGGCACTGCATATCGATGCGTTATTCCCCGATTACATGACTGGTATTGACGGCCTCAGTCGCGATATTGCCAACAAGGGCATAGATGCCATTCCCGAAGAACACCGTCGCCTGTATCCTCTCTCCTTCGGCAAGCTCAGTGAGATCCCACGTACTTACCTACTGCATGGCAAAAATGACTCTGCCGTGACTGTGGACTGCAGCGTGGTAGCTGAAAAGAAACTTCGCGACGCAGGCGTTGAGGTTGTGCGAGATTTCCCCGAGGATGCGGAGCATGGGTTTGATAGCAGGGTCGGCAATATCGATGTTGAGAAGGCGGATGCAGATGGGGTAAACAATGTCGAGAGTTTGAGAAATGCCATTCACTTTCTTGAATCTTCGGTCAAGAATTGATGAAGCAGCATCAAGCTCAGCGACGCCATTGAATAACACTACCCGAAGACATGAAAGCTGGATTTCACTGTCACGAATGTGTTTTATTCGGAAGGAATTCCACAACAATGAACCAAGTGATCGATGAAATCAAGACTAGTTCTAGAAAAATACGATGTCATGTTACCTCACAGTTATGTCGTATTGCTACTGGTAGTCAAATTAATCGTGGAAGAATATCTGATGCTGTATTACACACAATACGCGAGGTCAACATGTGAAGGCATAAAATTGTGTTACAGATGTATCTACCCTATGTCTCCCGAGCCCGCTTGTACCCGAGCGACCCGGGATCCGAGGCATTTCCTATTCCCATCATCCCATTATTTCTCAAGCAAAGTCAGACCGCAAAAGCACCAATGATGCTATCCCCAGTCTTGATCCATATCATTACTGTGGGATGTTATGTACATAATTCGCCGAGAAGGCTACGAAATGGCGTGCCATTTTTGGAAAGTGAATAACTCAGCGACAAAATAACTCGGCATCCTCAGAGTCATTAGCAGGGGAAGAACGCTTTTCATTTTAGTGACTAGGCTCGCGATCAAGGATGGCGGGAATTTCCCCGTACGCTACCTTTTCTTTCCCCATGGGAATCATTGCTTGGCCCTGGGGATTGTCCGCTAAAAGAACATGGACTGGCGAGCTAAGTAAAGTGCCTCCGAGAGGGAGACCGAGGTCGGCTGATTAGGTAGATGGTAGTGATGTCAAGGTGAAAAGTACTACCGTCGAAGCATGATCAGGCACTGACAGGAATCCATCACCAAGCCACTGTAGGTTGTTAGTGTCGGATCACTCACTGCGCCGAGGTACATCTCGTTGCCCCTGTCCAGTCCCGCCACACTCATTCCCCAGGTCATTCCAGCGATCATTACCGTAACCATTACCACAACCTTGACATGTCCAAACCTCATTCATTTGTCAATTCATGATCATTCCTGAATTGATGCATAACCTTCGGCCCGAGATTGAACCAATCCAACATCGAGCAGCCGAGTAATTTACCAGCAGAGTTTTCTTTTGACTTTCTTTGGTCTGGTGCCAAAATCTGGGGGAGCACTCTGTAAACAAGCTTACTCTTTGACTACTCCAACCCCGCAAATGGAGACTCCGACTTTCAAGTCGTGCATCATTGACCCCCCTTAGACCCCATCGTTGAACCATGCATCCTTGCACAGCATCAGGCAACTAAACCCAGAACTTGGCCTTTCCCGGCTCTTTTCTCGGTCATATGTATGTAATGCACTTGTCTAGAATCAAATCGTTCAACGGTCTGTCGGATCAACGTTGAATAACGAACCGTTGTATCGGTTTTCGTCCCTCATAACTGCTTTGTACAAGGCGGAGTCTCCGCACAGGGGTATTCTGCAGAGTGACGAGACGAGTGCAAGCTAAATCCAGTCCTAAGCTCTCAAGGTCACGATCGCCAAGACCTTGGAGTATATATAAGAAACCTTGGAACGAGCTTTGGTTGAGTCTCAGTTCTTCAGACAGCGACCAGCTCAATCATGTTCTTCAAGAAGCTGCTCACCTCGGCTGCAGCCCTTACAGGCACTGCGCTCGCCCAGAGCAAGGCAGGCGTTGATGACCTCGACAAGCCCCGCAGAGACCTTTTCGAAAAGGACCTCTCCAAGTGTCCCGGCTACAAAGCTGTAAAACACTGGGAGACCAAATCTGGCTTCTATGCTGACCTCTCTCTCGCGGGTGAGGCTTGCGATGTCTTTGGAATTGATCTACCTGAGCTGAAGCTTGAGGTTGAATACCAGACCGAAGATCGACTGCACGTCAAGATTTTGGATACAAACAACACTGTTTACCAAGTCCCAGACGACATTTTCCCTCGTCCTGGGTTTGGACAGTGGGCTTCACCCAAAAACTCCAAGCTCAAGTTTGACTTCAAGGCGGATCCTTTCTCCTTCACGGTTTCCAGGAAGGACAACGATGAAGTCCTTTTTGATACATCAGGAAGCGATCTTGTGTTTGAGAGTCAGTACGTCTACCTCAAGACCAAGCTTCCCGATCACCCTCATCTCTATGGTCTTGGCGAACACAGTGATCCTTTCATGCTGAACTCAACCAACTATACCCGCACTATCTACACTCGCGACTCGTACGGTACACCCAAGGGTCAGAACCTCTACGGAGCTCATCCCATCTACTTTGACCATCGGGAGAAGGGCACTCACGGTGTTTTCCTCCTCAACTCCAACGCTATGGATATTTTTATCGACAAGAAGGACGACCAGCAGTTCTTGGAGTACAACATTATTGGTGGTGTCCTTGACTTTTACTTTGTTGCTGGCCCCTCGCCTCGCGATGTTGCGAAGCAATACGCTGAGATTGCTACTCTGCCTCTGATGACTCCTTACTGGGGTCTCGGTTTCCACCAGTGCCGATATGGTTACCGCGATGTTTATGAGGTTGCTGCTGTCGTGGCCAACTATTCTGCTGCTGGAATCCCACTCGAGACTATGTGGACAGATATTGACTATATGGACCGTCGACGTATCTTCACCATAGATCCGGAGCGTTTCCCCGCAGACAAGTACAAGGATCTTGTTGATACCATCCATGCACGAGACCAGAAGTACATCGTCATGGTCGATCCAGCCGTGTACGACATGGAGTCCAACCCCGCCCTTGACGCAGGTCTCGAGTATGACACTTTCATGAAGGAGCCCAACGGCTCAGACTACCGAGGTGTTGTGTGGGCTGGACCCAGTGTCTTCCCTGACTGGTTTAACCCCAACTCTCAAAAGTACTGGAACGAGCTCTTTGCCAATTTCTTTGATGGAGAGAACGGTCCTGATATCGATGGTCTCTGGATCGATATGAATGAGCCTGCCAACTTTTTCAACCGTCCTTATCCTGGCAACAACACCACTCCTGAGAAATTTGCAGAGATTGATGGCGATCCTCCCAAGCCTCCTCCTGTTCGTGATGGTCCCCCTGCTCCCATTCCCGGCTTCCCCGATAGTCTGCAGCCCCCGTCATCTCGACGTAACACACGTGAAGTGGTTTCCATCGACAAGACCACTACCCAAAAGCCCTCCGTGGCAGTCCGCGCGACACCTCGCAGCCGTGGTGTAGGACAATGGGCAATCAAGAAGCACTGGGGCCAGAACAAATACGGTCGTCCCGGCTCTAGCTGGCAAAGCGGCAAGAAGACCGGTTCTGGCTGTGGTCAGGATGAGTGCAAGGGCCTTCCCAACCGAGAGCTTATCCAGCCTCCCTACATGATCCAGAACGGCGCTGGACCTACGCTCGCTGAAGGCACTACTGATACTGATCTTGTTCAGAGCGGAGACTATCTCCAGTATGACACACACAACTTGTACGGCGCCCAGATGTCAACTCACTCGCATAATGCCATGCGTGCTCGACGTCCCGATAAGCGCGCTCTCGTCATCACGCGCAGTACCTTTGCTGGGTCCGGCAAGGACGTTTCTCACTGGCTTGGAGATAACCTCTCCATCTGGGATCAGTACCGCTTCAGTATTGGCCAGCTTCTCCAATTTGCAGCCATCTACCAGATTCCTGTCGTTGGTGCTGACGTCTGCGGCTTCGGCGGTAACGTTACCGAGACTCTTTGTGCTAGATGGGCTACTCTTGGAAGCTTCTATACTTTCTTCCGTAACCACAACGAGATCACCGCTGCATCCCAGGAATTCTACCGCTGGCCCAAGGTCGCCGAGGCAGCCCGTACTGGTCTCGCTATTCGCTACAAGCTCCTGGATTACATCTACACTGCCATCTACAAGCAGAACCAGACAGGCACACCCACTCTCAACCCTCTGTTCTTCAACTACCCCAACGACAAGAACACATACTCTATTGATCTACAGTTCTTTTACGGTGATGGTATTCTTGTCAGCCCTGTTACAAAGGAGAACAGCACTGAGTTGGAGTACTACCTTCCCGATGACATCTTCTACGAGTGGTCCACCGGAAAGCCTGTCCGTGGTACTGGTTCGTACGAGTCTGCAGAGGTTGAGCTTACTGATATCATGGTCCACTACAAGGGTGGTATCATCTACCCTCAGCGTGTGGAGAGTGCCAACACTACCACCGCTCTTCGCAAGAAGGGCTTTAATCTGGTCATTGCACCTGGTCTGAACGGCAAGGCTTCTGGATCTCTGTACCTCGACGATGGCGAGTCTGTCGTTCAAGATACCGTATCCGAGATTGACTTCACCTACACCAAGGGTAAGCTGAGCATGAGTGGAAGCTTTGAGTACGATGCTGGTGTCAAGATCGAGATGATCACCATTCTTGGTGTCGACAAGCAGCCCGAGGGGACGGACCATGCAGAGTATGACTCTGAGAATAAGAAGCTGATCTTTGCGGCGGATGTGCCTTTGACGAAGAAGTGTCATGTAGATCTCTTCCATGAGACGAGGTCAAGCCTATAATTCTATAGCCTTGAAGTCGGCTGATGACTGTTTTTAAAATTCTTGGTGTATATAGCGAGTTTTTAACAAATGTTATGATTGCATGAAAGATGTTCAAGTTGAGATGTATAGTTGTATTCTAGCGAACGGTCTACCAAGGTAACCTAATACTGTGGGTGTAGCTATGTCGTGACTACTGAGTAGACAAAAGACAGCTTCCAGGAACAGATCTTCGAGAACAACATTGTACGGCGGCAATATCGTTTCAGTATAATCAGTGCCTCGCATAAACCTTGATTGAAGCGACCTCTCATACTCCGGGCGCTTATTGGTACGACTTGAAAAGCTTCTGGTATTTGTTGCGAGTTTTCTTATCGCCCACCCAGACACTTCGCTCGTCGTCCACTACCTCAATGTTTTCGCCGATGTAAGTCGCGACCATGCCATTACCATAAGCAGACTTGTCGATGAAGACATGCTCGTCAGGTTCAACGACGCCGGTGTAGTAAGGGTGCGACAACATTGCAGTCAGATCATCAGGTGACTCATAGAGAAACATGGCGATCCCATCAAATTCGACAAGTTTGTTTGAAGCCGGTGCCGAGGCGCCAGCGTCGGTGGGGACGATCTTCCCACCTACTCGAATCTGATAACGAGTATCAGTTAGTAAATCACTAGTTTGCACGGTTGGGGCTTGGTGTCGATAGAGAGAGTGGTACCTGCTGGTATCGGGATATCCTAAAGCTCGTCGCAAGGGGAATAACCTTGGGTGCATGTTGCGTGTCCCAGTATTCCCAGAACTCAGTACGGGTCATGTTGGGATGACGCTTGACGTAATTCAACATCTGGTACAGCCCTGTATTCGAGGATGAAGCCAGTGTTGTTCCAACAAGACCAAGAGTGAGGGTAAGAAGTGACGTGATTTGGACCATGATGTTTGTTATTTAGAGTGTGGTGGTAGAATTGAACAATGAGAATGATGAGACTTGTGGCTTCAGACTTCCCAGTGACAATGTCCAGTATTTGAACAAACGAGATGATCGATCGTTATTCTGACCACCTTGCAAAGAAAAATATGTCAGATTCCCAAAACCAACAGTCCTAAGCGAGTCTTGTCGAATGGATCGAGATACGAGGTCCACTTAGAACGCCACTCTAGAGAACAATGGGTTGACTAGAATGTACAACTGAGACATGCTGTTCTTGAATCAAGGATTATATCGGTTCATTCGCTTGTTATGGTCAGGGATCTTCTTCCGAATTCCAAGGGTACTGTTCTAGATCCGAGCTTTTGAAGCAAGTCTGAGCATGACCGCTCGCGGCTCGGCGGGTCTTTCGTGAAGCCGTAGTGGTTCCGCTTCTCTGTTATGGAAGAAAGCCAGTCGGTGCGAAGGTTCTCATCGGCCTCAGTATACTCTACGTAGCATGAAAAAAAACTGCTGTTATAGTCAATAGCCTGCAATAGTATCTACTATATCTAGTCTTCGTCAACATTCGGATGCCGAGTGACGGCCCGCTATCTTCAAGTTAGCTCTGGACTGGCCTAACAACTGCTTGGCATCAAGCCTCGTCAGAAGAACACACCAATCGTAATGCATACCTATCTCGAAGGAACGCCCCCACAAAAAGAACAATAGGAAGATGATCACACTAGTTTTGTGATCAGACTTGCATTGCTCCACAAAACAACTCTTGTCACCAACACATATACAAAGAACAATGCCCAAGATCCAAGACACGGATACCTCATGATCCACGCAATGTCTTGGACTGGGGAATCTCCCTTACAGATATCCGGGCCTTGGATTTCGACAGCCAACTCCGATGGAGAGGGTTCGGTCGTGCTGGGGAAATGACCAGACCAACTGAGTTTTCTTCATCACCTATTGTTTCGTTGGGTTTGCTGCAATAAGCTTCGCCAGTGGTGGCCTGATATCGTAGTGTTTTACATCCGGAGAAGAGCAATCTGAATCTGATTTCCGAAACCGTCTCATCTATTAGAATGATCATAGATGATATCTTGTAATTATAACGGAGGGCAATTCCTCACCTTGGCAGTTCATCAAGTTCTATTACTCTTCGATGTAAAAGGTAGCATTTTAAAATGCCTTACCCAGTGACGAACGGCGTAACGACCTTCCTGCCACCACCTGAAGGTTATGTGGTGGACTTTGATAACCCTCAGAAGCAAGATGCTATCGAGCACTATCTTGTATTTGCCATTTTGGGACCTTTTGCGCTTATGTTCCTATTGCAAAGGCTTTATACGAAGTACTTCATTCTGGGATCTTTGAAGATCGACGATGGTAAGTTGTGTTGAAACGCCTGCGTAGTTTGGACCGAAGCTGATCTGCTGTAAAGCTCTGATTGTAGTTGCATGGGTAAGTTAAATATGAGATGCTGGATGTGGTAACGAACTAATAGGGTCCTTCATATAGATTTGCTCGCTTATCATGCAGTCGGTTCAGATATGTGAGTGTTTGGAAAACTCTAGTTCCAATTCTAACTAACCCCTCCAGGGTCTATTTCCATTGGAGGTCTCTGCCATCACGCATGGGAAATGCCAATCGAAATCTTTGAGAAGCACATGCTCGTATGTCTTCATCCTTTACGGATACTCCTTAACGATCGGAACCTGATCTGACACGTCTCAAGAGCTCATACATCGCTGCACCCATTTTCATCATCTGCAACGGCTGCAGCAAAACATCCCTGTTAACATTCTATCTCCAAATATCACCACAGGTCTGGTTTCGTCGAGTCATCTTTGGGACCATTACCTTTGTCGTTCTTTACACACTTGTCATCTCCACGCTTCTTCTATTCGGCTGCAACCCTATCCAAACGGCCTGGGATCCATTTCGATTCGCGAGTGGAAAGTGTGTCGACAATGCTGTCGTTTACATAATCATCGCCGTTGTCAATATCATCTCTGATCTTATTCTCTTTGTTATTCCCATACCAATGATCGTCCAACTCAAGATGCCATTGGCTCAGAAGATTGGAGTGGCTATCATGTTCGGTATCGCTACCATGTGAGTCTTAGTTGTTTAGACATCAAAACTTTGCGACTGACAGAAACTAAACAGAACTGTCGCGACCTCAATAATTCGAATGATTTACCTCCCTAAACTCCTTGGGGCACTCGACATCCCGTGGGTCGCGGCGCCCGCCAATGTCTGGTCAATTGCCGAAGCCAATCTCTTCATCGTCTGCGGCTCGATGCCTACATTACGGAAGTTCTTCAAGCGTTTTGCACCAAAATGGATGGGCTCCTCACCTATAGTTGAAGAAGCTGTGGTGATTGAGTCTGTGTCAGATCAGTCTTCCAGATTTGGATTAGACAAAAAGAAAAAGAAAAAGCATACAGGATACTCGCAGTTTGATACATTGGAGTTGGGAAACTATCCCGATACCGTCAGTATGGAAACGCAAGTGATCGTTGGTAAGAAAGAGGAAGGAGAGTTGGGGAATGCTTTTCATAACACGAGTGAAGAGGCGATTCTGCAGAGTAAGATTGCGTACACGAAATCTTTTGAGGTCACGCATAGTCCCTAGATTAACTAGATAATCGTTTTTCTTTTAAAGGGAGTAGTTTAGTTGTATGTAAAGGTCGTATTTATATTCCGTTTTGATGATTCGGTTTCTCAGGCAATTAGCAATCAAGCTGTGAATGCGTCGCGTTACGCGGTAACACTCGACAGGACCAACAGAAACAAAGATCATCAGTCATGTCGATCGTGTGACGTCAACGTACACGTCAAAACAAGGGCGCGTTGAGTTCTATGTGGTGCTTACAACCCGAACATTCCCAGTATCTTGTTTTCAATGACTGATGCTCTTCACACACTCGTGACTTTTTGTTAACTATACTGATTTTGCATATCAAAGACAGGTCGAATGCAACGATGTCTTCCTCGTCGACACTAACCAACAGTACAATGAGACCAACAATTAGACAGGACATAGAAATGACTGGCAATCCTGCAATCGATCTCGACCAACGGCAGCATGAATCTCATGCAACGGAGGTTTCTCTTCCACCTACAGACCGCGGGAAGGACGCCTACCTGACCTTACTCTGCTGCACCATGGCACAGGTACTTGGCAGTCTTCCTTCATTATTAACATCAAGTTAACCCTCTACTCACGTAGTTGCCTATCTGGGGCTACTCAGTCTCCTTTGGTATCTTCCAAGAATACTACTCTCGTCCATCGAGCCCCATTAGCAGGGCGTCTTCCGGCACAATCGCAACGATCGGGGCTTTACAACAGGGCGTCATGTATCTCATGATGCCCTTTGCGTTTATGATTCTTACCAAATACCCTCGTTTGCGCCAATACTGTGGTCCTCTGGGTATTCTCGTGACAACAGCCAGTCTGACTGCTTCAGCTTTCGTAGACACTGTTGCAGGACTCATTGCGACTCAGGGCGCTCTGTACTCGATTGGGTGCGGCCTTTTGTTCAGTCCGATATCGCATTACATGAACGAGTGGTTCGTTGAAAGGAAAGGAATGGCTCTCGGTGTTATGTGGGCAGGCAAATCGGCGACCGGTATGGACAGCCTTTCTCTCGACTCTTGGATCATTCACTGACTTCAAATCTAAGGTATCGCCATGCCCTTTGTCTTCGACGCCTTACTTCGTCGGCTTGGTCTGCGCGCGACTCTCCTGGTCTGGGCTGGTGCATCCGCTGCAATGTGTCTTCCCACATTGTTCTTCATCAAGCCCCGGATTCCACAGCACAACCAAGTTCAGGTTCGGTCACTTTCATTCATGTTTCTCCGACATAATTCTTTTTGGATGATGCAAGCTGGCGTGATCATACAGTCACTGGGCTATCTTATGCCGAGTACGTACCTAGCCAGCTACGCGTCAACAATCGGACTGCCCAGCATCACCGGCCCCATCCTTCTCGCGTTGTTCTCAGTAGCGTCAGTCCCTGGGGGTATCATTCATGGGATGGTCGGTGACAAGACATCAGCGACCAGAGCTGTGACTCTTGCGTCTTTGGGAAGCGCCCTACCTATCTTCCTACTCTGGGGCCTGAGTCTAAATCTCGCGAATTTAGTTGTCTTTGTTGTCCTTTACGGCTTTTTCGCAGGCGGTTTTAGCTCAACCTGGTCTAACATGTCATCGGACATCCAAAAGGACGACTCTGCTGCTGATTCAGCGCTCATTTTCGGCATGCTCATGGGCGGACGAGGGATAGGCTTTGTATCTGCTGGTCCATTAAGCGGTGCTCTATTGCAGGCCAAGGCGTCTTTATCTGATGAGGCGTTGGGTTATGCGACAAAATATGGACCAATGATAATATGTACAGGAGTTACGGCTGTGTTTGGAGCTTGGGCGCCGATCTGTAAAGGTGTCAAAGTTGCTTTGAGGAGGCGCGGTAGAAGTGGCAGCTAAGAAAAGTGACTCTGCGGATGTAACTGAGCGCTGTGTTTTGAATGGAACGTCTGATTCAAAATCATCGGCCACCTTGATAAGCACACCGGGTGTTTAGCACGGCATGTCATCAAGGTGTGTTCATGTCACTCCCGAGGGGAGAACGACGTGGCCTGAGCGGAGTTAAGATCGGCTTTAAGTACATGCTTGTAACTTCTTGATGTCATAAGCGAACTTGCAGTTCGAGTGAGACAGCGGCGGCGTGGGGTATTACTGTAAGCACTTTAACGACATGACCACAATGCTGATTGCAAGAGCATGTTGCCCATCGCCGCTTATGATCCTAACCGCAATCCGTATCTTCTGCATTCACCATGTCAAAGAAAATGCAGGCATCTACGCTGTAGGCGTCATTGAAGCAGAGTTACGTACACTTGTTGTAGTGGAGCAATCTTTGAATTAATAATGTTATCCCTCCAATGATAGTGGATCGTAAACCCCGAGGCTGGAGATGGTTCCCAGTATCAGTGTCGTTGATTGGCTTCATCAATTCAGAGTTAGTACGCTAAACTGCCATCAGAACTGGCGTGGAGCCATTGGATCATTGTAACAACATCGAGATGCACCATGAGACAATACCCCTCACTTCGCTTGGACCATCCTCAATTACATCAACTTTCTGTATATAAAGACAAGAGCTCACTTCCAGTTTTGTTCCAATTGACTGTTGACATCTCTTCAACTCAATATACCATCTATCAAAATTAGCAAAAATGCCTGTCGAATCTGCCTATGACCCCAAGGACATGCTGTTCCGCCACCTGGGACCTACTGGTCTCAAGGTTAGTGTCTTCAGTCTTGGTGGCTGGTTGACATACGGTAAGATCTTAATGATAGCTCAAGATTCTGTTTGCGCAAGAACTAACAGTATCAAGGTGGAACACAAAAGGGAGATATTGTTAAGCAAATCTTGCAAAAGGCTTGGGATCACGGTGTCAACACCTTCGACACTGCCGAGGTTTATGCCAATGGTGAATCCGAGATCGAGATGGGCCGAGCCCTCAAGGAGCTTAACTGGCCCCGAGACGAGTAAGCATCACTGAACCTATTCTTCTGGCTATCACACTAACAAATCTAGGTACGTCCTCACAACCAAGGTCTTCTTTGGTACAGGCCGCAAGGAGCCCAACACCCGCGGTCTCTCCCGCAAGCACGTAGTTGAGGGTCTCAAGAGCTCCCTCAAGCGAATGGAGCAGCCTTACGTCGATGTTGTCTTTGCCCATCGTCCCGACTACGCCACTCCCATGAAGGAGATTGTTGAGGGATTTACCCAGGTTATTCGCAACCTGAACCTCGCCTACTACTGGGGTACCTCTGAGTGGAGCGCTGCTCAAATTACCGAGGCTACTCAGATTGCTGAGCGTTACAACCTCATTGCTCCTGGTAAGAACACATACATGCCTTCACCAATAAGGGGTTTCGTGCTAACTTTGATACAGTTGTTGAGCAGCCCCAGTACAACGCTTTCCACCGTGAGCGCTTCGAGACTGAGTATGCTCCCCTCTACGACCAGTTCCAGTACGGAACCACCATCTGGTCCCCTCTCGCCAGCGGTCTCCTCACTGGCAAGTACAACAACGGTATCCCTGAGGACTCTCGCTTCGCCACCAACAAGGCTTTCTTCGAGGGCACTGTCAACGAGCTCCAGACTGAAGCCGGAAAGGCCAAGATCGAGAAGGTCAAGAAGATGTCCGAGATTGCTGAGCGTCTCGGTGGTAACGTCGCCCAGCTTTCTCTTGCCTGGGCTCTCAAGAACCCCAACGTCAGCACCGTCATTCTCGGCGCCACAAAGGTTGAGCAGCTCGAGGATAACTTCAAGGCCCTCGAGATTTACAAGAAGATTGACGATAAGGTTATGGAGGAGATTGAGAAGATCCTTGACAACAAGCCCAAGGGTCCCGCCACTTACAACCGTGAGAGGACTTTGGACTGGAAGCCTTAATTTGTTGACTGTCTAGATATGAAAAGTAGACTATGAAAATAATGAAAAGCAAGTAATTTCACATTTATCGAGTTTTGTCTTACATGTGCCCAATCCACAAGGGAAACGTCTCGACGATATAAGCCACTGAGTAGTAATCATTCCACGAGTTTGAGATCGACACTTCTATGCCTTCGGTCGGGCTATCCGATCTGGTTGTCGTTGAATATTTGACGGTGATTGAACTATTACGCAGGGCATATGCAACAGGGGGCAATTATACAACTCAGCGATATGAGGGAATAACAGATTATCCATATTCAGGACCTATATACAGGATCATATATATACCAACAGAACAGTCATCCTAACAACTCATAAAACATTCCATCGTATCATATCTAGCACCCAGAAGGCAGAGTGAAGCTCTCGGTTCTGCTGGTGCTGCTGTACTTGGCACCAGTACCGAGACCTCTCTTAGCGAAACCCTTCCAGAGCTCACACTTGTTCTTACCACCCGTCAGAGCGGTGTCGGCGTCGATGATAGCATCACGAGCCTGGACCATAGTGGGGTTGCAAGGTTGACTACCAAAGGTTAGCAAATGGCCGCTACGAATCACAGAAATTGAACTTACAGAGCCATTCCGTCCATGACGAGCTTCATAGAGAGATACTTTCCATCTGTAGGGACCTGGCCGTTGAATGTGGGCATATCATCGTCGTTCTTGCCATGCTTGTCAATCAAGTTCCACATGACCTCGTACAGGATTGTAGCCCAGACTGTTCCGATGGCATGCACTGTAGAGAGTCCGTTGGCGCTCTTGTAGGTGTACGGGTTGGTGGTCAGGCTTGTGCTGTAGGGGTAAGCACGGATACCGGCAGCCTTGCCGGAGATCCAGTCACCCATGGGCTTGTTGGCGGCCCGAGTGTCCTTGGGCTTGAGGTGGATAGCGATGGCCATGAAGTCACTCCATCCTTCTCCCATACCACCAGACTCGCCACCCTGAGATCGTTAGTATGTGGTTATAACGCGAAAAGGTTGAAGAAACTTACAGGAAGACATCCTCCGTTGGCGGGACCACCAGTCAAACGGTTGCTAAGACCGTGGGTGTACTCATGGATAACAACACCAGCATCAAATGTGCAGTCACGCTTGGGGTTGCTGGTGTCCCACAGGAACATCCTCATACGGCCAGGCTGGCCATCAGGAGGAGATGAGAACATAGCATTGTTGGTGTATCCTCCATCTTGAGCCATGAGAATGACCTGGTCATTGCCCTTACCGCCAGCACCGTTGTTGTTGGCCTCAAAGTTACCAGCTTGCTCATTGAATCCGAGAGCATGAAGAAGATCATGGTACTTGTTGGCGGTGTAGAAGAGCTGAGTAACCGATGCGTCACGGTAACTGGTGGGGTTTGTTGTGGCAGGGGAGTAGTCATACTCAAAGTTAAGGGACTTGGAGTCGGGTCGGTAGTTGTTAAGGTAGGCGCTTCCTCCTGAGGGGTTGGTCTGGGCGATACCATTGTTGCCACGGGTTGTGGTGTAGTTTGCTGTGCCATCGCTCTGCCAAGTAAACTCAGATCGGACTGAATCCCAAGGGTCCTTAACCACGGTGCGAGAACCTTGAGAAGGGTCGTTGACACCCCAGGGGCTACAGAAATGGTCAGTCAACCATTTTATATCAACACACTGGGAGAAACTTACTAAACCTCATAGGTAGCCTCGGCGACGTAATCAACAACACCGACAACCTCATCAGTCTTGTCAGCATTGACGTAGGTCAATAGCCAGTTGTCAAGAACATCAGTCTCAACTCGCCAAGTGAGCTTCAGTTTGCCATCATCAACGAGGTAAGCAAGCTTAGCCTCGGGCTTGCTGACTGTACCAGAAGTTCCAGTGAACTCGTAATGCTTGTCACTCTTCTTAACAGCCTTGGCCTTATCGGCCTCAACAGGAAGAGAGAGAACTTCGACAGTGTCCTTGAGAGCCTCGACGGGGTCTTTCTCGTCTCGCTTGGTCAGGGGACCTGGCATCTTGCCGTCAAAGAAGCTGTTTCCGTAGGAAAAGACTTCTCCATCAGCACCAATCTATCAATTATTAGCACGTACTCTCAGGCGATTCTGTTAGGGCCACTTACGTTGACGTTGAAGTCGGCATTATCGATATCAACACCGTTGACCGTTTGCTTGAAGTTGACATGGGCAATGCCATTGGTGCCGACATAGTGATCGTCAACCAATCGGAACTCGGCCTTGGGGTATGTGGCCTTGACCAAGTCACTGGCGGTCTCCGTGTAGTCAGCTCGCTTGGTAACAACCTTGGCACTGGCGTCCTCAGGAACCTCTTCCTGAGAAACATACTCTGCCATCGGTGCAAGCTTGAAGACTTCTAGGTCAAGACCTCGCTTGCTCAATGGCGATGCGTTGGGTGCCCTTCGGCTGGGATGGGCACCAGCTAGGCCGGTGAGCCCTATCAAGAGGAGACTATCGGAGAAGCGCATGTTGAGAACGAGTGAGGACTGAAAGAAGAGAGAGTGTTGGTGATGGGTTGAAAGGAATAATCATGGCAGTTCTTGGCCTATTATATAGATTCTGGAGGATACAAACAGAACCGATCCTCATTTGTTTCTGTTCAACTTCCCTATTCGACTGGGACTTTTGTGTCTCTTGGCTACTTAGACGCCAGGCAATAACCACCGACCTATTTCGGGATTTACATGCCAAGAGAAGAAGGGTCTTTTGTCTGGGGTAATTTATTATCTTTACGGCAGTTCAAGCACGCGATCATGGGGCATCATGGGTGATAACAGTTTTATGGAGCCAAATTCTCATTGTACTGCTAGGAATGTCCAAGCTTACATGGATACTGTGCGGTACTCCAACACCTTATCCAGCAGGACAGGAAGGTCTGTCGGATAAACAAGAGCCGTGAATAAAACGGCTCGGCGCGAAGCATCATTGATGAGGAAATGGGTTTAGGGGCGGAGTTTATCCCCAAATAGTCTGGAGAGACCGTTATACGAGCTAGTAGTGAGGCTTGAAGGTTCTTTGTTAAGCTTATCACAAATAGAGTCATGTAGATCTTCATAGTCAAGTTTCGAAGTACCTTTTGTTAACCAGTCTCATGTTGCAATCAAGACTGCAGAACAGTCCAAGATACGAGATATTTCACCTTCAGCCTTCTTGGCGCGAACTGGTCCAACGAGAACAGGGGCTTCTGGTATAGAACAGACACCCTCACCGCAAATACCTATTTTGTGCATCTAAGCAGCAAGATAGATAACTGGCAGTCTATGCAAGCTTCTGCTTCGGCCCCTGCGTCTCTTTGACGCTACCAGACGAGCTTCTTTTTTAGCGAGTCATGCGCCGTTCGATCTACCATTACAACCCCTGCATGATCTGGGGACCTTCCAAGTTGGGCTATCCAGGCCGGGAATACAACCTCCGGCTCACCCAATGGCTATCATCGAGTCATTTGTTATCAGTGCCTGATGACATGAGGGGAGAAAGTAACCAGTAAGACGATAGCCAGCCAAGAGAATATACGTCGTCTGAGATCTATTAAGAGGCCGCTGACCCATTGGGCTTTGACTTGCCTTTTCGAAAGTCTTGGTTCCACTGGCCATGTGGTCCTATTTGATGGTGGTTGTGATTTTAGGAAGGTAACATGATATATCAATTGAGTGCCGAGCAAAAAACCGCTCAAAGTCTTCCGGGCGATGTGTTATCGCCGGACACTCTTGCAGTCACCCAAGTCTTCCTTCTAGTTGCATCCTTGCTGACCTAAGCAATGTGTGCGTTGAGATGCAATGCGGATCACTGTGGTCTTGCATCAATATCTTTAACATAAGAGAAAAACGTGAGGATTTTGGAAGCCCATGATTGATGCTGTCATAAACGTGAAAATTTTCATGCCCATGGAACTGATTTCATTTTCCAATCATTTCTTGATGTAAAGAATAGGACATATCAACGATCACTAGATGTCGGCCACCAGAAGGGTTGCCTTGTTGCATATGTGTGATCTCGTGATACGATCAAAGGCCACTTGGAGTTTGTTACAGTTCTTGATCTCGCTTGAATATTCAGTATTTGTGTTAGAAACATAGCTGCGATGAACATCGTATGCATATTACCTCTGATCGAGGATAGTTTCAGATCTGGTACGAGGCATGAGGATACTAAACGGTGAGTGAGTCTTTCATTTGTATACTTATTAGAAGTGACCAATAACAAATCTTGAACGTGAACCAGTATTCTGCACGTTCATGCTCAGTGATTAAAATAGCCTCACGGCCAATTTGGCCGGTGGCTTTTGTGGAGACGACCGGCCAAATTGGTCCTTGAGAGCCCTCTGGTTGGTTAGTTGGCCGGTCGAAGCCCAGGAGACAAAATTAGTAAGCCAGTTTATCTTGTTTAGACACTAGATTTAGCTTTTTATCTTCGTGTCCTGAAGCTTTAGAGGTCATATTCTTTGCTACCGCTAGCAACACCACAGCAAGATGTGGAACTCTAGTCAAGTTTAGTGGCCAAATTGGCCGTTGAAACATCATATTATGTGTTCGTTGTTACCAGGTATACTCGTGTTGCGAAGTGTAAAAGTGACTATATAAGGGTATAGCGATCAGCTTTTTTCATCAGTATCTACTCATCAACCAATACAACATTGACGACTTTAAGCTTACTTATAACCTCTTTTTTAACATGACTTCCGTCTCTTCTCTTGCTCTTGTTACCGGATCAACTCAAGGCATTGGTCTTGCTGTTGTCAAAGAACTTGCTACCAAGCACAACTACCATGTCCTTCTCGGTGTTCGCAACACCAAAGTCGGTGAACAGATTGCCACTGATCTTCGCAACGAGGGCTACAAAGCAGATGTGGTAGAACTCGATCTTACTTCTGCTGAGTCTATCAACAATGCCGTTACACATATTGAGCAGAAATATGGCTATCTTGATGTTCTGATCAACAACGCCGGTGTCTTGCTTGATGGGCAGAAGGACCTGACAACTTGGGAACTTTACCAGAAAACATTCACAACCAATGTCATCGGAACTGGCACTCTGACTCAAGAGCTCCTTCCCCTTCTTCGACAGGCCAAATCAACTCCCCCTCGGATTATCTTTGTAACAAGTGTAATGGGCAGTCTCGCAAAAGCCATCGATGAAACTCTTTTTTACTACAAGATCGATTACAAGGCCTATGACGCGAGTAAAGCAGCCGTTAACATGCTTATGTTTAACTTTGCCCGCGAGTTGGATGATGTTGGAGGAAAAGTCAACTCTGTTTGCCCTGGCTTGGTCAAGACAGGTTTGTCGGGCTACCATGACTGGGGAACGACAACTGAGGTTGGTGCTGAGAGGATTGTGGAGTTGGCTACTACTACGAACAAGGACGGGCCGCATAAGACTATTAGCAATCGCGATGGGGAATTGCCCATGTAGACGTTTCGGTGGCATGTTTCTAGATAGTTCTTATGTTATTGTTATAAAATGTCCACTCGCTTGACCCTAACCAAGGGACTCGATCCTCCAGGTGAGTTAGCGGTACAGGACAGGACTTTAGCCTTAACTCCGTATCCACATTTCTGCTTACAAACAATTGTTCTCCATCCTGTCTTTTGGCCTTTGTGACAATTGATACTCATCACGGAAAATGGCCATCTCGGTAGAGATGTCTTCTGTTCAGACTTGTCAGATTTGCGACAAGCTTTTCACTCATGGTGTGCAATCTGACCCCTATCTAAGCTGACCAAAGTTACTAATAAAGTCTGACCAGAACACTCATACAAACGCCACGTAAAGTATTGTCAGCGTGCGCAAAGTCATCGAAAAGGTCGCCCAAAGTCATGCACTGCTTGCAGAATTTCTAAAGCAAAATGCACTTTTGGTCAACCATGTTCGAGATGCCAGAAGAGGAATGTGCAATGCATATACCAGCAACCAGCCTACCATGGAATGGTGCCAGTGATTGGACAGACGGGACAGATTGACGATCTAGATCATACTGCTTCACCATACCTAGGTTGGACTGTGACACCTGAGTCTCCGGTTGCCTCTTTTGACTTCAACGATCTAATTGTCGACTTGGCATCACCACTGGATACACCCTCGACAACCCAGCAGACCACAATATATCGAGATATTTCGTTCTGGGATGTCTCCAAGGATCTCCAGATCGCTATGCCACCAAAATCGCTTAGTGCAAAAGGAGATTTGACTCGTGTATCCAACCACATACCCAGCTTACAGCATGCATCGCGTGTTGTTATGCAGATGCTCTACGCATACCCTCGTATGATGCTACGTCGACAAACCTTTCCTCCATTCATTCATCCCCATTGGCATCAAGAGCATCTCCCGGAGGCACTCGGTAACTGCATGAGTATTGCGCAGCTCTTTGCATTGAGAACGCCAGATACTGGGCCATTTTTGTGGAAGATGATAGATGCTGAACAAGACCGCTTCCGGGACAAGGTAAGGTGTTTAGCGATATGTAAGGATTGGCGTTAACATTGCCAGCTGAGTACTTTCACCCCTTGGGAGGTTCATTTGAACCTGCAGGCCATGATCATCTACATGATCATGGCGATGAGTGACTCTGAGACCTACAGTAAAGAGCGGATCGGCAAGTTATTTGAAACAGTCGAGGTAAATATCACCAAGAATAGTTGGTTTGTTTTGTTGTGACAAGTCTGACTCTATATCCTAGCTCATCGGATCACGCTTCCTTGACCTCACAGGCAGTTATTCTAGCTCGGAGATTACCGAACCCAGCAGAACGTGGGAAGTCTGGATTTTTGCCGAATCGCGTCGGCGCATGTCATGCCTGTGGGTGATAATAAGCTGTGTCATCACGATTGAGAACGGCCGAACATGCAGTCGCTGTGGTGCATTGGAAAACCTCGCTTTACCATCAAGTAGAACGCTTTGGGAAGCGCGAACACTGGATGAATGGCAAATGGAAAAGGATATTTTCGATAATGGTTATACTACAATGACTCTGGGTGAATTTGTCGATGCTGTGACAAATCCAGGACATTCAGATAAGAGGCAAAAGTTGGAGGATTGGGAGATTGGGGGAGATAATTTGGCTGCCATGTTGAAGGTTGTTGTTGAATTTGTCTGGGGTCAGGTTTTATGAGACATTAGGTGCAGCAAGGGGTGATGGTTGGAAGGGAGATACCAAGAGATACCATAGTAGACTGTGTAGGATAGAACACGTGATGTTTTCTTTTCGAGTTTTGGTGGCCTTTTTCTCCAGGCGCTTTCCCCCCACTTTCATCTCGTGTCCTGGCCAACTCGACTACAAACGTACCTGGGCTATCTACCTACTGTACCCTTGTAATCGTTCCCCTTATTGACGCGACGCGTCACATCCATTTTACTTTTAATGACCTTCAGTAGGTCGGTATTTTCGGCACCAACAGTCAGGATCAGACAAATTTATCAAATACCATCATTGCCACCGTTCGCCCTGCAATCCAGAGCTGTGAAGCAACTTGTTGGACAGAGGTCTATGACTGAATTTCTCTCTCATCGCGGCGCTGTCAAGAGAAAAGAGATTGAGCAGTCACCCTCTCCTGTCCCATTGCCAAAAAGACAAGCACGTGCTGCTTCGTTCATCAGCATATCATCCGACGAAGATGAGCCTGACAGTCAAGAATTTGCGGGGCCACCGCTCTGCGAGGAGCAGCAAGATCTCGTCGACCTCGTCATGAGCGGCAGCAACGTCTTTTTTACTGGTTCAGCCGGCTGCGGCAAATCCACTGTCTTGAGGACAGCCATCGCTCAGCTCCGAGCGGCTGGACGAAATATTGCAGTTACAGCGCCTACTGGTAAGGCGGCCCTTAACGTCGATGGCATCACGTTGTTTTCTTATATGGGCTGGAACCTTGAACATCCCAGATGGGATCTGAACAGACTCAAACATAAGGCCTACGAAAACAAAAACAAACGAAAGATGCTCAGAAAAACAGAGGTTTTGGTTATCGATGAAATCAGTATGGTAGAGAGCAACTTCCTGTCGCGAATGGAAGCTGTTTTACGTTTTGTCCGAGGCACTACAGATCCTTGGGGTGGACTTCAACTCATTGTCACAGGAGACTTTTGCCAGCTACCGCCCGTCGACCCCTTCAAAAATTGCTGGCAATGTGGGGAAGAGAAAACATACTGGCACGAGGGCGAGCAAGGAATGTACTGTTCAAATGGTCACGGCCCTTGGAAAATTGACGAAGATATGTGGGCTTTCAAAAGCCCGGCGTGGGAAAATGCTGAATTTGTCTATGTCAACCTCAAGGAGATTCATCGCCAGAGCGACAGGCCGTTTATCGAAATACTTCAGAAATGCCGCCTCGGCATACCTTTCGAAAAAGAGGAAGTCAAGCTACTTCTCAACCACCCGACAGATGTGAAAAATGCCACACAACTTGTTTGTACAAAGAAGGAGGCAAGAGAATTGAACCAAAAAAGACTGGACGAGATCACGGAGCATACACTGAAAGAATATATATGTGAGGATGATGTCTGGTTTCCTCCATCCTACAACGGACCCTTGCTTAAGTTCGCCGCCGAACGAACTAAGGACGGATTCTTGAAGTATTTTGACGAGAGTCACCGGTTCAACCCAAAAGTCCAACTCAAGAAAACACAACTAATCATGCTCCTGGTGAACCTCAATCTGAAGAAGGGCCTGGCCAACGGCAGTCAAGGTGTCATTGTCGACTGGGAAAAGATTGAAATCGACAAACTGCCAGCGATCGAAGGGCCGGATGCCGAACTCAAAAAGGAGGATGTTCTCTTGTTCACAGAAGAATATCTGAGGAATTGTACTGACCCAGAGAACGAAGTCTGGCCGGTTGTGCAATTTAGCAATGGCTATAGAAAGACTATCTACCCGGTCTGCCTCGTCCACAGAGTAGACGAGCATTCAGGGATTCAGATCTTCAGAACCCAGATCCCTCTTATACCAGGCTGGGCCATCACTATACACAAGAGTCAGGGGATGACTCTTAAGCAGGTCATTGTCAATCTGGAAAAAGCCTTTGCGATAGGGCAAGACTATGTCGCACTGTCAAGAGCAACAGAGTTAAAAGGACTTCATATCGAAAGGAAAGATCGCGGAAGTATGCCCGAAAAATTGGGTAAAAACCCAGAGGCTCATAAATTTCTAAGGGAGAAGTTTGGTAAACAATTGTATGCTGATCATGAGGGTTCGACAATTTGACCACTGGAGAAGTACTCACAGGATTTCGAGAAGATTCTGTATCGAAAGCCGGAAACTGATCCTTGGCACGTGCAGACGCCTTGGGGGACCTTCATGGAACGGAGTAGGGCGGATGTTTTTCACATGTGCGTTTTATTACGAATGAGATCGGCGCTTTGGAAACGGGGAATGCAACCAAGTTTGTTTCTAATTGGGGAATGTAGCCTAGGCGTCATTTTGTAACCAAGCGATTTTGATAATAGTGAGGACTTTGTTCTGTCCATTACGACTTTATAAACCCAAAAACAACTCAACCTTCGCTATCACGACTAGGAAAATTGGTAAACAAACAGCCACTATGGATTATTGATTGTTAAGGGCCTGTAGCAGCAGATCGAACCTAGCAATACGTAAAAGTTTTATATTTAACAAATACTCAATTTCCGGATGTAAGTATTTCGGGCCTTTCACCTCGAAACTCTTCGTTCCCATCAATCCGCCTCCGGTAGCCGAGTCTAGGATATGGGATTGGGTACTTGTTATTCCTGTCGCTCACCCATCGTGGATAATTTGGGTTCTGGAGCAAGCTATTAGGAGTCTTGACTTTGTTCATGCAGGACAACCCGTTACTTACGTTGTCAAAGAATGGGTGCTTCGAACCGACATCCTGATGTTCCTGATACCAATCAGCTTCCGGTAAATGTCGCCGTCTGCACCAGGTGCATCGCGGGACTGTCCTGTGAGGTACAGTTCTGCCGCATGGACACCAGAACTGAATTTATGTGTTAGTCTATCTCTTCCGCCGTGTCAAGGATATCCAGAAGGTCATACAGCTCGCTCAAAAGCATGATCGCGCAGCGTCTTGGAGGGCTCACAATCGTCTCCAAAGTCAGCATCATATCGAGCAATCCAATCCCACTCCATTTGTGTTCTTTCCGCAAAGTATTTTCTTGTCGACTTCCGTTCTTCATCTTCGCATCGCATGCAGATCCATCTGGTATAAACATCGCAATCGCATCGCTGGTTGGCAAAGCTGTCTCTTACTTCCTCTTCCGTCTTGTTGTCGCACTCCTCACATAAACACATGATATTGTCTAGCTCGAGATTCCCCCTCAGGTGTGGTCTGCGATTGGGGCGAGCGGTTGGGGGAGCGGCGCGTGGATAGCATCGGCATTCTTCGCATACATTGATGCCACACTTTATGCATGGAAGAGCCCCCGCTTCGTCACACTTCACGTTGTACAGATATACCTCGATTTCCTCGTCGCCTGAAAGGTGAGGATTGATGTCCCATCGACCGGACATGGGGTTTGGGTGGTATGAACCCTTGAAGGCTTGACGAACCGCAAGACCATGTCCATCGCAAAGAGCCTGTCGAGCGAGAAAGTTGAAGAGTGTATCTGAAGAGTGTATAGAAGTGTACGCTGATCGATTTGTCAGACTGAGGTTGTGTAAGTCAAGTGTTGAGAGCCAAGGTGCTAGTGATGAGAGAATGGTGTAGGAAGAAATCAGGTCTGCAATATTCGGATGAACTTCTTCGCAAACATTTGTTGCCATGTTGCAGATGACTCGATAATTTCAAGTTGAAAGCTTTGTTTCGGACGGTCGGGCTGATCAGATAGCTCTTCTAGCATCGGTAGTATGTCACGTGTACAAGAGAGTAAAGAATGAGTAAGAACTTAGGTCTTTGTCAGATTCCTTGCTTATTGCTGATGTTGGATTACCGCCATGAGCGAATCATCAAATCCGGGTTGTCGTTGAACCGGAGAGGCCAATAGATAATACAGGTCAACCTTCATGCACAGTATGGTCGTCGATAGGCGTGGACGTCTTGGTGATAACCAGGGGTGTATGGACCATTTAAGGCATCTTATTTTGGACTTGGGTGGTATTGATCCTGCAAGGTAGCTAAGGCTAAAGTCAATCTAGCGTTGAGACCAAATACAAAACACCAAGCACACATAACATTGTCCTTCGCTATAAAAGCCACAACGGAGAGGCAAACCAATTATCTTCCTGGTGTTGTGGCATTGTCGGATAGGCGGCAAGGAAGTTGTTGTCAGAGGAGGGCACACCTTTCAGAAACGGAATGCCGGTTGCCGAAGGGCGCGCTGCCACGACATAGTTATGAGTAGAGTTATAGTTACTACTTAAGAGTAACACTAATCTCTCTTTTTATCACTTAGCATCTATTATTCTGCAATAAGCACCCACCACTACCACCAACGCTAGGAACCCCTCATCAATCTACTCCACGCTAACTAGGTCTCGGTCTTCCATGGATCAGTGAGACGCTAGCAACACCTCATGCTTTGCCCGCCTCGGTGGCGACAAGGTTGGCAATCCACTGCCTATGTGTCTCCGACAAGTGCGGGCTATGTCCAGACTCCATCTCCAAGACCGTCGCTCCCCATTTATCGGCAACAAAAGTCAATATGTCCTTGGTGAAAATCGTGTCATCCTTGCACAACACCAAGATCTTGGGGATGTTCAGGTCCGCTGGAGTGCAAGGAACAACAACCTCAAAGGGACCTCTGCTCTGATGGCAAAGTGTTGGAATTATCTTCTCAGCAACACTCTTGTCCACATCATTGAAGAAAGCCTCCATGAGCTTCTCGTTTTTTAGCGGTAGGCGTGTATCCTAGGAGAGGGATTAGATCAACGAACAGGGTTGGAGTGGGCATTAACTTACGGATACATCATGAAACCAAGCTGACGTATATTGACCCCCGACAGAGTCGTACATGGAGATATCCTTCTGCAACACAGGCGTCGGCGCGATGAATATCACTGACACAAATCCGCCTTCCTGCCCCTTCTGCTGTCGCTCAGCTTGAGTTTGTCCGTTGACAGCGACTTGGAGCGGCACGGCGCCATAGCTATGTCCCACTGCGATGACCTTCCGTCCGCTATCGATGTGAGGCATGATCTCATCTTGAATGGCTCTAACGTCGTCATCCAAGGCCTTACCATCGACCGAATCATCGTATCCCGCCGAGGCTAGAGTTGGAGCGACAACGGTGAAGCCTTGACTCTCAATGGATTCGAGAAGGAGGGAGTAATGCTTCGGCTGGTGCCAGGCACCGTGCACGAAGAGAATTACTGGTTTTTGTTCCTCTTGCGACATTTTCTTTCCTGATTTTCAAAAGAACAAGGGCTGGGGAAGAAGGAAGAAGTGTCGTTGGGATCAACTGCGGATTGATGGCTCATGGGTCATGCTATCAACGGAATCCATGGTAGGCATATTAACCGCGAAGGAAGCCTTGGCAGAACCTCGGGCCTTCCAATTCCACCGTTTTCCGAATTAACCCGGACAATCTCGCAATATCTTTTCTGACATTGGTGCAATTCTCTCGCTCCAACAAGACCTCTAAACAGGGCTGGTAAGTAAGCACTAGCGCTCGCAGCAGAACTAGGTACAGGTTCAGCCATGCTGACGGTGGTCAACATAGAACCTTATTGGCTCTTGATGAAAGGCAGTAATGCATGCTTTGGCAGATAGATACGAATGTTGCTCAGTCTTCGTATACTCCGATTCGCGCTTGCTGACACTTCCACTCACATATCACTGTGGCTCTTGCTGAGAGCATCGACCGAATAAGGCACCCTTAGTAGCATGTGCCCTTGAACACTGACACAATCATAAGAACAATAACAAATAAATCCTCCAACTGACTTTGTTCACTGCTGCGAGCCAAAACTGCTTCGAACTGTATATGAACAGTACCAAATCAGCCTTTGACCAGCAGAGAACTCATGGACAAACTACTGTAAAAGAGATACTCATGGTCACCGCGACTCATGTAAAACCGTGGCCCTAAGGCGTATGGCGTGTTTAAGACTTTATACATACACTTACCTGTTGATCATCTGTCTAAGAAGTCTACATAAAGGACCTCTCTCAAGCTCGCCTTCCATTGACTTGGCTCGAAGCCTACATACGACCCAATAAGAATACAACTACAACAAGACTCAAAAACACTTTAAGATTCTCTCATCGGCTACAGAACGTGTCAAATAACGTATCATAACTTTTGGTGCAAATGTGGTAAGTACATTACTTTCGCGAGGGAAGAGCAAGTCTGCCCTGCAAAGAATGGCCCGGGATGCAACATAGAGAGGTTAGCAGTGGATGATTACCGCAGCTTGAAGTGTGAAAAATGCACTGAGGAAGTTAACAAGAAAGCAAAAGTTCCAAGGTCTTGAAAGATGAAGTGATTTCTAGGAGAATGATCCGCGATGGATATTTCCAAAGCTTCAACCCTTGCGACCTGGAGGGCAAGAACCGGAAGTAGGAACGGAGGACACCTTGTGATATCCAGTTGGGAAGTAAAACGTTTAGAATAACAAGGTTGGTAAAGGGAAGAGGCCACCGACAAGACGTCCAATCCCCGAGCTTTCACAGTTGAATCAGAGCACACATTCACTCGACAGTACGTTGTGATACAGATTTCCAGTTCGTCAACCCTTCATGCGTATGGATGAATACGTCAATAAATATTCTTGCGGTCAAGCTACCAGTTGCTTTCTCTTGCCACACTATCAAGACTTCCAAATATTCTCTTTCATACGAAAATAACTAGCTGAAAGAATGGTGTGGATCAGCTTGTTTATCTCTCAGCTTTGATTAACATTGCGGTACACAGAGTGGCTCTCCATTTTGCTAGCTGAAGCACAACAGATATATATTCGGTAGTAGTCTTCATCCTAAGGACATCACTTAAAAACAGTATCTCAAACTCTCTTTCGCTCCATACGTGAAGTGCATAGAAAAGCAATTGGTTTACTGGAAACCGAGGATATGGACTGTAAGAAGAGCTACTAGTACCGTTCAGTACGAAATGAGACATTGCATCAGTTTACCACTGAAATTTCATAAGCAACACATCAAATATACACGTTTTGAGTACACACTCTCAGACCAACAGTTGAGAGCTATATAAACACAGGTAATTGTATCTCTGAGTTTTATCCTTCCACAATACTTCAAACTTCTATATCAGACTATCAAACTATAGCATCAACTGCATCCAGCCTAACTATGTGTCAAATTCACTGGACCAGGTATTGGTGTGCTGAATGTCATGACCTCATTTGTACCACCCCAATGACCTTCATGTGCGTCAAATCAGGGACAGCAGAATGCAGACCAACTGAGGCTTGGTATGATTTTACCCTGCCATCTACGTCATGTGAGAAGTGTGTTGAAAGAAAGAGGCTGGAGGACGAACTGAGAAAAAAGCAACAGGGAGGTTAATCACAGTCATGTTGAGAGCTTGTACAGGATAGATGTCAACACTGAGTCGCTGGAATATGTCGATCCATCATTGAAGAGGGGATGCTGGCATACCATCACAAATCACCTACGTTATAGATATTGAATCGCATCACAAATTCATAAACTGCATATTTATATTTGAATTGTTCGCCACTTCTAAGGGTAATACATATTATAGGTGACTGTCAACGAGAGCGTAGTAACTTTCATTATACAGCATTTGGCCGTGTGTATTACCACGTTCATCAGGTACCGGTGTACTAAGTGCAGGTATTCGATCAGCTTTGACCAGCCCGAGGAACCCTGTGAGCACAAAAGGAAGAAACTACCAGGAGGATGCGATATAGCCACCAGCTTGGGAGATGAGGAAAAGGACCTGAGGGAGTGTGAAGATTGTTTGAAGAAGACAAGAAAAAGGCTAAGGGTGCGGTGTGAAGCCCGGATGGCACCCATTCCTGGGACTACGCATGAGTGGTATAGACCTAGAAATCACAAATTCAACTCACCAGCAGCGACCATTTTCCATTCTCTTATGTTCTTCTAACCAGCTTTTGTTCAATCTGATGCGACTGTAATGGATTGTATAAGAGAAACGAGAAGTAAGCGAGGCTTACGGGGCTTCATTATAGGCGGCGCAGCAGAGTTGGGCGTAGAGTCCAAGCCCACGCCAGGATTTGAGTCTAAGTTCTCACGTAATTCAGCCATGACTGTTTAAAAGAACGTGGTATCCTCATCTCTACGGATTCTAACTCAGAATAATCATAGACACCATGTTCTTCCAGAATCTACCAACAGAGATAGTTGAGTGGATCGCGGTGCATCTGCAACAATCCAATGCCTTGAACGCTCTTTGTAGAGCCAATCGACGTTTCTACCACATCCTCAACTGGCATCTCTATAATAGAGATGCCCACAGCTCCTGTAAAGCTCTCTTATGGGGTGCCTACAATGGAAACCTCCAGGCGATGCAAAAGTCTCTGGACCACGGAGCCAATGTTCATCGCAAGGACCACGACGACAAGACCCCCTTGGCCAAGGCTGTCGAGGGCCAAAATCTGAAGGCGATCGAATTTCTGATCGATAGAGGAGCCGACGTTAATTTTTCAAACACCTACGCTGACAGCATCATGTATATCGCCGTCTTCACACGGAATGTCGATGTTGTCGAGCTAGTTCTTGCGCGTGGCGCAAAGCCAGACGCCCTATCATACGCAAATACCCGGCCACTTTCTCTAGCTGTTTCGAGAGGGGACTTCCATATTGCCCAAGCACTAGTGAAGTTTGAGGCATGCATGGATGAGCCAGGCCCAGGGTTTTACACGCCTTTGATCACCGCCGTACACGAAGCTCGCCACGACATCTTGAAAATGTTTATCGAAAATGGCATCTTTCAAAATGACAAAGATGGGTCTCTAGGAACTGAAGCTCTGAGATGTGCAGTATTGAACGATAATAACGAAGCTTTGGAGATTCTTCTGAAAGCCGGCGTTAACCCTATCAAAGCTGGATGGCATGGTCGCTGCCCGATAATGGAAGCTGTGAGTTTTGGAAAGATAGACCTTGCGATATCTCTGTCAGAATTGGTGACGGATTTGAAAGAGGCAAGGGACAAAGACGGCGAGGGACTCCTTTACTATGCAGTGGCTCGTGGTAGCCGGCGATACGCGAAATATCTCCTAGGTCGCGGGTTCAGTCCACATGATACTAATGAGCCAGAGCTCCAGGCTGCACTCGAGGCATTATGCAACAACGATTCAGGTTCAAATTGATAGAGACATGGATTGGGTTGCCCAGAAAGAGTCTGGAAGCATATTGAAAGTTTAGTGGTATACGATAGGCAGCCACCAGATCAGAATTTCATGGCATGTTGTCGAAATTGTGCAGCACCATTTTTGTGAGTAGTGCTTGCGGACAGGTAACAATCCCAGGCATGTCTCTCTCTGTATGTATCCCTGATATCAGCTTCTAGTGTCTCCTGATGATTGTATCGCCTCTTCCAATGACTCTTTCGCCTTTTCAACCTCAGTCTTGAGTACCTTCCGCTTCTCGATCATTTCGTGCCGCTGCTTTTCTAGATCTCGTGATTTGTCCTTGTTCTTCCTGAGCTCGGCCTTTTTTTTGTCGACGGTTTTCCTTCTTGAAATTACGGTTGTGAACTGGCTAAGCGATGGATGTGTGATACTGGGCATTACTTAGAGGCTTAGCACATGCTCGTGCGAATTTGAGTGTTGTCTTCCTTGTGTGTTGAAGAGTGACAACGCTGGATATCCAAGGATGGCAGTCTTGAATTTATAGCCACTGTATTTCTTCAGAAGAAAATATTATGATTCACCCCCTGATCTAATTCGTCTGGTCTGCCACCATTCTATAATTGCAGTGTATTCTGATTCACCCTCATTAATGCTTGGGGTGCCCTCTCATGCTAGTGATTCTGCTCATTTTCAACTAGGTATCTAGATAGGCCGGATCTGCAATGGCCAGACCAACTACGTGAGAGGCTTTTGAGATTTTTCAAGACCCCTCCGACAGGCTTTGACTTCTCTCTCTAGCATCTCCCGTTCGCTTTTCAACTCCTTCCTTTTCTTGTCCAGCTTGGCGATTTCGTCATTTCTTTTTGCTGAGGCCTTTTTCTTCTCTTTGTCTTTCTTGTCAGTCTTGTTAGTCTTGTGCTTGGATTTGATCGTTTCCAGTCTTGACTCTGCCTTTCTAAGGAAGCTTCCTGTTGCATATAGATGGACCGCATGCCCAAAATCAGGGAGCTTAGCTTCTTTAGATTTTCTGGCTTTTTCAGACTTGCTACCTTTGCCGACGCATTCAACTTTGGCAGACCGTTTAGTTTTCTCAGATTCTGACGACTTATCAACCCTGTCAGAGTTGACAGACCGTCTCGACTCAGAGGACCATCTCGGCTGGTAAGGTTCTTCTAAATCGTCTAGACTTTCACCTTGATAAGGCTTGCTTGTCCAAGGAGGCTCTCTAGATTTTGAAGGTTCTTCTTTCTCGGGAGGCTCTTCATGTTTGGTAGGGTTGGATGGTTGAAAAGAATCTTGGCCTGTAACAGGCCATTTGTATCGCGCAGATTCAATTGGCTCAGCCTGACTTTCAGCCTGAGAGGACGTTCTGTCTTCGACCGGCTCTGTTACCTCAGCGACATATTTAGGCTCAATAAGCTTGTTGAATTTGACGAGCGCTCTTGTTCCATCAGATTCTCCGGCTTTGGCACGCTTTGCCTGTCCATGGCTCACTTCTAGTTTAGAGGTTTTCTCTGGTTCGGTAGGTTCTTTGTCCCCAACGGGATCTGTCAGTTTAGCAGTCTCCTCTGGCGCGTCGGTCTTTTCAACTGTAGCAACCTCTCTTGTTCCAGCAGATAGTTTGTCATCGACAGGTCTTTCAACCTCGCTGATCTTTTTCGACTGCAAGGGCTGATTGGACGTTTCTGACCCAGTCATGTTGTCGGTTTATCGTTCGACGGAACTCAAGGTGTTATCTGCGGTCACGAGATGGCATTCGCTTTCCAGTGGTTCTTTCGTGTCCTGTTATAGGCTCAAAGCAAATTACAATAGCTCTAATCATTGCTGTTGTTTCACGCTCCTCATGCTTATCTGATTCAAGTCGATTCTAGATCGACTCCCATCACTGCACCTCTGGTCAGCACTTACAATCACTCTCCATCGTGAATAGATGGCACATATTCAGCGATACAGAATTGTCAAACCAATAAGCGTGAATTGCTGAAATCATACTCAGTACCCAATGCGTGTAGTAACCGCACTAACGAAATTCTATATCTGTACCCATGCCCATAACCATAACCATACCATTGTCGCTCAAACTCCAAAAATCTCAAAAATCAGCCCATTTTTTTGTGCGCCAATCGCCAGCAAAGATTTCCCCGCCCTAATTCCCGTCCCGAGCTTTCCACGCCAACACAGCCCAAGGACAAATGCTGTTGATTTTCTTCTTGCTCTCCCATGAAAAGTCTTCTTCGCTATAGCCTATCCATTGTATTTTGTACCGTCGCCTTTCTTCCGCGAGGATCCTGAATACGCGATACTTCAGGAATTGTGTCGTTTGGCAGCGGCCTCCCAAGCTCTTCCAATACGCGTAGACGAGAATGGGCATTACTTGTTGAAGCTCTTTTTCTTCGAGCCACATATAGTACCAGGGGCCGCTGTAGGTAAGCTTGTACTTGAGGCGGAAACTGACTTCGCATGTATCATCGTGTAGGTTGTGGCTTTCAATACCTGCCCGGATAGCGTCTTTGTAGAAATCGTCGTCGTCTGTAGTTTAACACAGTTAGTCACGCCTCTGACTGTGCAGGTTCTTCATACCTTCTGAAAGTGTGTTTGGCAGAGTAGCATAAGTTTGATGGTCTGACTTGATGTTAACTCAAAGTTTCATTTACTCTTTGTGAAGCACATACCTTGGATGAACATAATATGCACTTGATGATTCAGTGTTACTTGTAAGAACATGAGAGTGGGAGTGTTTCTCAGGCTGGTGATAAGGTATTGGCTCCGCGAAGGGAAGAGAGACTCCGGAAATGGGATCGTGTGAGTTCCGTGAGGATGAGTTCTTCAGCGCAGACGCAGGGAGGTACATGAGATAGTATGTAATAAAGTATGCTACCGGGAACCCAGATGAGATAAAGAGAAAAAACGCAACGAAGGGTCGTGGTAGCGCTCAGATTACACCTGTCCGTACGCTTACGGTAAAGTGCCAACAAAGAGTCTTTATCAGACTGTAAACCCTGTCAAGAGGTGTTGGTAATGAGAGCAGAAAGTGAAGGCATTGCTAGTTTCTCTGGGCTCTTGCAAAGCAGTGGTATCTAATGGTTTGCGATAGAAGTATGAAGAACAAACAGTGTGTGTGGCTGTTCGAGTGACTAACTGACTGAGAGGAGGGAGTGAATGACACGAGACGAGACGAGACGCACGACGGGTCCATATTTCCGCCAGTTCCGTCCAGGAAGAAAAAAAAAGATGGGACTGCTGCGGGTGCCCGTCAGCCCGTGCTTTTTAGTGATAGGAATTTGAGCAATCACACATCTGTCATTTACTTTCTCCATCTTTGTGCCACCACATGAGACTTATTAGTTCGCTCTGCAGGCTCTGCTAGTTACGGCTAAACTGAAAACGCAGTTTTCATCAACTTTAGGCAAGCGTATTAGCAAAAAGGTGGTTTCCTAAGCGAGCACCTGCTATAATAAATGACCTCTCAAACTCAACGTCTTATGTCTGAGCGACCAGGCGATAACAAACAGTGGCAAACTTCATGTAGCGACTGAACCCTGGGTATTATAATGTGATACCCTCGGTAACTCGAATGTTTCACTTGGTCTTTTATTGTCATCTGCAAGTATCTGTTCCAAAAATTGAGACAATGATGAGATGAGAGCTGTGAATCATGACAACACTTGCAGGCTTTCCTTGTCAGTAAGCGGTCTTTTACGCTTGGCAATGAGTGAAATGATTGGACTATTTGTTATGAGATAAAAAGTAGTCCTCCCATGTGATCCTTGACGAAGCGCGTCAGTCAGTTCAGCTGACTCACTTTGTTGTTCGGGACTGCTCAGCTCCCTCGGCGAGGCCCAAGAGGCCATTTTTCTGTCTCGGATGAGATGACGTCACGACTGGATAAACTGTCAACACACCGCTTCTTATCCGTTCGACTCACTCATTAGAGATAGTCAACCTAGATCTATTGATGAGATATGGTTTGATGAGAAAAAGAACCCTCAAGACAATATTTCCCAGATTCGAGTTAGTTGTCTTTATCTAAAAGAACAAAAGCAGAGGCACGGTCTTCTTTATGACAGATCACGTCGAGTTAGCTAGTTCCGAACTCAAAATCTGTTAGACATGCTTTATTGACTTGATGACCGCCACACCTTCATTTTTAATACATAATTTTAGAAATGAGAAGAAAGAAAAAAGGCAAATGATAAGCGACGGACATGTAGTTCCTTATAATGAATTGCTTCTACGAACCACATTCTGACAAAGCCAACATTGCTTGAGAATGTAGGGTAGGCAGACACCACGCTGAAAAGTCACTCACCAACCTTTGCTACCTACCTATTTATAGAACAAAGTTCCACTACACCATATCCACTGATCTCGTTGAACAAAGAGAGATTAGTAATTTCCTTGACGAAACATCCCAACATCAAAGACGCGAAGATGTGGCTTGCGAAATACTACGCGTCACTGGCCCTAGCGACGGCAATCGGCCGTGTAACGTGTCAGGAGCAAAAACCACTGACAGATGATATAGCTTCTGAGCCAATTTTTACCGTCCGCGAGCAATCCTCTGATCTTTGTGATGCTGGATCGCGGCAATGGACGGGTACTGTCAATGTCACGGCTGATAAGTCAATGTTCTTCTGTACGTATACCCTGAAGGTATTCAAGCTGCGGAATTAATATTCTCAGGGTATTTTGAAAGTCGTAACAAGCCTCAGACCGACCCTTTGTTGCTATGGATGAGCGGGTAACTAAGTCATCATCTACGGCAAGCCAACCCCAGCTAATAAAGCCTTCGCAGTGGACCTGGTGCATCTGGAGAGATGGGTCTCTTCATGGGCAGTGGACCTTGTGTCGTTAATCGAGATGGGAACTCAACTCGTCGTCAAAAATACTCTTGGACGGATCATGCTAACGTTGTCTACATCGAGTAAGTACCCTTACGCTGACATGGAGGTTTAACTCACCATTCTCAGTCAACCGGTCGGTGTTGGTTTCTCGGAAATCACAGATCGTGATGACATTGCCGTCAGCCTCGAACAAGGTGCTCGCGATGTGCACTCTTTCCTCTCAACCTTCTCTCAAGACGTCTTTCCAGAACTTGCAGGCCGACCTTGGCACATCACTGGGGAATCAATGGGCGGCCACTACGTAACAGGCTACACACAATACATTGTCTCCCAAGAACAAAATAACGCGAGGCGCGGCGTTGAGCCACGCATCAACATTTCATCTGCGATTATCGTGGATGGATATATAGACGCAACGCGGCAGACCATTGGTTACTATGACTTTTTCTGCAAAGACTGGGCCAAGGATGGTCGCAAGGCGCCACTGATGAATGACACTGCATGTTCTGCTATGGCTGCAGCAATACCTGAGTGTGAAAGACTGGCTACCCGGTGCCGGGAGTCTTATGACATCCCCGAGTGTAAAGCTGCGAATGAGGTATGTGAAGAAACCATTGGGGAATTCTTCCTGAATGGTGTCAAAAAGGGAGGCTGGGATCCTTATGACGGTGAGTACATTTACTGTGTCCTGATGGCGGTGGAGCAAGTAGGTTATGAGGATGTGTGCTAATTTCCAACTAGACCGGCATCCTTGCGAAGAACCTCCTTTGTGCTCTAACCTCGACCACGGACCTACATGGAAGTTCTTAAACCAACGCTGGGTCCAACAAAAGCTTGGGTTCGAGGACTTTCCCTTTGCCCTAATCGATTTCGACACCAACGCGCGATGGGATCGGGCTGAAAACATTCACTTACCTGTCACACGAGAGTTGACCTGGATTTTGGATAGCACGAACATATCAGTCCTGTTCATAAACGGCAACAATGATATTATCATGTGAGTTCTCGAGAGAAATACAGAGGCCGACTTCAACAGCTAACGTTCGCAGCAACACGCCAGGACAAATGAGCATGCTGGACCACCAGGCTTGGAAAGGACAGGAACTGTACCGTAGCCTTGAGTACGAGGCCTGGTACTACGGGGAAGGAGATGTGACGTCGGACACTGAGGGTTGGAATGCTCAAAGAGGAGGTTTCTGGAAGGGAAATGATCGTTTGGCACTCTACGCTGTTGACGAAGCAGGGCATTTATCGCCACACCATCAGCCAGAAGCCGTTGGAGCGATCGTGCGGGCTTGGCTTAGTAAATACTGAGCTAACATTTGTCGACGAATGTATAGCAGATAATGATGTATATTTACTACATAGCCGTCTAAAGGCGACTCTGCTGTCTCCCAAACTCCCCTCGCGCCATGTCTACACTTCTGGCATCTTCAATAATCATGTGGGCCGCCTTTTCTGCGATCGCATATACCGTTGCTTGAATATGTGCACTTATTTGCAGAGGCATAATGCTCGCATCAACTACCCTCAGTCCCCTGACACCATGGACACGAAGCCTCTCATCGACGACACCACCCTCGATGCCTGCACGTCCACCCATTGCACAAGTTCCGACAGGATGCCAGTCTGTGATCGTATTCTGAGTGATCCATTCGGTCATGAGCTGGCCATCCTCGTAGGCCGCAGCTGGCGGAGAAGCAGGTGCACGGATGATGTTGGATAAAGGCTCTGTATTCACAATATTCTGAACGAATTGCAAGCAATGCTTCATAACTTCCATGTCGAGCTTTCCGTGTGTTCCTTCGTAATACTTAGGGTCAATGTCAGGCGATTGCTCTGCTGGGGTAGATCCAGCTCGAGAAGGGCCGATGTGGATGGATCCAACACTAAAAGGATATTGAAGGATTTGCAGCATAGTCCCGTACTTTTTATCCTCCTCACCTTGAAAGTAGGGATTCCAGTTTCCAAGATCGAAAATATACTCGATCTGGCCTAATTTCGAGTCACCGTTCAGTCGATGGGTGAGTATGTCGTGCTTGTCGGCGTCAAACTCAGAAACTTGGTCTGCTTCTGTATGTAGCGAGGAAAGAGTCTCCTTGGGAACGAAATGCGCCAGTGGCACATAACAAATGGACACGGGCAAAACAGTTAGTGGCCCGTCCGCAGTTTGAGCATATTGCTCACGTGCAGCCAAAGCAAGTTTCTCGTCCTTTTGCAAATCTTCACGATTAGCGAGCGAGGGGTCGACTTCGAAGATTGTCGCGAGCACTGAACAATCACGTCAGTCCATGAATACCCACTACGACGGTTTTACATACTGATGTGCTCCTGCAGATTCTCGCCCACATGCAAACTCTCAACCTTGACAGGCACCCCGGCTCTGTCAAGAACTTCGGGGTTTCCAATTCCCGAAAGCTCCAAGATCTGCGGTGACTTGACACTCCCAGCAGAAAGGATGATCTCCCGTGAAGCGGAAATGGTATACTCTTCATCATGATAGGTGAACAGAACCCCCGTAGCTACCTTGTCTTCATCTATGACGATCTCGTTCACCGTTGCGTTAGTTAAGATGTGTAAATTTTGCGATTGAGATGCACAATAGTCCACTGCATAGGATCGGCGAGCAGACGAGGGGTCGACAGCGTTGATGCATGTCCAGACACCAACGTTTGAGCCCCCGAGATGGGCGGCGTTGGTTTGAACGCCTAGACCATTGAGGGTACGATGCCAGAGGCTGTGTGAAGATGAGTAGTCTGTTGGATAAGAGATTTGTATCGGACCTGAATCACCCAAGGTGTCGGCATCGTGAGATATCTCATGCTCATTCTGAGTCTTTTGACTTGGTGGATGAAATGTCTCGGATCGTTTGAAGAAGGGCCTTTGTCAAAGACAATTAGCACAGCGCAGCACTCCATCCCCTGGAGGAACTTACAGCAGACCATCCCAGCCCCAACCTTCATTCCCCAAAGCCTCCCATGCATCATAATCATCCCTGCTAGCGCGGTTCCAGGCCATAAAGTTCAGCGCGCTCGTCCCTCCCAGCACCTTTCCTCGGGGCCAAGGTAGAATCCGACCACCAAGACCCTTCTGGGGTGTGGTTTCAAGTTGCCAATCGTAGGATCCTCCTAATGAACGGCCATAGTGACCAGGGACATCGACGTCAGGATCATTTTGGACTACTCCTCCTGCTTCAATGACACCGATGGTGTATGATGGGTTCGACTCAGCGAGTCGGGCAGCGACTGCAAGACCAGCTGTTCCGCCACCGATTATGATGAAATCGAAGGCAAGATGAGTGAACTCGTCGATGGTACGGAGGGAGGGTATCATGATGATTGATAATCGTGGGGGAAGCAGTGCGGCTGAAGTTTTAGTTAGTTGCTAAATGTGCTGCAGATAACAGTGTCTCAGACCCTTTTTATCGACTATTGACAGGGACGGAGAAAACCGTGTCCAGGAGAGAGGAAAAAGCAAATGTGTAGGAACAACAGCTGGTTTGTAAGCCAATTAGATGTTGAAGCTCATTCAAGCACCTTGCTTTCGCAATTTTACTGAGATGATGGTTGTTGGTGATGGGAAATACCGGACAGCCTGAACATTCGGTGAGGCTTTTCTGTGCAGTTACGAATGCCCAAAGAAACTGCAACTGCTGTTGGTTGAATGATGTGTTCTAAAGAAACGTCGATGATTGGCAGCCACCTTCAGGGATCTGATGCCAGCCGTGAGATTAGCCCATTAGTTAAACTTAAACGTAGTCGGTCCAATGCCTGTACGATTTGATGCCAGGAATAAATTAATTAATAAATTAAACAAAGTATGACTAGGCTGGACGCGATTTGACAGGAAGGTGCCGAGTTTAAGCGTAGAGAAAATCCGGCATCCGAGAGTCTAGAACTCATACAAGGAGCCGTTAGATCGTATGATGACGGATGTTCTTAAGCTTTCGCCCAGCCGGCACCCCCACGAAAGTTCCGAGTCTAGCAGGGATCGGAAGCGGACCGAGGAAAACGGCAGCCTTTATCATGACCCCAAAGTTCCCTACCTCTGCTTTGCCTCTTTGTCCCCTGTTCCCTCGATGCCAGGCTACTGAGTTCCAGAAAAATTGACCTCCAAAACTTAGGATACAGAAATAAATAGCCTAAAAGGTCTTACCTAAATAGCATAAACTGACCTACTTATTTCGTCTCCTGTGCCCCTAGCGGCCAGTTTTCCTGGCACCATGATGCCGAGTTAAGCGCAACGTTGCAGGATGTCTGTTCTCGACGGCACATGTCAACGGAACAACGCAGCGGAAGAAGTCTAATCATGCAGGCAACGTATTGGTTTTCACCTTTTGCGGAAGATAACGATCCTGAAATTCCGCTGTTGTCAAATTAGGAGTAGAGCCTTTATGCTAAGATTGAACGCTCAAGGATGGGCCTGTCGTTACTTTTGCATGGTAAGACTTGGTGAGCTGAAAGACGTGCGTCTTGGGGGCAGTTACTTGTAATAAGAGTATGGATCCATGCTTGACTATTGCAGCCATAAACATGAGGCCAGATAGAAAGTCCAACCCAAATTGCAGAAGATCTTCTCTTTGTACGTTCGGTTACTCTTTGTGACACTAACAAAGTATGCCAATAATCTCCTCAACATGGAGTTCCTGCAGTCATTGTTAATTGAGTCTTGGATACTCTGGGTACTGGGACTTTTTATCGTACTTTGCCGCCTGTGAGTCTCCAACTTGTCTCACCTTGATGTGATTGCTCACCCACCACAGTGCATCGCGGCGCTTGAAACTGGGAAAATGGAATCGTCTTGCGATTGAGGATTACCTCATGGTCTTTGCGCTTGTGAGTATCTCAAATCCTATACAAAAAGGAACTGGATTTTTATCGCGAATAGGTCAACTTCACGGGTGTTGTCGTCTCCATCAACGAAGTCGCTAAGAATGGCTCCAATTACATGGCTCCAGATGTCGCAGCCAGTCTCACACCAGAAAAAAGGGACAAGGCCATCTTTGGAAGCAAAATGACCTTTGTTCTCGAGATTTTTGCACTCACAGCTGTGTGGACGATTAAAGCTTGTCTGCTCTTTCTCTACGGTAGACTAACCCAAGGAACGTCGATTAAGCAGCGCTGGGCTGTTAGGTTTGTCGCAGTCTTTTGTGTGGCTACTTACATTATCGTCATATTCTTGTTTGTATTCTTTTGGTGTTCGCCAACACCCGAGTATTGGGCTGTGCCGGTGAATCCCAACAAGAGTATGTTCTTCGCAAAGAATTTGTGGTTCGTCTGACACGTCTCTAGTGCAATGCGCAACATACTACTCGCATATGATCACTGCGACCGCTTGTAATATTGCCAGCGACATAATGCTGATCCTACTGCCTATCCCAATTATCATCAATATCAGCCTATCAAGAAAGAGGTGAGTATGTGAACCGCTGTGGAGGACACTGTGACTGACACTAGCAGACGAATCGGACTGTGCTGTGTCTTTGGACTTGGCCTATTTAATATCCTCGCCGCCGTTCTCAACAGATACTACAACTTCAGCAATCCTAACAGCTACGTCTTCCTTTACTGGTGAGCATCACTTACCTATGTCGCATAACTCCGCTAACACAATAGCCAGGTATGTCGCAGAGTCTGGCGTCGCGCTCTGGGTCGGTAACCTCCCCCTCTGCTGGCCCGTACTACGTCTTGCTCTCGGTTCGAAAGGCGACTCCTCCGACCCATCGTACCCGAATCCATCATATCGAAACTCCTCGTATCAAGAAAACTCTGCACGGCGAAGAACACCCGGACGCAGTAAACCATCTACATGGGCGAAGTTGGAAGACGAGCATGGCGTACGCACTGCTGAATCTCCAGATCACGGAAGTCAGATTGAACTCGTGGAACAACACGGCCAACAACCCTACTTTGTCGAAGCGAAGGCAAACAGTGGTACGGATAAATTTGAGAAGGGAACTGATGGGCATATTACTGTTGTCACCAAGGTGGAAGTTAGTGAGGACCGACTTTAAAATGTATATTATTATTTCCTTTCATTTCACATCGTCATTATTCATCATTCAGATGTTTAGAATTATATTACCACTGAGTAACCTGCTCTGCAGGACCAGTGTGACAGCAGAAGCGTGTATCACCAAGTATAATCGAAAGTGCCAGCGATTCTTTAGCTCCCGCCATAAACTTCCATCGTAGGGTCCTCGGTTCCGCTCCAACCGATCCTGACCACTCTACTAACCCGCTCCAGTTTTAGTGCAGGTGAGTGTGGTTTCATTGCTGAGCAAGCTGCATGCGGCGTCAAGGATTATGGAGACCTAGACCCTGATGTCGTTGGACCCTGGTTGAAGGAGCAAGCCATCGGCATGGGGGCTAGGGGACGGCTGAATCGCTAAAGATTGCAATTTAGGTTTGGGTATCTTCCGGTAAGGGATACCATATGCGCATGTAGTTTGTAATTGATGAACGATACAGCAGGTATGTCACACCACGCGGGGTCTCCTTTTCAAGCATTGGTCCAGCCCGGACAACGAACCAACAGTGCGGTGCAGGGATTACAATCTACAGCAGATTTCAGCAACAAAACTCCTTCAAGTCCCTCAAACTTTGTCTGTAACTTTATATTGGTGGCTCATCTGTAATCTCCACCTCTCTTTTCTCTTCGATCTGATCGGTCGTCACCATGTCCCTTTCTCTCCATGATGCAGAAGCAGTTCATGAGAAGTCTGCAGCAACTAGTTCCACTCCTACAGTCAAAGACGATGAGATATCCAATGAGTCCAACCCTCCTCCTTCTTCGATCTTCCAGAAGATCAACAACCGCATTGAAAACCTCGCTGGACTAGAAGCTAGGGGCATCCAGCGTGTTTTGCCTGAAGAGCGACAGCCTGCTTCAAGCGCTGCAGACCTTCAAGTCGCGGTCTTATGGTTCAGTGCGAATCTGTCGTTGAATAACCTCGCCACGGGCCTTTTTGGGCCGATGGTCTTTGGACTTGGCTTCTTGGACAGCGCGCTCCTTGCGGTGTTTGGAACAATCCTAGGTGCCTGTTCGACAGGGTACATGGCGATATGGGGACCACAAAGTGGAAATAGAACAATGGTATTTACATCATTTCTCTCTTGAAATAGTAGTCTCTGACAGCTCGTGGTACAGGTCGTGCTGCGTTACTTCTTCGGTTACTGGCCCTCAAAGATCCCCACATTTCTCAACATAGTTCTCATGGTTGGATATGCTACAATCGACTGCATTATTGGAGGACAGGTTCTGTCTGCTGTAAGTGGCGGTACCATGACTATCTTGGTCGGTGTGATTGTAGTCGCCATCGTTTCATGGATAGTTGCTGTCTTTGGCATGAAGATATTCCACACCTACGAACGGTATGTTCTCTTTCCCTTATCGCATCTCAACTTCCTAACATTCCGCAGGTATGCTTGGATCGCGCAAGTAATTGTACTTGCGGTGCTCATAGGTGTTGCGGGACCTTCATTCGATGCTTCTGCTCAACCTACCGTCTCCGGTCCCGCACTTGCTGCCGGTCGTCTTTCATTTTTCACACTATGCTTTTATGTCCCAAACTCATGGGCTGCTGCTGCGTCCGACTTTTATGTCTACTACCCCGAGCGCACATCTCGACTCAAAGTCTTCCTACTTACTGTCGTCGGCCTGACCATGTCATTTACCCTCGTCTATCTCATCGCTATTGGGCTAGCCACAGGCCTCGTCGACAACAAAGACTGGGCTGACGCCAACGCTGTCAGCACTGGTGCTCTCATAGTAAAGGCTTACGATCCTCTCCACGGCTTCGGAAAATTCTGTTCTGTTGTCGTAGCCCTGGGTGTCATCGCCAATAGCACCCCGTCTCTTTATTCAGGCTCACTCGGCTGCCAGGTTCTTGGTCGCTACACCAAAGCGGTACCTCGCTGGGTATGGTCTACTGTCTTGTCTCTAATCACCCTCGTCCTCGCAATGGCTGGCCGAGAAAGTTTGCTGGTCATCTTCCAAAACTTCGTTGCGCTGATGGGATACTGGGTCATGCTCTTCATATGTATCGTGCTGGAGGAGCATTTGATCTTCCGTGGCCGCCAAGGGTTCGACTGGACTGCATGGGAAGATAAGAATTACCTTCCTGTCGGGTTGGCTGCTTTCGCGAGTTTTATCTTGGGCTGGGTAGGTGCCGTTCTAGGTATGTCCCAGGTCTGGTACGTTGGACCTGTATCGCAAGCGGCACATACAGCTGATCTAGGAATGTGGTTGGGCTGTGCATTCGCTATTGTTACGTTCCCAGTCTTCCGACATCTGGAGCTCAGGATATACGGAAAATAGGCTACGGGAGAGACACGGTGCCGTTAATGACAGAATCCATGATTCATAGGCCTTAAAGGCGACACGTGGTTTGTCAGTTATGTAAAAGTCAGACTCAGGTTACCAGAAGAAATGGCCTTGTGAATGACGAAATTAGTGGCCCGCTTTATGGCATTTAGATTATAGGCTTAGTTTCTTTATTTTTGTACTCTAAAGCTTAGAACCCTATCTGCTCGCAGGAACCTCCATGCGGAAGACGACATGATCATATGTCAACTGTTGCTCTTTTTACATGTTCACGTAGGGAATCAGCATGCTATGCTTATCGACCAGATTCCAGTGTGCAGGATTGCTGGGGGTTGCCAGGGAATGGAAATCTCTCACGTGGCAAACCTTTCGGCGGACTCCGCGAAAGCCAGCATCAAAGACAAAAGAAACAGTGTTCTACTTCTGTTTGTCTTCATTCAATGCGGCGTTGGTAGCTGAGCGGTTACTGAAGTCGCGAATGATGACCTCAGGATTGTCGGCACAGAGAACACGCAGGACGATCTCGTGATCCTCAGTGAGATACTGACCAAGAGTAGTCAATCCGCCAGGGAAGTCGAGCAGCTTAGCAGTCCTACATGATGTTAGATATCAATCCTTAGAATACTGGAGTTAGGCCATCGCATACCATACAGCTGGCTTGTACGCGGAGCCCTTTGGGGTGATCGTTTCGTAGATCACGACTTTAAGAAGCTCGTTCTTGGCGAGGCGTCGCCAGGCTGCGTCGTGCACTATCCTCCACTGCTTCGTCACGGAATCACGACGCACAGGGATCTGGCGCCAATCGCTGCGCCAGTCTCAGGAGTCACGAAGTAAGCGGCCTGGATTTCCTCGGAGATCTGTACCAACGTCAGTATAATACCTAGGGGATGCTAAGAGTTAAATCACATACCTTGGTTGCTTCTCGATCAACCCACAGAAGGGTCTGGATGTTGGCTTGATTGACCACAGTCATGTGGTCGTGATCGTTGCTGAATCTGGTACGACTTTTAGCATAATGACCTACGTATCGATCGGATTCAGAGAACAATATACCCACAGGACGGCGAAAAGTCTGCTCCGGGATTGGCATCAAACATTGCAACCATTTCGTCGTACTCCAAGGGCTGGCCTAGGTAACCGTAATCGTACGGGGCCGGCACATGCTCGTCTCCGAAGTTCTTGGAAGCTGGTCCAGGAGCCCACTTGACGACGAAGAAGAACAATCGCTGTTGCAACATATCGAGCATTGTCACACCGTCAATCATGGGCTTGTTGTCGTTGACCCATCCTTCGAGGTCACGATCAACCGGATTAGCGAAAGGCTTGGCGTACCCGTCGGTGGTTGAGAGGGTGCCGTCATTCAGCTTGACTGTGATATAGCTGAAAGATTCCCTTCTCGATGGTAGGAAACTTGATCCTGACAGACAAGGGGACCGAATCAAAAGAGCACGCGATCTTTCCACGGGGGAACCCGATGGTGATCATGTGGTTGTTGGGCAGTGACGTATGACTAGACTGCTCGTCTATCAACAAAATCAGCAACACGTCTCACCACAAATGATATGCGGTGCACTTACATGTATGATAGACGCCGAAGCCTTTGTCTTCACTGACTTTCTGGTCTCGTTCGCGAGGGATTGTCGATTGAAGTCGAAGTATGAGAGGCAGTCCTTGTTCATGAAGAGAGCCAGGCGACTGCTGATGTTTCTGTCGACGCCCAACGCTTGATGGCTGGCTAGAATGGCAACAGAATCGCCAAAAGAAGCGCGCAGGGCCATTCTCTTGGCTCTTTCCCTTCTTCGCTGTTTGTGGCGACATGATGAGTGAGTTAACTCGAAATTGACGTGGTTTTGTTATACCGAGGGTCACAAAGACCGGAGTCTAAGTAAACAAAGTCCTCCCGAAGGAGTCCTTCCACAAGGTTTCACTTCCACATCCAAGTGCCGCAGTTTGGTTACTCAGAGCGCGTAGACGAGAGGGCAAGTATTTAGAAAAATAGAGACAGATCTGTCAGCGGGGTAAGGGTGAGTGAAGACGTCGTCGCAGAATAAAAAGCAAGGGCGAAGCAACAACGGCTGGGAGTGAGGGCAGCGGGTATTGTGGTGATAAGGAACAAGGTTCATGATGGTGGAGTGGCAGGTTTATTTTTGACAGGTGCGGGGCAGTTTCCTCCGGGCAGGTGCGACCCACTTAGTGGGCAGACCTCTAAAGCTTTAGGGTGAAGAAAATAAAGAAACTTAACCCGTGATCTAAATGTCATAAAGCGGCCCACTAATTATGTCACCATCACTCGAGGGGCCATTTCTACTGATGCCCGCACAGGAGGCCGTGGTCGTGAAAATTATATGTCTAGGCCAGTACGAGTCACTACAAATTGTCCTTTCTTTTTCCTCATGCGTCAACCTTATATTTTCCATTGACGCTGTTTTCGTGCGTTTCCTTCCTCGTGGTAACCCTGCTCGTTCCTGCTCTCCTCGCTGTTTGTGTGTCTTTCAACCGACCAGCCGCCGCCTGTTCTCTCCCGTTCTTGCAGTCACTATTATTGTGATACTTGGATGGTCATAAAAGTTGGTTGGGCCATGGGTGTAAGGCGACTACAAAGATTCCATCCTCTGTTCTTTCTCTACGGAAGATGGGCTTCTAGAGAGACACATTGCTGCTACACAGCATAATATGTATACAAGAGCCGCTTCGCATTCTTCAAATAGCTCCTCCTGAAAGGATGATAGTATGAAAAAGATATTGCTTTCAACATGGTGGGTCTTCTCTAGGACTACAGTGCCTTGACACTTCCCAGTCATGATTTGTTCCTGGCCTTTTGCCACAGTGCACAAGCAGATACGTGCCAAAGCGACCCTCGGAAATTGCCTACCCAGTGTAGGTAGAGTGGAAAGTTCGTAGCAATTGTGTAATAGTTGAAACGCGCAATTTACGTTATAGTGATGTCATACTACCGAATTATGACTGCGGGAGGCCAACCAGCACACTCAGGTACTTGTACGGGAAAGAGTAGGCATGGCAAAACTTCTTCCTGACAAGAAGGAAACGCCTCGCGCCAGGATGGACGCTCAACCTCCACAGGGCTTCGGTCCATGTCTCAAGAAGTATGCTGTTCTCCTGTCGCTATGTTGATGCCAGGCCGTGCTAATCACAGCAGGTACTTTAACAACAAGTCTCTTTCTGATGCCGTCATCAGATGCGAAGGTCGAGAATTCGCGGCACATAGGCTTGTCCTTTGTAGCCATTCCGACTACTTTTCGAAACAGCTCGATGGACCATGGAAGGTCTGTATTGTCATACGCACTCAAATTATCAACTGGCTAATATTTCGAAGGAGAGCCATGAGAGGTCCATTGAGATCGTTGACTTTGACGTTAGCGTGGTAGAGGCGATGATCCATTTTATGTATCATCAGAACTACAACATACCAGATGGTGGCTCACATATGCTATTCAACGCGAGAATGTATCAAATCGCAGACAAGTACGCAATCAGCATGCTGAAAACATATGCCAAGGGAGAATTCAGCGCTTCGGTCCGGTAGAGCTGGGAGAATTCCGAATTTCCCGATGCAATCAGCTTGGTGTATACTTCGACGCCTCCCAGTGACAGAGGACTGAGAGATATATCCGTGGTTACTGCACTTGATCACCTCGACACATTGATAGATCGAGACGAGTTCAAGGCCGAGTTGGCGTCCAATGCGGATTTTGCGATCGATGTTATCCGATTCCAACGGAAGAGGTCCTCGAGTTTACAACGTTTTACTTGCAGAGAATGCAAGTCCTCATGCGATATCGGGCCGCGTGATCGTGATGGCTTCCTCGATTGGCCCTGGGGAAGGGAGGAAATGGTTTGTCCGTGGTGCGGCAAACGAGGTGCTTTGGCAGAGGCGAGTGCAGAGGCAGATCCATGGGGTCATTATTCACCATCAGAGCCTGAATGAGTACGAGTTAGGGCCACCATGCGTTAATAGAACCCGATAATGGAAATTTTCTCCCACAGTGGAAACGTTTCGATGGACAATGATAGCACATGTAGATTTGATCATGTCTGTGATGATGGATTTAGTGGATGTCGGGCAAGGTTCATGAGTTTGACCACATCTTGGTTGCGATGTTCTAAGCCACAACGCCACACAAATTACTGTAACTGGGCGTGATGGCAGATTGTGGTTGTGCAAATGATTGAAACTCAATGTCTATGGTAAAATAAACGCGCAAAACGCGCAAAAGGGATTAGTCTTGGATCGTGATCTCGAAGAAAAAAGGTGATGGAAATTGGGCTCGAGATCGATCTGGATCGGGCCGCTAGACATGATTAGCGCCGGTTAATAGGCTGAAAGCAGGGTTTGATCCGGTCACGGAGTTACATCATTGATCATTTGTCCATGGCATTTCAGTGGACAATCTACTACTGTACTCACTAGGCCGTGCTTGTGCACTAACTAACTGGATTGAACATTGGCAATTCCGAAAGAGAAAGACCCAAGCGAGGTCATACAAGATGGAGGCGGCTGAATATGGGACTCAAAACTGAACATACTGATGTCCAAGTGAGGCTGTCTAGGGAGGGTCCTCTTTTACAATTAATAAATCACAGACCACCCACGTTTCGCATGGACATCCCCATCGGAACAGAGTTTCACAAGAACCAAGGAAAGAAGACAATAAAACACAGCATGGCTTGTTTACACAGTATCGCTACTCACGCTAGTGTACTCGTCATTCCATACCTTCCTTGGCCAGCCCACCAAAATAATTCCACCATGTTTCTAACTTGTTTCCTTTCATCAGACTCTTTATCTTGATTGTTTCTTTTTCGGTGACGGGACCGAAAAAGATTATGGAGTCCGACATCGCAGACGACCTCGACAGGCTCAATATTCGAGATGTTTTGAATGCAGATTCACGGCCGACCTTTATTATTGATCTCGACCCAGATGATGAATCACCACTACCCTCAGACGTCATTCAACCAGTCTTTTGCAACACTGCCCTGACTACCCACGAACGACTTTTCGATTCTGTGCGCGGGGAAGGAACGCCTGACAGCCAAACCGCACCTGTTTCATACTTGGATTTTAAAAAATGGGCGACGGGTTACACAACCCAAGACGACTCCAAAGATGTCTATCCTTTATTCTTTCTCTACAAAGACCTGCTCTGGACCGGATCAACCGTCGCAAAAAGATGGCGATTGATCAGTGGGAATCGACAATGGCAGCGAACTGCCCCCCCAGAAACTTTGTCTTCTAGCGCACTCTCTCGCGCCAGTACACCAGGCATCAGGGACCACGACCAACCAAGGCAGGAAGACAATATACCAGCAAAGCAACACCCAGACCCCGAAGCCAAAAATACCATATTCCAAAGCCCGACCGAAATTGTAGCTCCAGAACTAGCATCAGTGGAGTCAACGCTCGTCGTATCAACACAGCGAAAAGAATCGCTTAAATCGTGGTGGCGGGCAGGGACGTCCAAGGGAAGCTCAGACCGTATCACAGGCAGCTCAAGCAGCGGATCCTTTGTCCTAGGGAAACCCGAGAAAGCTGTCGCAGATTGGACTGTCGCAAAGCCCAAAGGATTCTTGACGCCGTACATCAAACTTCTTAGGGCCATTGACTGGTCTGCAACGCCGTTGGGACATATGGATACGTGGTCGCCAGAACTTCGCCAAGTGGCAAATCTTGTCGTCAACAGCCCTCACCCCGGTAAGACACATTGGGTCAAACGACATTGTCTTACTTTTCTGACACGAGTCTAGCAAATTTGTTCTGGGGGAGCGACATGACAATGCTGTACAATGAGCAGTATGCCATCCACTTTGCTGGTAACAAGCATCCATCCATGCTAGGCACAGGCGCGTCTGGTCCTTGGTCAGAAGCCTGGGACGTCCTTGGATCAGCCTTCGCCGAGGTTATACGAACTGGCGTCAGCCACCGGGGCGACAATGATGAATTCGCTCTCTTCAGACGAGGGTTTCTCGAAGAAGCCCATGTATGCTGGGGGCTCACACCGCTCTACGGTGGCACCGATCGTATCGTCGGTTTCTTTAACCAACCCTGGGAAACTTCACATAACATCCTAAGTCAGCGCCGAATGGCTACCATCAACAAACTCGGGGAGTCTTTGCGAAAGGCAACTTCCATTAAGAGCTTTTGGAAGCTTGTACTTGAGGGACTAGAGGACAACCACAAGGATGTCCCGTTTGCTTTGGTTTACTCTGTTGGAGATTCAGAGGAGGCAGATCACCAGTCGAGTTCGTCTGGCAGCACAATCTCAAGCAAGTCCTGCTTTCTTGAGGGGACTATCGGTATACCTCGTGGACATGCCGCTGCGCCGGATCAGATTGATCTCAAGCGAAGTCATCAGGGATTCGTCCCGTCCTTCCGCGAGGCCATGCGCACGCGAGGTGAGCCCACACTGATTCGCATCCGGGACGGTTCTCTACCAGAAGATATCCTGCAAGGGATTCAGTGGCGAGGGTTTGGTGAGGCAGGGTCAGAAGCAATTATCTTCCCCGTTCGACCAACAAATGGCGAGAATGTCTTGGCCTTCTTGGTCCTTGGAGTCAACCCTCGTCGACCTTACGATGATGGGTACAAGTCTTTCGCATCATTACTAAATAACCAACTGGCGACGTCTTTGGCATCAATTATTCTCTTTGAAGATGAGACACGCCGTGGGCGGGACGCTGTCGAGGCAGCAGCGTTGGAGAAGGAGGAACTAACACAACAGATCAACCTACAAGCAAGTCGTCTCCGAAGAATGACAGAATTATCACCTCTCGGCATGTTTCTCGCCAGTCCCGAAGGAATCTTACGCGAGGCAAACGACAAGTTCTACGAAATGACCGGTCATACACGAGAAGCTCACGGCGACACATTATGGGTTGATTTGATGGGGTCGTCAGGCAGTATAATGGAGGAAGGTTGGCATCGTCTGACACAAGAAATGCTTCCATGGTCTGGAGAAGTCAAGCTACGAAAGGGCGTTCAGGATCCGGTCAGTATCCATGGCGAGCCGATCGACTGCTGGGTCTTGGTCACAGCACACCCTGAAATATCTGCCGGCGGTACGTTACGGTCTATTATGGGTTCTATCACCGATATTTCGCATCTCAAATGGGCCCAGGGACTACAGAACCGACGGCTTCAAGAAGCGGAGGAAACAAGACGACAACAGAACGAGTTTATCGACATCACATCCCACGAGATGAGAAACCCTCTGAGCGCCATACTGCAATGTGCAGATGATATCACTTCAGCCATGGAATCTGCGAGATCAAGTGGTGTTCCTGTATCTCGCGAAACTTTAGACTCATGCCTCGACGCGTCACAAACCATCGCTTTATGCGTGCAGCATCAGAAGTCAATCGTTGACGACATCCTCACTGTATCCAAGCTCGATTCGAACCTTCTTCTAATTACGCCTGTGGTATGTCAACCACAGGCCATTATTGAGCGGGTGGTTAAGATGTTTGAATCAGAGATGGTAGCCAAAGACATCAGCCTGGAGATACAGATCCCTGAGGACTTTAATGATCTTGCCGTTGACTGGGTCGCTATGGACCCAAGTCGCGTCCTACAGATTTTAATCAATCTTATGACGAATGCTATCAAATTCACGGCCTCTTCCTTGACGCGTGTCATCAAGGTTACTGTCGGCGTGTCAAAAACGCCACCAGAAGGTGATCACACCCCTGGCTTTGCCTTTGCTCCTACTCGTGGGGAGCTTTGCAATGTTGTGTCTTCGGACGAATGGGGAAATGGAGAGACTCTGTATGTGCGGTACAGGGTTCAGGATACAGGTTGCGGGTTGTCAGAAAACGAGAGACAGCTGCTTTTTCAACGATTCAAGCAAGCTTCTCCCAGAACACACGCTAAATATGGTGGAAGCGGTCTAGGCCTGTTCATTTCAAAGCGACTCGCCGAACTACACGGAGGACGCATTGGTGTCGCTTCCACTGCTGGGCAAGGCAGTGACTTTGGATTCTACGTTCAAGCACGAAGGTCATCACCCCCCTATCAAAAAGATCCCAACCAGCCTGTCTTGTCACAGACACCGTCAACTACAAATCCCGCCACAACTGCATCCCTACCGACGAGAACACCATCTGGAGAAACCTACATCCTCAACTCAACTAACAATCGCCGGAGACACGGATCGGGCGAAACATTCGACCCGCGTGACTTAACGGTCCATATTGTTGAAGACAACCTCATCAACCAAAAGGTCCTCGTCAACCAACTCCGGAAGGCCGGCTGCACCGTCAGTGCGACCAACGACGGTGTAGAAGCACTTGAATTCCTCCGAAAGACCCATTTCTGTAAACGGGACGGTTCGGAGCTCTCAGTTGTTCTTATGGACCTCGAGATGCCCAATATGGATGGTTTGACATGTGTATCTGAGATCCGACGGATGCAAAAGGGAGGAGAAATCATTGAGCATGTGCCTGTAATTGCAGTAACAGCAAATGTTAGGGACGAGCAGATACGAGTTGCATTAGAGCGTGGTATGGATGATTTAGTGTCAAAGCCTTTCCGGATACCCGAGGTTATGAGCAAGATAGAAAGGTTATTAAGGAAATACGATAGGTACTAGACATAGATTTGGGATACACCATAGGATACATAGCGTCTTTTCTGGCATAGAGAATTTTAATAAAGGTTAGATTCCTTTTTGACTACAAGACAGCGGCCAGATCTGTTGTGATGTCTAGTCTTGCGACGAATAGCGTAGAGTGTGAGATATCAGCATCTTGTAGCCCTCGACAGCATCCTCCAAGTCTGACACCCTCAAGTGCTCATGAGCAGAATGCGCCTCTAGAATTGAACCTGGTCCGTACAGATATTTCTTATGACTACCCTTGAGAGATGGAATATCAGTTCCATAGTTGACAACGATTGTATCAAAGCCTGTTTCAACTTTAGCATTAATCGTTCATGTAAGCCTTGACTTACCAGCAACATCGTAGTCAAGGGGTACTGGATCGACAGCGTACGTGCTGAACTCGACAGCCAGGTGTGCATCACTTCCCTCGATAATCTGTGTGATTAGACGTTTTATTTCGCTCGCCGTCCCAGCTGCAATCCTCGTACTGGCTGTGGCAGAGGCATCTGCTGGGATGACATTCGGAGCGACACCGCCTTCAATCCTACCAACGTTGATAGTGGTATTGCCAAATTCGTCACTCCAAGGAAAATCGGCCTTCTGGAGAGCTGTCAGGCCGCGGACAAGACTGTCAATAGCGTTGCTACCGGTCTCGGGATACCCAGAGTGCCCGGCTTTCCCTTTTGCTCTGATGGTGAAGCGTAAACCACCTTTGTGTCCCCTGGCCAGCTTGAGCTCTGTAGGTTCTCCAAATATGACAGATTCCCACGACAAGCCTAGATCGTTTGCGGCCTTCATACCATCGCCACCGGTCTCTTCGCCCACCACAAAAAGAAGTGCAACGTCGCCCGTGTTGACGGTCTTTTTCTCTTGCATTTCTCGAACTGCAATAACCTGAGCAGCTATACTGCCTTTTGCATCAACGGCACCCCTGCCCCAGATCTCATCGTCACGTCGCTCGTACGGCCAATACGGCGGAACAGTATCAAGGTGAGACGTTACTAGAACCCGGGTCTTTCTACTGTCACCATAGTAGGCTAATACATTGCTTCGGTTCGTGGCAACAGTCTGCGTCTCGACAGTAAAGCCAGCATCTTCGAGATAGGTCGTAAGAAAGTCGGAGACGGACTTTTCTGAACCTGTAATGGATGCTTGCTCGACGAGGGATTTGTGTAGTTCAAGTAACGGCGATGGCTGTTGGATACTCGGTGATTGAGGCGAAAGCGAAGACTGGATATCGCCCAGACTCAAAGCGATAGTCGTGGCAGATATAAGACAGAACTGCCTGAAGAACATCATGTCGGGTAGATTTAGTATGTAGGTTTTCTCGTCGAATATCTGGAGCGGTAAGGCGGGGGGCTGGAGAAGACGTGAGTGTCTCAGCTTATATCAGCATGTCCTAGTGAAGATCGTCATTCACCCATCTCATCGCGCAAGCGACCGAAATGAGGTAAAGCAAATCCATTTCCTGTGTCACATGTGTCACTTGAGGCGAGTACCATATTTTCGTCGTTGTGTTGCACGTCGTGCAGCCAACCACTGCGTTATTTTATTGATCAAGTTCTCAGACAAGAGACTTCTCAAAAACTCTATACTCCGTCGGTCCGGCCAATAACTTGACCAGTTCAGGGTAATCCCGACCAAAATCCCCCAGTTTCACAAGTTTATATCCCATTCTTGAGTACCAACCCAGCAACCTCGCCTTTCCCTCATGATGAAACGTTGACGGAACGAGAACCTCGAGCTGCATAGTTGTACAACCTCGTCCTCGGCACTCATCCTCCGCAAAGACAGTCAGCTGACGTCCCAGTCCACTGCCTTGATACTTGGTATCGAGCGCCAACATTCCGAAGTCCCCGAGAGTGGGCGTGAGTAATTTAATGAAGACGCAACCGATAGGTTCATTGTTGGAGGCGAGATATGCGACTGCAAGTTGGCCGTCGCGTATGAACTGTGCGATTTCCGACTCCGAAGTACGTTGGTAGGAGGGAACAAAGATATCGCTTTCGGCTATCTTGTAAGACGTGTTGACGATGTTGGTGAGGGTGCTGATCAGAGTTTTGTCACTCGCGTCATCTGCATGAGGGATTTTGACAATGGTTTGCCCCTTATCCATCTTTGCTCTTTTTCACAATGTCTTGGCACAATAATATGATGGGAAAAATTGAATGATGGAAAAGAGATGTGACAAAGTCAGAGGATAAAAAACTGTCAGATGAAGAATTGTCCAACGCTGCCAAATCCATCTCACGTCAGTTGCCGAATGAGCACTTACGAGCCAATCAGATATGGCCTGTCTGCGCCAATGGGTCTAAAAGAACAGCCACCAGACACCTCCGCTTCACCTTAGAAGACAAAAAAGCCGATCTCTAACAGTTCTATGGGACTTCCAAAGCTTATTGGCTTTGGTCGTTCCTCTGCAGATGAGATTCAGTCACTATATGATACGTACAGCTGGATTTTCTACAGCCAGCATGCCATGCAACAACCTCAAGGCGATCCTCATCGCACGCACAAGTAGGGGCCAGCAAGAACGTCTCAAAGCCCATGTCTTTGTCAACATCATGTTTCTATGTACTTTCCGCTTTGATATTGAAACCGGAAAGCTCGAGATTATGTACATCTAAAACTAAAGTAACCTCCACCAGTCCCCAGTCGCCATCGACTGCACTTAGATAGTACCGAAACCGGCACTGGCAGCAAGGCCAGTGATGGAAGAAGCAGGCTTAGCCTCAGCGCCCTTACCGCCGAAGGTGCTGAAGAAGCTAGAGTCCGTACCAGACAGAGAACCAGAGTTATCGTACTGGTTAGTCTCGCAAACGTGACCAACACCGTTGGAGCAGGCAGCGTTGGCAGAAGCATCAGGGCTGGAGAAGATGGCGCCAGTGGATCCCTCCTCGATGGCAGCCTTGACGTCCTGGAAGAGGTTACCCTCGGCGAGGATCTTGGCGTTGTCGCTAGTCTCGAAAGCGTGGCCAGAGTTACCCTGCCAGTAGTTGTTGACAGCGTGAACGACGGTATCACCGGCAACCTTGGGAGCTCGGCCGGAGGTCTTGAAGATGTAGTTATTCTTAAGGGTGACCATCTGCTTTATCGTTAGTATTTAATTAGTGTCAAGTTGAGTAAGGCTACTCACGTCGCTAGAACCGGTAAAGTACATAGACCAGTACTGATGACCGTCACAGGTAGCAGACCACTGACTCTCGCCGTTGATGTGGTTGTTGGTGATAGAAACTCGGTTGGTAGCGCTGGTTCCAAGGACAATGTGCTGGCGGCCAATGTTGGAGGTAGTGACGTGGTCAATCCAGATAAGGTCAGAACCGTCAACCTGAATAGCATCACCTCCCCAGACGTACTGAGGGTTCAACTCAGTGATGTGGATGTTCTGAATGATGATGTTCTGAGCACCCTTGATGTAAAGACCCTTGCCCTTAATGACACCGTTGGCACCGATACCAACGATAGACTTGTCAGAGTTGACGACGATAGGGTTCAGTCCGGCCTTATCGTAGGTAACATCAACCTTGGGGGCGTCAGGCTGGTAGTTGTTGCACCAGTCGTCCTTGTTGATGGCCTGCTGGCAGCCTGATCCAGTGCCCCAAGGAGCACAGCCCTGCTCGGAGGCGGTTCCTTCGGTTCCGGTGAAGTCGAACTCCTGGTCGAGGAAGATGACTCGAGTTGTGCTGTCACCGAGCATAGAGACCAGCTCGTCGGTGGACTTGGGGTAGGCTCCCTCAGCGTTGCCTCCACCTGTGACCTCGGAGGCGAACCCCTCGGGGGTACCAGTCACACCGGCGGCGGAAACGTTAGAGACCAGCGCGGCAATAGCCACGGAGAGGATGGAAAGAGACTTCATCTTGGGAGGAAGAAATGAAACGAATGAATGAATGTTAAACAATAAAAGAACGAATGAATAGAGATGGACAGAAAATGGAATAGAATGCAATATCAGGAAGATAGAGGCGGCACTTTGGTTATATTTATTCCAGCACCATTTTGACAGTGTTGCCAATCCGCGGATAACCCATTTTCTCCAGAATATTTTTATCTTGGTTGTGCTTCTGTCACGATCAACTTGAAACATCCCTCCTTGGGAATATCGAATCTCCCTAGGCTGATGCACCAGGCATAAGTCGTCGTGACTGGCGGAAATACTCTATCGCCGGTTCTTCCGTGGAACTTCGGCGGCCTCTTGCTTGCCTACCTTGCGCTGAAACGGCGACATCAGGGATGGCTTTGGGATTAAAGGAGACGTAGTATTGTGGAGCGGTGTTTCAAGCTGTTCTTGTGTTGATTAGCTCATGGAACAAAGAAAGACAAGCTTTCTTGGTGTTGACGCCGAGATGCCTCGAGAAAGAGTCAGATCTGATTACCCGATAAACGAGGAATAGTCTGTTTACAATTCAACTGGCGAGTACCTAAAGATTAAATTGGCAAATTGAATAGTTCTAAAGGCTGTTTTTAGTGCTTTTGATGAGAGTGTCAGTGCGCAACATCATCGACAGGGTACCTGAAGCAATTGTGGACCAAGGACTCATCAGCTCATTCTTACATACCTTGCCCTGGATGCCAGAAAAGTTCGCCTCTGAGCTTTAGGGTACAAAAATAAGCAGCCTAAGATACCTGATCTAAATGGCATAAGCCGACCTAATTATTTCGTCTCTTATGATCCTAGCGGCCAATTTTTCTGATACCCTGATGCCGCCAGAGAAATATGCTTATCCTGGCATGCATCAATGGTAGACATGAGGCTGTTTGTTTCACTTAAACTGTACATGGAAAATCTTTAAGACTATCCAATAGCCTCAATCCGAACTTTGACTCGCAAATGCTCTTTTTGCCTCTTTGACAGTGTTCCGAGCTCACTGATAGTTTTTGTAACCTTGCGATTGCGCTCAAGTTGTTGAAGAATGAGCCCCATACTTAGGCCGTTAAAGAACTTAGACAGATCATCCCAGTTTGCGATCCCTACAGCGATGATTCTGTCCAATCTCAACGGCGATATGTCTACAGCGGAATGGAATTTCCCGTCGTATTATAAGCTAGAACAAGATACCAGCATCAGCCGGACTAATTTCGTGTCTTCATTGGTGACGAGTCACGGAAAGAAAAGTAGATAATGGCCTGAGAAGAACGTATGGGCATGCGTTTCTTCGGGGAACCTTTCATGCATATGTATCGGAGTAATTATGATCTACATTGCGGTGGGTACACGTCACGTAGCCTCTGTTCGGGATGTGGCTTGCAACACGCTCCCGAAAGGTGCCCGTATTCCATATTGAGAAACTTCACAAACTTTAGCTACTGATGACAGAAACGGCTCCTCAACTGACGTGTGGCAGCTGAATGGATGAGATGGTGATTTGTCCTATCAAGTTTCTCTTATTGTAAAATCTTGTGTTTAGGTATACTCTTAACCCAGACTATACAACATGGTTAAATCAGTTCTACATGCAAGGTTACCCACACAAGACTGGATGGGCTATTCAGTCGAATTCTAGGCGTATATATATTTGTATCTGAGATATAGAAACGAACATACTCAAGGTGGGTTGAACATCCATGGTTTTTCCAGAATTCGGTAGCTTGACCACCATGGACTTTGACCCAATAACGCGAAGGGCTGCATACACTCTTCACATATAGTTTCCAACATTCTCGAGATCAGTCACTGCGTCAACGCGTGGCTAGTAGCCAATGACACCAACTCGGAATAGCGAAGGGTTTTGTTCAATCTTCGTACGAAGCGGCGCACCCTTGATCTCGTCGACATCCCACTTGGCCCACACAAAACGGCCATGAAGGAACTCAGCTTCCTCAGATGCTGCCCAAACGGCAAAGTCTCCAGGCAGTTTAACTCGATCCTGTCAGCTGGGTATTATAATCTGGAGGAATAGTAACTTACTATCGTCCCATTGAAAGCTGCTCTCATCGGTGAACCGTGCAAAAGCTTCGGTGTAGTGGAGGCCTGGTTCAAATGCGATAACCTGCATCTCGCTAGAGGGAACAGTCATAGCAATGTGGTTCATCATCATGGTGAGAGCGCTTTTGGTGGTGGAGTACAAAGGGATGGGCACAGACACCTGCGTAGCATGGATAGCGATCGTGGAAAGACCTATCAGTACCTTTGGGAGTGTTAGCTTCAGTTTCATAGTTAATTGGGAGTCGTCAAAGAACTAACGAGCTTTCGATCGGGGCATGACTCTCTCTGCTTATGGAATAGGCTGGTCCAGAGATATGGTGCAACGAGATTGACAGTCAGGCCATCCTTGAATGTATCGAAACCAAGGCCAAGCAGAGTATTTGGCAGCCACGTTTTAGCAGCGCTCAAAACGAGAACATCGACGAAGATGCCATCCTCTGCAAACTTTGCCCAGAGCCTATTGGTAGCAGTCTCGTCTGCAAAGTCATTGGTGATGGGTGTGACCTCGACTTTAGGGTACTTGGCCTTTATCTTGGAAGCAGCTTCGTTTAAGGCATCTTGACGACGACCCGTGATGATAACACGTTCAGCTGAAGCGGCGGCAAATGATTCAGCGATACTAAAACCAATGCCAGTAGACGCACCAGCAACGAGAATTGTACGGCTAGCTTGAGATAGCTCAGGGCGAGATGGTGAGATTGCTTCGTATGACCCGCGGTGGGTTTTAGTTACGAGATTGCTGCCGCTCTGAGGAGCGTCTATATTTTCCCAGTGGTTGTCTTGTGGTGAAGTGACAGCTGCAGAAGACATGTTGACGGACTGACTTCAAAAGGAAACGTTGGTTTGTGGTGATATGGTTTGAGTTATGATTCTGATTAATGACTTGAGCGACACATCAAAGTGCGATGTGCCGTTCCATTATATAGTGAATAGATTGCAACACATTCCGTCCATACTCGATAACGAATTCCAACTTTTGGGTCGATGTTTGTGAGTGACACTCTTCAACCCGCCCAAAACCCGCCCGACACGGGGAGCACAGGGGCACAGCGGTTCAGTCAGCACTAAAACGTGCTGGAATGTAAGCCAAAGTTCCGCCAAAACCCGCAGAACCCGCAGATTTCCGCAAGACATTATGACAAAAGGTCATGAATGGATGTTCACGTTATCCCCTCTTTGTTGCTGACAATATTTATTCCTGCTGAACATATCCGCAACCTCCCTCAGCAAAGAAACTGCGAGA